>JANAVB010015200.1:6593554-6883554 GCA_029216955.1 Iris pallida
AATGCACGGCCACTAGCTCTCGACTGAGTCACAAATGGCAGCTAGAGAAAAGTAAAGGTGTGAAAGCCTCTACGCCTAATAACTGTCTTCACCCTCCCCATGCACTACACGTGCTGTATCCACATCACGACTTTCTTAATAACTGCTAAGTCTTCTAGACAACCATAACTATTTAGCAGTTATTTCCTATCGTACGACATGTGCGCACCGATGGCCAGTCGATACGTACGTCCAAGATCTATATGAGACTCGTGACTCATGATACACTAGTGTCAGGGCCAATGAATGTGACACAAACAAAGGTAGTCCATTAACTCTAGGCCAAATACAACTAAAATATAATAATTTGCAAGTACAATTTATATTTTCTAGAATAAGTAAAAAAACATGCATGATATTGAGCGAGAAATTAAACAGTAAAGGCAAGGTGTCTTGCCTGGTAGGACGCATGGTGTGCTGCGATGATCAAGGTGGCACGATCTGCAACTTCTGTGCAGCCACTATTGAAGGTGACCTCGGATGGTGTCACGGACAGTTCCATGGGGTTCAGAAGGGTCAAATTAGTTAGGGTCGTTAAGGGAGAGGTATGGTGTTGGCATGGAATAGGAATAATGGGCTAAATCACGAGATAAAGAAAATCGAATGGAGTCAAACATTATATATAATTTTAGAAAATAATTGATAATATTTAAAATATAACTTATTAGCCAAAATATGCTCTCAAACAAATTCTAAAAAAATTGAAAGTCATTTTTAGGACAAACTCTAAGTTTTGTCAAAGTAGGATTTTAGTTTGAAACATATATCCCTATTAATCAAAATATTATAAGGAAACAAAATAATAAAATTAGTTAAGGCTAAGACCCATATTTTGTAAAAATAAAGCTATGTTTTTATTGACTATCAAGAAATATTTAATAACACTTTAAAACTATATTATATTATATATATATGACTCTTCAAAATAATAATAGTGTTAATAATCACACTAATAATATTAAGACCAAATTTCTCATAATAATATCACAAAATGATAATAATCCCTATTATTATTATACACCATGTGAAATACATATATATAACTAGTTTTCTAAAATCAATAATAAGTAATAAGAATCATATTATAAAAATAACAATAATAATAATAATAATAATAATAATAATAATAATAATAATAATAATAATAATAATAATAATGATAATAATAATAATAATAATAATAATAATAATAATAATAATAATAACAACAATAATAATTGTAATTGTAATGATAATGCTAATAATAATAATAATAATAATATTGAACACAACAAAAAAAAAAAACGGTGGCTCACTCCTGACCATAGTGTGGAGAGAGAAAGGGAAAAAAATCAGAAGAAGAATCGAGAGGGAAGCCGAAGAGAGAGAGAGGGGAAGGAAGCGGACGGAGAAAGACGGAGAAGCGGCGGCGAAGGGCGGAGGTGCGGCGCACGTTGGGAAAGGCGGTGGACTCAGGAGCGGTGGCGCTGCGCGAGGGCGCTGCAGGCGAGGGTTTCGACTGAGGGACGCGGTGGGGGGAGATCGGCGTTCGAGGTTCCGGTTGTGTCGATCGGGGAGGAGGATGAGGCGGCGGAGTGGTTATCGGCCGGCGACGGGTGCATCTGAAGGCGCGAGGTTTGGAGAGGGGCAACGGCCGGAGGCGAGTAGGTACGGCGGCCGATGGCGAACTGGTCTCGGCGACGCAGACGTCGATCGCGCGGCCAAGGTTTGGAGGCGGAGCGCCATTCGCAGATCTATCGGCGGCAGGGCTCGCAGCGAGGTAGGTTTCCTTTGTTGTGTTTGGGATATTGAGCGAGAAATTAAACAGTAAAGGCAAGGTGTCCTGCCTGGTAGGACGCCTGGTGTCCTGCGATGATTAAGGTGGCACTATCTGCAACTTCTGTGCAACCACTATGCAAGGTGACCTCGGATGGTGGCATGGACAGTTCCATGGGGTTTAGAAGGGTCAAATTAGTTAGGGTCGTTAAGGGAGAGGTATGGTATTGGCATGGAATAGGAATAATGGGCTAAATCACGAGATGGAGAAAATCGAAGGGAGTCGAACATTATATATAATTTTAGAAAAAAATTGATAATATTTAAAATATAAATTATTAGCCAAAATATGCTCTCAAACAAATTCTAAAAAAATCGGAAGTCATTTTTAGGACAAACTCTAAGTTTTGTCAAAGTAGGATTTTAGTTTGAAACATATATCCCTATTAATAAAAATATTATAAGGAAACAAAATAATAAAATTAGTTAAGGCTAAGACCCATATTTTGTAAAAATAAAGCTATATTTTTATTGACTATCAAGAAATATTTAATAACACTTTAAAACTATATTATATTATATATGTATGACTCTTCAAAATAATAATAGTGTTAACAATCACACTAATAATATTAAGATCAAATTACACATAATAATATCAAAAAATGATAATAATCCCTATTATTATTATATACCATGTGAAATACATATATAAAACTAGTTTTCTAAAATCAATAATAAGCAATAAGAATCATATTATAAAAATAACAATAATAATAATAATAATAATAATAATAATAATAATAATGATGATGATAATAATAATAATAATAATAATAATAATAATTGTAATTGTAATGATAATGCTAATAATAATAATAATAATAATATTGAACACAACAAAAAATATAAAAAAACAAAACGGTGGCTCACTCCTGACCATAGTGTGGAGAGAGAAAGTGAAAAATATCAGAAGAAGAATCGAGAGGGAAGCCGAAGAGAGAGAGAGAGAGAGGGGGAGGAAGCGGACGGAGAAAGATGGAGAAGCGGCGGCGAAGGACGGAGGTGCGGCGGACGCTGGAAAAGGCGGTGGACTCAGGAGCGGTGGTGCTGCGCGAGGGCGCTGCAGGCGAGGGTTTCGACTGAGGGACGCGGTGGCGGGAGATCGGCGTTCGGGGTTCCGGTTGTGTCGATCACGGAGGAGGATGAGGCGGCGGAGTGGTTGTCGGCCGGCGACGGGCGCATCGGAAGGCGCGGCGGTCGCGGCACCAGAGGGAGGCGGCGCGGTGGCTGATCGAGACGGGGGCGGTCGTGTGTGTGTGGCCAGCGAGGTTCGGAGAGGGGCGGCGGCCGGAGGAGAGTAGGTACGGCGGCCGATGGCGAACTGGTCTCGGCGACGCAGACGCCGATTGCGCGGCCAAGGTTTGGAGGCGGAGCACCGTTCGCAGACCTATCGGCGGCAGGGCTCGCGGCGAGGTAGGTTTCCTTTGTTGCGTTTGGGATTTTGGTGGGGTGGCGCTGGTTCTGGTGATGTCGGTGATGGTGTTTGGCCGAGAGTCCAGGAGGGTTGGTAGCATGACGGTAATGGTTTTTGGGGTTGCGGGTGGCCGAAAGTGTGACGGTGAGGGATAGAGGTCTAGCGGCGGGAAAGAGGTGATCGAAAGGGGCTGTTGTGGGGAGGAATTGAGATGGTGGTTGGGTTGCTAGACGGGAAGCCGTAGGAAGCAGGGGGTATGTCGGAAAGTCGGTGATGGCGCTCGTGGTGGCTGGGTTCACTTGACGTTGATGGTGAGGGTGGTGACAGTGGTTGTCTATGGCTGGGGCTAGGTGGTAGAGTTCGGGTGTTGGAGGGGTTCGTGGCGACGGCGGGGTGCTGTGTTAGGAGCGGGGACTAGGCTAGGCTAGGATTGGAGATGGTGTCAGGATTGTCGACACGAAAAGGATAATGTATATGTACAAAAATAATATATTGGAGTAACTAGGTTGACACGGACACGATGCACGATAATTATGGGTTATGGAATTTGTGGAAAAATGAATTTGTGGATGAAAATATTGGAGGAGTACCTGCCTATTTATAGGATGTGGGAATTTCCAATTGGATAAGAATTAGGAATAGTTTAAACCCAAAATTAGAATATTCGTAATTTAATTTAAAATCAATCAAATTCAAATCCAAATACAAATCTAATTTAAATCTAATTAAATTCCTAGTTTAAAATCAAATGGGATAAATCAAATTGCAAATATTAACTATTTAAATAAATCCATAAATTCAAATCAAGATTTGAATCTTCACAATAATTTTGAAATATATTTTCCAAAAATATTAATAATAATAATTTCAAAAATTACATTACTATTTTTAAATATCTTTTTGAATAATAAATTATTAATATTAATAAATCTCAAAAATTATATTTTTATTTAAAATAAACTAGCAAAATATTTATGAAATATGTGTATGCACTACGAATATTATTTATTCTAAATTAAAGGCTTTTCATAAATAAAATCATAAATTTAGGAAATTTTGATAGCTAAATTAAATATTACATATATTATTTTGAAACTATAAAATATGAAAAATGTTTTTCTAAAATTATGTACGCTCGCAGATATTCGCACTCGTCGAGCAATTACGAAAAATAAAATTTTCGTGCGCGACGTACAATACGACTACGCGACGTACATTACAAAAATTTAAATTGGTACCAATTTTAAAAAAATAGTAGAAATTTAGGGATTTTACATCCTACGCAACTTAAAAGAATTTCGTCCTCGAAATTAAGAATTTGTGGGGGGGGGCGTGAGAAGACACGAGGGGGGTATCGATGGGGAACAAACAATGACAATGGTTCAACAAATCATGTCGCAAGAAATCGCGATCTAGATCATAGAAGAAAATAATACGGTATGATCATAATCGATAGGAAGGCTAGAGGAAGTTCTAGTATAATGCCTTCGTCCTTCTAAAATAGGTGAAGGCGAAAGCAATAAGGAGTTCAAAAGGAGATATTTATCGAGTACAAATACGTGATTCAAAGATGATCGAATAATTTCAAAAGAATTGTCAAGGCAGTCGTGGATGGGATTGTAAGGGCCAAGTTTAATTATGTCCCCGTCCACGTAGAGTAATAGACAAAAGCGAACCAAAGTGCACTTGGTTGATCAGACCATCATGCACCGGTTCTGATTAGACAATATGTTAGTGAGCACGCTCAATAGCATAAGTCATGAACAAACTCGATAAATGGATGAGTTTGCAAAACTTGATTATAGTAGCAACATTAGTCAAGGTGGTAAAAATATAGGCACGAGATTAAGATTGAAATAAAGAACAAATATGAATAGTCTAAGAGTCATGAAATCTAAGTCTTGTTTATCCTTATACCATCATTCTACAGTTTTATTGACCAAGGCTTGGTTGACCAAATGGTTTAAATTCCTCTAGTCTCTATGGTATAGATAATACCATTGGTATTCCCTTAATGGTCAAGGGTGTGTCTGGTCGTAAGGTGTTCTACCCAACTTAATAAATTAAGCTAAGGGCGTTTGGGACATCTAACTAGTAGGGTCAATCTCTAGTAAGTACGAAGTGAAGATAATAAATATGATGGAAGGAATCAAGCAAGATGCAATTGATGAGTCGAACGGTAGTTCGAATATGGAATCGAGAAAAGAGGTCAAGTATGTGGATGACATCCTAGACTTCTAATCCTATTCGCAGGCTTGCTAGGTACGGTAAAGTAACCAAACAATTTATCTTGACCTGTATGGACTACCACAAAAACATATAACGCCCCAGTCCCATAATACGTATGACTAGGAACGTAGACATGCCAGCTGTATTCGTACGAAGAACATGGGCTTCGTATGGATACATAAGCTGTAAAATACAGTAGAACCATAACTAATCTCATCCACACAAAAATAAATAAATAAAAGATATCATATAATGATAAAGAATTGTCTTGATACAATATGTTAGGCGGAGACAAATCCACTACCAACAAGTAAGAGAAAATACATGAAAAATGAAATTAGCTTGGCGAGCGAAGCGAAGACGATCATAGTGCAATCATCCTCGAAGAAATGGAGATAGTTACGGCTAGAACTAGAGCGCCTGCGAAAGACAAGAACACACACACCTGGCGTGATAACCAGGTCCTCAGAGGAACGTAACAAGACACATAATATTATGCCAATAAACTAAATAAAGTTAGCTTAACTGAAAAGTATATGTGACTACACAAATAAAGGTCCTTAACCATTCTATGTGAAATACATTTTGAAGACAACGTTCCACACAAAGGCTCCCAAAGCTAGAAATACGGCACCTTAGCATTTCAACCAAGGCACTAGTGGAGTCTAGAGAAAAGTAAATGCACGACCACTAGCTCTTGGGTGAGTCACTAACGACAGCTAGAAGAAAGTAAATACATGGCACATTTGGGTTTCAACCGAGGCACTAGTGGCATCTAGAGAAAAGTAAATAAATGCACGGCCACTAGCTCTCGACTGAGTCACAAATGGCAGCTAGAGAAAAGTCAAGATGTGAAAGCCCCTGCGTCTAATAACTGTTTTCACCCTCCCCATGCACTACACGTGCTGTATTCACATCACGACTTTCTTAATAACTGCTAAGTCTTCTAGACAACCATAACTATTTAGCAGTTATTGCCTATCGTGCGGCATGTGCGCACCGATGGCCAGTCGATACGTACGTCCGAGATCTATATAAGACTCGTGACTCGTGATACACAAGTGTCAGGGACAATGAATGCGACACAAACAAAGGTAGTCCCTTAACTCTAGGCCAAATGTAACTAAAATATAATAATTTGCAAGTACAATTTATATTTTCTAGAATAAGTAAAAAAATATGCATGGTATTGAACGAAAAATTAAACAGTAAAGGCAAGGTGTCTTGCCTGGTAGGACGCCTGGTGTGCTGCGATGATCAAGGTGGCACGATCTGCAACTTCTGTGTAACCACTATGCAAGGTGACCTTGGATGGTGGCACGGACAGTTCCATGGGGTTCAGAAGGGTCAAATTAGTTAGGGTCGTTAAGGGAGAGGTATGGTATTGGCATGGAATAGAAATAATGGGCTAAATCACGAGATGGAGAAAATTGAAGGGAGTCAAACATTATATATAATTTTAGAAAATAATTGATAATATTTAAAATATAAATTATTAGCCAAAATATGCTCTCAAACAAATTCTAAAAAAATCAAAAGTCATTTTTAGGACAAACTCTAAGTTTTGTCAAAATAGGATTTTAGTTTGAAACATATATCCCTATTAATCAAAATATTATAAGGAAACAAAATAATAAAATTAGTTAAGGCTAAGACCCATATTTTGTAAAAATAAAGCTATGTTTTTATTGACTATCAAGAAATATTTAGTAACACTTTAAAACTATATTATATTATATATATATGACTCTTCAAAATAATAATAGTGTTAACAATCACACTAATAATATTAAGACCAAATTACTCATAATAATATCACAAAATGATAATAATCCCTATTATTATTATACACCATATGAAATACATATATATAACTAGTTTTCTAAAATCAATAATAAGTAATAAGAATCATATTATAAAAATAACAATAATAATAATAATAATAATAATAATAATAATAATAATGATGATAATGATGATAATAATAATAATAATAATAATTATAATAACAATAATAATTGTAATTGTAATGATTATACTAATAATAATAATAATAATAATATTGAACACAACAAAAAAATATAAAAAACAAAACGGTGGCTCACTCTTGACCATAGTATGGAGAGAGAAAGGGAAAAAAATTAGAAGAAGAATCGAGAGGGAAGCCGAAGAGAGAGAGAGGGGGAGGAAGCGGACAGAGGAAGACGGAGAAGCGGCGGCGAAGGGTGGAGGTGCGACGCACGCTGCAAAAGGCGGTGGACTCAGAAGCGGTGGCGCTGCACGAGGACGCCGCAGGCGAGGGTTTCGACTGAGGGACGCGGAGACGGGAGATCGGCGTTCGGGATTCCGGTTGTGTCGATCGCGGAGGAGGATGAGGCGGCGGAGTGGTTGTCGGCCGACGACGGGCGCATCTGAAGGCGCGACGGTCGCGGCACCAGAGGGAGGCGGCGCGGTGGATGATCGAGACGGGGGCGGTCGTGTGTGTGTGGCCGACGAGGTTCGGAGAGGGGCGGCGGCCGGAGGCGAGTAGGTACGGCGGCCGATGGTGAACTGGTCTCGGCGACGCAGACGCCGATCGTACGGCCAAGGTTTGGAGACGGAGCGCCGTTCGCAGACCTATCGGCGGCAGGGCTCTCGACGAGGTAGGTTTCCTTTGTTGTGTTTGGGATTTTGGTGGGGTGGCACTGGTTCTGGTGATGTCGGTGATGGTGTTTGGCCGAGAGTCCAGGAGGGTTGGTGGCATGACGATGATGGTTTTTGGGGTTGCGGGTGGCCGGAAGTGCGACGGTGAGGGATAGAGGTCTAGCGGCAGGAAAGAGGTGATCGGAAGGGGCTGTTGCGGGAAGCAATTAAGATGGTGGTTGGGTTGCTGGACGGGAAGCCGTAGGAAGCAGGGGGTATGTTGGGAAGTCGGTGATGGCGCTCGTGGTGGCTGGGTTCACTGGACGTTGATGGTGAGGGTGGTGACAGTGGTTGTCTATGGCTGCGGCTCGGTAGTGGAGTTCGGGTGTTGGAGGGGTTCGTTGTGACGGCGGTGTGCTGTGTTAGGAGCGGGGACTAGGCTAGGCTAGGATTGGAGATGGTGTCGGGATTGTCGACACGAAAAGGATAATGTATATGTACAAAGATAATATATTGGAGTAACTAGGTTGACACGGATACGATGCACGATAATTATGGGTTGTGGAATTTGTGGAAAAATAAATTTGTGAATGAAAATATTGGAGGAGTACCTGCCTATTTATAGGATGTGGGAATTCCCAATTGGATAAGAATTAGGAATAGTTTAAACCCAAAATTAGAATATTCGTAATTTAATTTAAAATCAATCAAATTCAAATCCAAATACAAATCTAATTTAAATCTAATTAAATTCCTAGTTTATAATCAAATGGGATAAATCAAATTACAAATATTAACTATTTAAATAAATCCATAAATTCAAATCAAGATTTAAATCTTCACAATAATTTCAAAATATATTTTCCAAAAATATTAATAATAATAATTTTGAAAATTACATTACTATTTTTAAATATCTTTTTGAATAATAAATTATTAATATTAATAAATATCAAAAATTATATTTTTATTTAAAATAAACTAGCCAAATATTTATGAAATATGTGTATGCACTACGAATATTATTTATTCTAAATAAAAGGATTTTCATAAATAAAATCATAAATTTAGGAAATTTTGATAGCTAAATTAAATATTACATATATTATTTTGAAACTATAAAATAAGAAATATATTTTTCTAAAATTATGTACGCTCGCACATATTCGCACTCATCGAGCAATTACGAAAAATAAAATTTTACTGCGCGACGTACAATACGACTACGCGATGTACATTACAAAATTTTAAATTGGTACCAAATTTTAAAAAAAATAGTAGAAATTTAGGGATTTTACAGCCATGTTGGCAGTAATAGTATTTTCCTCATAATCAAGTGAGATGACTTTGGTGATAGTGGAAATACTTCAGGTTGTCCACCTTTCCAACTTCATCGGGACGCTTTGGAGGCGGGAGTTGAAGCTTGCCAACCCTTGTCAACATATCGAAAAGTTCAAGTGTGTCTTTATCGTTGAAAGAGTAGGTCACTTTTGGCTTCTGTACTTCGGTCGGCTTCGGGTTCATTGTTACTGAACCTTTGGAGTTGTTGACGATCATGGCCTATTTCCCTTTACCATCCTTGGGAACGGGGTTATTGCTAGAAGAGCACCTCTCTTTGTCTTCGAGTAAGGGGAAGCTCAACCCCAATGGCTGCGCATCTCGGGCTTTTCTTTCTGCCACATCTGCCTCTATAATGAAAGGCATCCACTCTATGCATGGAGCACTATGCCACAATTTGTAGGAAGCATGTTTTTGCGGCATGAGTCCATAAAAATGGGCTCGGGTATCCCAGGAGGTAGCCTCAGGGCTGCCTGGCAAAAATGCTCAACGTACGCACATACAGGTTCCTTCTCCTTCTGGATGATGTCCATGAGAGTCGGCATTATCATGTCCATTCCAACTTCATAGAATCAATTGAGGAATAAGTGCTTAAAGTCATCGAACGACGAGATGCAGTTGTCCGGGAGGCTGTAAAATCATTCGTAGGCCACCCCCTGCAGAGCTCCTACGAATATGTCGGTAAGCAGAGCGTCGTTGTTTGGTAGATGCCCAGTCACTATGTCACTACCACATTTCTAGCTTGAGGGTATTTTGGTCATTTTGAGAATTTTGGATTTATTTTGAATTATTGAGGTGATGGTTGTTATTTTTGACCTTTGCTAGTTGAGACTTTGGAGACTAACCTAGATGTTAACTTTGACTATGGTGACTTGGTTAGCAGGGTGGGACCCTAGTCTAACTTAAGTCAACCCAAGTTGACTTGTTGGGCTACTTTGCAAAGAGAGAATAGGTGCTTAGAGTGCTTGCACATTCGGCTAAAGGGTTGATCCATTTCACATTGAAACTTGTCCCAAGCCCAATAGCCACAACCCTAATCCTAATTCTTTCCATACATGGCCGGCCCTTAGAGAATCCCCATATTTAATGTCTCTTCCTAGTTCTTGCCTCTTTTCACATCATATCAACTATTGGCAAGAAAGAGGTATTGGCCTTTCTTCATCAATCCATAACTTCTTCATTTTAATTCATTTTTGACTCTAGTCTCTTAAAATAGAACCTAATCATACTCTATTTACTATTCATGGAGAGGAATCTCATATTTTATGCAATTTGGAGCTTTTGACTTGTAAGAGGAATCTTTATATTTGGGGATTTTTTCTTGACTTTGATACTCAATAGGTACAAACCTCAAGCTATCATCAAATCTTTATTTCTTTGCATGGTTGCCTAGATCTAGGTGTCCCCTAGCTGTGGGTGTGTTTGGTGAAGTTTTGTATTGGTTTCGTGTCCGTATCGGACACGTATCAGTCTTCATTTACATGTGTTTGCTGAAAGACCTCTGAGAACTTTTTTATCTTATTTTTGAAATGTTTTTGATTGGAAATATTATTTATGATGTGCTCTTTGTTTTCCCTGACCTCTAAATTGATTTTTGAGTCGTGTCGTGTCCATACGAGGACACGAACACGCTCGCGTACAGAGCTAAGGTTTCCCTTGCTGTTCGACTTGGCTGTGGGACACGATACAGCTTTGTTCGACCTAATAATGCGAGGACACATGGGACAGTATTTGTGAACCAGACCCCCAAGTGGCTCGAAGTATTGTGTTGTATTGGACACGTTCTCGCTCGTGCGCTGGGTTTACACGTACGTGTACAGGCGCACAGACACGTGCTGATACGCATCTCGTACACCGACACGGGAATACGCAGACAACTTGTGTTGTGTCCAGCGTGTAGCCCTAGTTCTAGGCTACACGTGGACGTGACCATGTGGACACACGTGTCGTATGTCGTATCTACGAGCGTGTTGAACTTGTGCACGATGCAGTGCACTATTTTCTGTTGCTCGTGTGTTAGTTTTCATGTTAGATACGTTTGTGTCCACTTGGTTGGACACAGACACCCTACATGACATGTATATATATGTCACAATAATTACCAACCAATTAATTAGAATGTTAACTGTGTTTGAATTCGAATTTGTATAGTTCCTTATTTTCTAAACAGTAGCAGTATCAGTAATATATCCCTCTGTTTTCGAATGTTCCAATCGCATTTTAAATGATGATTTGCATATTTTTAATTGTGTTTACATGGTGGTTATATATGTGGGCATGTTAGGGTTTTACTGGTTGAGTTTTCAGTTGAATTTGATTGTGTTCGAGTGTTATTGACACTCAAATATTACTGTCCAGCACCAGTTAGTAATTTTCCTGATATTTTAATGTTTCAATTCAATTTCAAATTTAATTAATAAGTTTTACATAGCCTCATATGCTGGGTTATATATGTGGGGGTTTAATGAGTTGACTGGTTGGATTTTGTTATAATTCAATATGTGTATTCACTCGAACTTGGCCTGACATTGATATTGCATTTCATACATTAAACCTGAGCATTCACCCTTGTAAACTGAACATTTCCTGAGCATTTTAACCCTTAAACTGAACCTAACAATTGTAATCCAGTTTGTATTTATAATGAACTGAGCATTACCTATGACTGAACATGTATTTGACCCCAATCTTTAGCATTCATTCCTTCAACTTAACACTAACCTAGCATGGCAATGTCTACCTACTGAACATGTAAACCCATGTGACTGAAAACTATTTAAACTTGACATTGCCTAACATTGCATAACCTTGCCTGTACACATTGACACAACACACTAGCACTAATCCCCCTCTATATATATTTTGAGATATATATATAGTGTAAGATAGTATCTGTGTATATATATATAGTGATATGTATATGTATATAAATTGATAAATGAATGTATGTATGTATACATTCAGTTTTCTTGAGATGTTTACATATATAGTTCCTATTGGGTGCCTATACATGATAACCTATATGAGTATGCCTATGAATGATTGCCTATACTAGTGTATGCAATATGTGTATTGAATATATATGTATATATAGGTAATTATATGTTTGATAGCTTGTATAGCATTGTTATGGTATATGAATGCTAGGATAGACATGGTTAGGCTTAGTGAGACTTTTCTGGGCTAGGACTTGACCTAGTTGACCTAGTTTCACTAGTGTAGTTGACTAGAGTTGATCAAAGGTTGACTTTAGCCTAGATTGACCCAAACATCATGTAGAATGCATTGTAATGTTCTATATTACCATTCTGGACATGTTGTGACTTGTGTTGTTCTAAATATGAGTCAAACACCTCTCTTCAGACAGTATATTCACTTTGGATACTCAGGATATCTGGCGAGTACATTCTCTGACTGTTTCATACTTGCTAGGACTATATTCTTGCTCTAGATTACTTTACTTGATGTTATCACGATGGTAACACGGATTAGTACTATATGGATCTTTTCATACGATGTTATCCCCCTCGGGAGCATCGGATACATCATGTCATGTGCGTTTCACTTTCATCCTATATTCCTGTGCTTTCACCATTCATGTGCACTCTCGTGATTCATGTACTCTCATGTTCATGGAGCCCCCATGTTCACATTCATGTGCACCCATTTATGGGCCTCCATGTGATATCATGTACAATAACATAACTTGAATAGATCCTTGTGTATTGATTGGGGATGGGGGAGTAGAAATAGTCATGTGAATATTTCCAAAGTAGTGTAGCAATGTACAAACTCTTATGTTTATTATCAAGCCGTTCACATGTCTATCTTGTACTCTAAATTACTATTTTACTGTTAGTTCTTTACTTATAGTAGATATTTCCATTACAATCATCTTTTTATTTTAGGTCCTTTCTTTCAGTGATTTATGTATCTTACTCTATTGTATGCTTTATATTCCTGTCATGATATGAACTATGTGAGATGTACTATGCTCGCTCCTGTCCTGAGTGGACTTATTGAAAATATTACAGAGGACGAGGATGAGGCGTGTTGCACCACCTACTACGGGGCAGCATTAGAGGACACATGTGACTTAGACTTCCAGCAGGATCCATTACCTGCTGACGACACTCCCATAGTTTAGTTATCTTATTTCAGTTGTATCTCATCTAGATATTTGTATTGGAGATTTTGTGATGATGTGAATTTGTGGAGTTGTTAGATGTTTATCTTAGACACTTTGGATTCTCTCTTTTATCGTATTTCATCTGTGGATTCTGTTGATATTCTTATCTATCTTATTGTACATCTTCCTTAGATGTTATTGAGATTTGTACTTTATATTATTTCTCCATTCGGAGAGTATAATTATGTAATGTACCTTAAATTGTTAGATGCATGTGACCTAGGACAATATTCTACCACCGACACTGCAGCGTAGGCTGGACGTACCCACTTCTCGTGCCCTTACACTAAGGGTACGGGTTGTGACATGTTTTTAGTGGTGGCCCATGCAGGTCTAGATTTACAGTGGTATTCGAACTAGAGTATCACTACAGCCTGTAGTAGGATTATGATATTTTTAAAGGTATTCAATCACATTAGGAAAAACTCTTAATTAGATTCCTTTTATCTAAATTTTGCTGCTTATTATCTTCCCTTGAATATAAAATATCCTCCTTTAATATTTTGACTCATTGTCAGAAATTGTTTTCTTGTTTGATCTATCTCCAGGATGGTCATCGAGACTAGATCTCATCGCCCCGGACAGGGGGACACTACTGAGAGGTCTGCCACCTCTCGTCCTGTGTAGCCAGTCCCCGATATTGTAGCACCAGTTATGCTAGCTGGGTTGGGTGTTTCAGCTACCTTCGGAGGAGCCTCTCTACCAGTACGCAGGCAGAGCCTAGTTATTCCGGAGATGCTGTAGCAGCAGCAGCCGCCTTCAGGATCCATCGAAGCAGTACAGCTGTTCACCTTCTTCCAGCAGTTCATGGAGGCTCAGCAGGCTCAGCAGCAGCATCAGATGGCAGATTTCAGTCGGGGCATCAATCTGGCCCCGACGACAGTTGAAAGGGCTACAGCTCAGCCTCCGGCAGGTCAGCAGCAGCATCAGCCGAAGGAGAAGGGCATATAGGATTTCTAAAAGATGCACCCGCAGGACTTCAGGGGCACAGAGGGCATATTGTACGCCAACGGGTGGATCAAGCACATGGAGGAGATCTTCAGGCTAGCAAAGATTCCAGCGAGACTGCAGATTGAGGCGACAGCTAGTATGATGCAGGACTTTGCTCGCACGTGGTACCAGACAGATCTGTGGGTTGGTACAGTTGGGCAGACTTGGGTAGCCTTCAAGTGGCTATTCAAAGAGAAGTTTTCCCCGATGCAGTATTTGGTGCCCTAGAGATACAGTTCGAGACTTTGGTGTAGGGCAGTCATACTATTGAGGAGTATGCCGGGGTATTCTGCCATCTGAGGAGATTTGTTGCGGGGCTATCTGAGGTGACGAAGGCCCGGAGGTTCAGGAAGGGGCTAGTAAGGGAGGTGAAGTCCTATACCAAGAGTGCCCGCAGCGCCACTTTTGAGGAGATCCTGGTAGGCTCCCTAGCAGCAGAGGATGACCTTGAGCTGAGGCTCAAGAGGGGACGAGACACTCTCGGTGTCAACAGCAGTGGAGGCCAGGCCAAGAGGCCTCACTTTCAGCAACAGCATCAGCAGAGACAGTTTCAGCCATAGTAGTTCCAGCTGCCGAGACTTCAGCCAGCTCAGCATCAGCAGCCAAGGCAGCAGCAGCATGCCCTGAGGCAACAACCTACTAGTTGTACCTTCTGTAGGAAACCGAGCCATGGATTGACCGAGTGCAGAAAGAGGCTGGGGAAGTGCCTTCTCTGCGGTTCATGGAGCATCAACTAAGGGGCTGTTCCCTCTTTGCAGGCAGAGCAGCATAGGGAGCAGGAGCCAAGGCTCCAGTGGGACAGCAAAAGGGACCGCTGCCGACTCAGCAGCAGCGGTTCATGCAACATCAGCAACAGGCAAGGGGAGGTCAGCAGGGGCGAGCTTTCGCCATGGCGACCGAGGATGCAGAGGCTATTGGGAAGCTGATCACAGGTTCTGTTCTTCTCGACTCCATTCCAGCTTTTGCCTTATTTGATTCCTGGGCTTCCTACAGTTTTGTGTCTGTATTATTTGCTGTTAGACACTACCTTGTATCTGAATCGTTGCCTAGGACTTGCAAGATCATGACCGGGGGTGGTATTATCCTCGTGAGTGATGTTTGTAGAGGGCGGAGTATTATTTTAGAAGGCCGAGAGTTGGAGGTGAGTCTGCTCGTAATGCCACTACCGAACTATGATATTGTATTAGGTATGGATTGGTTGAGCAGGCATCACGCCAGCATATATTGCCATGGGGGTAGAGTTCTGTTCGAAGTGCTAGGAGAGTCAGAGTTTGAGTTCACCCAACAGCAGGCGGAGAAGAGCAGCAAACTTTTCAACGGAGTTTCAGTCGAGGAGCAGACGGTTCTACATCCTTTGATTGAGGAGTTCATGGACGTCTTTCTGGAGGATTTGCCAGGACTTCCACCGGACAGAGACGTTGAGTTCTCGATAGACTTGGTTCCTAGCACGGAACCGATTTCTCAGTATATCTATCGAGTGAACAATAGCAAGTTGGTGGAATTGAAGAAGCAGGTGGATAAGCTGCAGGAGAAGGGCTTCATCTGATCGAGTTCTTCACCTTGGGGTGTACCGGTACTCTTCGTACCCAAGAAAGATGGGTCGGTACGGATGTGTATCAACTATAGGGCACTCAACAACCTCACGATCAAGAACAGATACCCACTGCCGCGGATTGATGATCTCTTTGATCAGTTGAGCGGAGCTCGAGTTTTCTCGAAGATTGATCTGAGGTAAAGTTATCATCAGGTAAAGGTGAAGAAGGAGGATATTCCAAAGACCGCATTCAGGATGCGGTATGGTCAGTTTGAGTTCTTGGTTATGCCGTTTGGACTGACCAACACCCCAGCGGTAATCATGAACTTGATGAACAAGGTGTTCCACCAGTACTTGGACAAGTTCGTGGTGGTGTTCATCGATAATATCCTTGTGTACTTAAAGACTTAGGAGGAGCATGAAGAGCACATAAGAGTGGTTCTGGAGACACTCAGGAGGGAGAAGCTTTATGGCAAGCTCTCGAATTATGAGTTCTTTTTGGACAGAGTTGACTTCTTGGGTCATGTGGTGACGGAAGATGGGATCTCAGTTGACCCCAAGAAGATCACGGTAGTTGAGGCTTGGTCGGTATCGAGTTCAGTAGCAGAGATCAGGAGCTTCTTGGGATTGCCAGACTATTATAGGAGGTTCATAAAGGATTTCTCCCTTATTGCAGAGCCATTGACTAGGCTGACCCGGAAGGATGCAGAGTTTGTCTGGTCAGAGGAGTGTCAAGTCCTTTTGATGAGTTGAAAAAGCGGCTGACGACAGCTCCGATTCTAACATTGACATCAGGATCAGGAGGGTTCGCTATCTACAGTAACGCCTCAGGGAAGGGTTTGGGTTGTGTCTTACAGCAGCATGGGAAGGTGATTGCCTATGCTTCCAAGCAGTTACGTCCCCATGAGAATAACTACCCTACCCATGACTTGGAGTTGGCAGCAGTGATATTTGCTTTGAAGTTATGGAAATACTACTTATACAGAGAGAGGGTGGAGATCTTTACAGATTATAAGAGCTTGAAGTATGTTTTTACACAGAAGGATCTAAACATGAGGTAGCGCAAGTGGTTGGGGTTGATGAAGGACTTTGACATTTCACTATAGTATCACCCAGGGAAGGCCAACGTGGTCATCGATGCCTTGAGTAGGTATCCGACAGCCATGTGTTTGACTATGGATCGTCACTTGCTAGCAGATTTGGAGAGCCTGGAGATTGAGGTGATTGTGCCAGGAGTTCAGATGCAGATGTGGGGCCTTCATATTCAGTCGTACTTGATGGAGAGGATCAAGTCGACGCAGTTCAAGGATGTTGCTCTGCGATGTATCCGAGAGGAGGTTCGAATAGGGCTGGTGGATGATGAGTTTACTATTGCAGACGATGGCGCTTTGAGGCACGGTTCCAGGCTGTGTGTGCCCAGTAGAGAGCTCCGAAAGCAGGTCATACAGGAGGCCGACCGATCTCAGTACTCTATACATCCAGGTGCCAACAAGATGTATAGGGATCTAAGGGAGCAAGTCTGGTGGTATGGGATGAAGTGGGAGGTAGCTCGCTTCGTAGCCAAATGTTTAGTATGTCAGCAGGTCAAAACAGAGAGGCAGAGGCCAGGAGGTTTATTGCAACCATTACCCATTCCAAAGTGGAAGTGGGAGCAGATCACGATGGATTTTGTTTCTGGATTGTCGCGTACACCTGGAGGAAAAGACGCGATTTGGGTCATCGTAGACAGGTTGACCAAATTAGCCCACTTTTTGTCATTTAAAGTGGGTACATTTACTGAGAGGCTAGCAGAGATATATATGCGACATATTGTCAGGATTCATGGAGTTCCAGTCAGCATCGTCTCGGATCGGGATAGTCGCTTTACTTTCTATTTCTGGTGGAGTCTACAGACTAGTTTGGGCACTCAGCTCAAGTTTTGTACTGCATACCACCCTCAGACGGACGAACAGTCAGAGAGGACTATTCAGACGCTCGAGGATATGCTGTGGATATGCGTCTTAGATTTTGAAAGATCCTGGGAGGATCTCCTACACTTGTTGGATTTTGCTTACAACAACAGTTTTTAGGCCAGCATTCATATGTCATCCTTCGAGGCACTATACGGGCGTAGATGTCGTACACCCTTATCTTGGGATAATGTTGGGGAGCGATCTTTATTGGGACCTGAGATGGTTGTTGACACAGCCGAGAAGGTGAAGCTCATCAGAGACAGACTTCGTATGGAGCATGACAGACATCGGCATTGGGCCGATAGCCACCGGAGGCCTTTAGAGTTTAAGGTACAGCTTAGAGATAGAATTAGAAGTTGGTTGTTTGTTTGTGTTTTGTTTGATTATGTTTATTTTTTTGTAACTTGAGACCTTGTTTGTGTTTAGGTCGGAGACCTGGTTTTTCTTAAGATATCTTCGACTCGTGGTACCATACATTTTGGTGGAGGTGGGAAGCTTAGCCCACACTTCATCGGACCTTTCGTAATCAATGGGAGAGTCGGTGACATGGCATACAGGCTAGACTTGCCACCTGTACTAGTGGGTGTCCACAACGTATTCCACGTATCACAGTTGAGACGGTATGTGGCTGATCCTAGCCATGTACTCGACTATTCGGAGATTGAGGTGGGGCCTACTCTCAGTTATCCAGAGCAGCGTATGAAGATTCTGGATCTCCGGGAGAAGGTACTGAGAAACCAGATGATACCCTTAGTTTGCGTCGCATGGAGGCATCATTCTCCAGGAGAGTCTACCTGGAAGCGGGAGGATGAGATGCGCGAGCGATACCCATATCATTTTGGACCTTAAGGTATGATTGTCTATCCTTCTCATCAGTTTAGTTTTGCCTATCAATTTTGAGGACGAAATTCTTTTAAGGAGGATAGATTTGTCACTACCACATTTCTAGCTTGAGGGCATTTTGGTCATTTTGAGAATTTTGGATTTATTTTTAATTGTTGAGGTGATGGTTGTTATTTTTGACCTTTGCTAGTTGAGACTTTGGAGACTAACCTAGATGTTGACTTTGACTATGGTGACTTGGATAGCATGCTGGGACCCTAGTCTAACTTAAGTCGACCCAAGTTGACTTGTCGAGCTATTTTGCATAGAGAGAATAGGTGCTTAGGGTGCTTACACATTTGGCTAAGGGGTTGATCCATTTCACATTGAAACTTGGCCCAAGCCCAATAGCCATAACCCTAACCCTAAGTCTTTCCATACATGACCGGCCCTTTGAGAATCCTCCCTATTTAATGTCTCTTCCTAGTTCTTGCCTCTTTTTACATCACATCAACTATTGGCAACAAAGAGGTATTGGCCTTTTTCATCAATCCATAACTTCTTTATTTTAATTCGTTTTTGACTCTAGTCTCTTGCAATAAAGCCTAATAATACTCTATTTACTGTTCATGGAGAGGAATCTCAGATTTTATACAATTTGGAGCTTTTGACTTGCAAGAGAAATCTTCCTATTTGGGGCTTTTTCCTTGAGTTTGATACTCAATAGGTAAACACCTTAAACTATCATCAAATATTGATTTCTTTACATGGTTTCCTAGATCTAGGTGTCCTCTAGCTGTGGTGTGTGTTTGGTGAAGTTTTGCATTGGTTTCGTGTCCATATCGGACACGTATCAGTCTTCATTTACAAGTGTTTGTTGAAATGCCTCTGAGAACTTTTCTATTTTATTTTCGAAATATTTTTGATTGGAAATATTGTTTATGATGTGCTCTTTGTTTTCCTTAACCTCTGAATTAATTTTTGAGTCTTGTCGTGTCCACACGAGGACACGAACACGCTCGCGTGCAGAGCTAGGGTTTCCCCTGCTGTTTGACTTGGCTGTAGGACACGACACAGCTTTGTTCGATCCAATACTGCAAGGACACGTTGGGGTAGTGTCTACGAACTAGACCCCCAAGTGGCTCGATGTATCGTATCGTATCGGACACGTTCTCGCTCGTGGACTGGGTTTACACGTACGTGTACAGGCGCGCAGACACACGCTGATACGCATCTCGTACACCGATAAGAGGACACATGGACACCTTGTATTATGTCCAGCGTGTAGCCCTAGTGCTAGGATATACGTGGACGTGACCACGTGGACACACGTGTCGTGTGTCGTGTCTACGAGCGTATTAAACTTGTGCACGAGGCAGTGTACTATTTTCTGTTGCTCGTGTGTTAGTTTTCGTATTGGACACGTTTGTGTCCACTTGGTTGGACATAGACACCCTACATGACACGTATATATATGTCACAACAATTACCAACCAATTAATTGGAATGTTAACTGTGTTTGAATTTGAATTTGTATAGTTCCCTATTTTCTGAACAATAGCAGTATCAGTAATACAAATCCCTCTGTTTTCGAATGTTTCAATCCCATTTTAAATAATGATTTGCATGTTTTTAACTGTGTTTACATGCAGGTTATATATATGGACATGTTAGGGTTTTACTGGTTGAGTTTTCAGTTGAATTTGATTATGTTCGAGTGCTATTGACACTCGAATGTTACTGTGCAGCACCAGTTAGTAATTTTCCTGATATTTCAATGTTTTAATTCAATTTCAAATTTAATTAATGAGTTTTACATAGCCTTATATGCTGGGTTATATATGTAGGGGTTTAATGTGTGGACTGGGTTGGATTTTGTTGTAATTCAATATGTGTATTCACTCAAACTTGTCCTGACATTGACATTGCATTTCATACATTAAACCTAAGCATTCACCCTTGTAAACTGAACATTTCCTGAGCATTTTAACCCTTAAACTGAACCAAAAAATTGTAATCCAGTTTGCATTCATACTGAAGTGAGCATTGCCTATGACTGAACATGTATGTGACCCTAAACCTGAGCATTCATTCCTTCAACTGAATACTAACCTAGCATGGCATCGTCTACCTACTGAACATGTAAACCCATGTGATTGAAAACTATTTAAACTTGACATTGCCTAACATTGCATAACCTTGCATGTACACATTGACACAACACACTAGCACTATTCCCCCTCTATATATATTGAGATATATATAGTATAAGATAGTATCTGTGTATATATATATATATATATATATATATATATATATATATATATATATATATATATATATATATATATATATATATATATATATATATATATATATATATATATTAAAAAAAAAATAAAAATATATATATATATATATATATATATATATATATATATATGTATATAAATTGATAAATGAATGCATGTATGTATGCATTCAGTTTTCTTGAGATGTAGTATCTACATATATAGTTCCTATTGGGTGCCTATACATGATAACCTATATGAGTATGCCTATGAATGATTGCCTATACTAGTGTATGCAATATGTGTATTGAACATATACGTATATATAGGTAATTGTATGTTTGATAGCTTGTATAACATTGTGATGGTATGTGAATGCTAGGATAGACATGGTTAGTTTTAGTGAGACTTGTCTAGGCTAGGACTTGACCTAGTTGACCTAGTTTGACTAGTGTAGTTGACTAGAGTTGACCAAAGGTTGACTTTAGCCTAGATTGACCCAAACATCATGTAGAATGTATTGTAATGTTCTATATTACCATTCTAGACATGTTGTGACTAGTGTTGTTCTAAATAGGAGTCAGACACCTCTCCTCAGACAGTATATTCACTTCGGATACTCAGGATATCAAGCGAGTACATTCTCTGAATGTTTCATACTTGCTAGGACTATATTCTTGCTCTAGATTACTTTACTTGATGCTGTCACGATGGTAACACGGATTAGTACTATATGGATCTTTTCATGCGATGCTATCCCCCTCGGGAGCATTGGATATATCATGTCATATGCATTTTACTTTCATCATGTATTCCTGTGCTTTCACCATTCATGTGCACTCTCGTAATTCGTGTACTCTCATGTTCACGGAGCCCCCATGTTTATATTCATGTGCACCCATTTATGGGCCCCTATGTGATATTATGTACAATAACATAACTTGAACTGATCCTTGTGTATTGATTAGGGATGGGGAGTAGAAATAGTCATGTGAATATTTCCAAAGTTGTGTTGCCATATACAAACTCTCATGTTTATTATCAAGCCTTTCACATGTCTATCTTGTACTCTAAATCAATAGTTTACGGTTAGTTCTTTACTTATAGTAGATATTTCCATTACAGTCATCTCTTTATTTCATGTCCTTTCTTTCAGCAATTTATGTATCTTACTCTATTGCATGTTTTATATTCCTGTCATGATATGAACTACGTGAGATGTACTATGCTCACTCTTATTCTGACTAGACCTGTTAAAAATATTACAGAGGACGAGGATGAGGCGTGTTGCACCATCTACTACGGGGCAGCATTAGAGGACACCTGTGACTTAGACTTCCAGCAGGATCCATTACCTGCTGACGACAATCCCATAGTTTAGTTATCTTATTTCAGTTGTATCTCATCTAGATATTTGTATTAGATATTTAGTGATGATGTGGATTTGTGGAGTTGTTAGATGTTTATCTTAGACACTTTGGATTCTCTCTTTTATCGTATTTTATCTGTGGATTCTGTTGATATTCTTATGTATCTTATCATACATCTTCCTTAGCTATGATTGAGATTTGTACTTTATATTATTCCTCCATTTGGAGAGTATAATTGTACAATATACCTTAAACTGTTAGATGCATGTGACATAGGACAGCGTTTTATCGTCGATACTGCGGCATAGGCTGGACGTTCCCACTTCTCGTGCCCTTACACTAAGGGTGCTGGTCGTGACACACTAAGGCAAAGTACCTCAAGTATCGACAAGGAGACTCCTTCGCATCAAATGGCATGAGCGTTTGCGGATTGTATTTGGGAGGATAGATCATGTTATCCCATTCGGCAGGATATGGTTGCCAAAATCCTATCTTTTGGAGTGATTCTCGCTTTTCACTGGCATTATATCGAGCATACAACTCTTTGAGGGCCTGCAGTACTTCACTCGACATTGCAGGTCCCATTGTTGATGGAGTAGATGACGGGGTGCTGCTTGGCTCAGGATGTGAGTAGCATTAGACCCGCCGTTAGTCCCTGGGTCTCGATTTACAGGAGTAGAGACATTGGGTGTCAATTTCTCCTTGATCTCCAAGACGACGAAAGCCAAGGCTTTTATAGTATCGTTCAACATATTTAGGCCCGTCTCAAGGGCCTCTATACGCTTCTACTGACTGGATCCTTCACTACTGTCCACGTTATCGCCTTCGGCCAATACGGACATCATGTGCGAATAAGTAGAAGGGACAGTGGATCTTTCGCTCTCTAGTTCAGACGTCCGAGTCCCGTCGTCTTGAGGATAAATTGGTAGGTTGCAATCATCCTCAGGTTCATTGTAATTGCTACCCCTAGCTTTTTGACTGCCTGCGCCTGCGGAAGTATATGTGTCATACAATCCTTCATTGGGTTGAAATAAAGGATTGTCATGAATGTAGAGGGTTGCCTACCCTAAACTAATGTTGCAGCTTAAACGTCATCTCCTTGCAGCAAGGATCCTAATTTAGAGCGTGTGTCATGGAACACACCCGCACTGGGCAGTACCAACTTGCTACCCCCAGGTCAATTTTTGGGCTTGCTGGCCGACAAGGGAGGATTCTTGGAAAGCTTCTTGAGAGACGGAGAACCCCGTATTGCATTGCATGAAGCAATAAAGAGTTTATCTTCTTCTTCATATTCGCCATCAGTCGCAGTCTTTGGAAGAAGGATCGCCTCTTTGGTGGCGAAGCGGCTGTTTGGCAACAGAAATACTTGATGCTTATCTGAGTGCAGTTGTGCCTTGGTTTAGACATGCCCTCCACTGCAGACTCCTCCCTTATATTATGTTTATGGGGAGTTGTTGCGGTCTCTATCCCTACATTCCTTTTGTGCATGCAGGGAAGCTACGCACAAGAGTGAGGATATGGAGATAGATTCTCTCTTCTTAGTTCCTGCACGTGAGCTACGCTTAGGCCCTGATCAGACAGTTGCTGGTGAGGTAGACTCCTTCCGCTTATAGGAATACTGTTCGCACCAGTCTATCTCGATAGTGGGTACCCCCTGACTTGAATCACGCGTACGAGCGCTCAAGTGACAATAGGTTTTTACCGGTCGAGGCTTCGAAGCACTCGGACCAGTTTTGTATAGCTCTCCGTTGGCTGCACGTATGATTGTTAACGCAGGCCTTCGGTCGACTATCGGCAAAGCACATTGAGCATGCAAGGCGCGTGCCACCATGGACTTCTTCCTACTATCCCTAGTAGGTGTATAGTATTCAGAATCCAATAGAGTGGTTGGCATAGCACTTTGGCCGTGTAAGGCACGTGCTGCCTTGGATCTCTTCACGTTATACCTAGAAGGTGCGTAACATTCAGAATCCAGCATAGCCTTACCCAATGGAAAGACAATTCTGTCAAAGACAGAAGTTCTCGCCTACGTAGCTTCCTCCGTTAACAGGTGGATCATTGTACGCTTTTTTTGGCATTGTACTTTTGTCAAGCCCGCCATAGGGGAGCTGCACTCCTCGCTACGCTTTCCCGAAGAAGGAACTGAGTGAGGCTGCATGGCAGCAGCAGCCAAAATCTTCTTCAGGGCTTCATCGTTCAGGTGGTTCTAGAGCACAGTCCCCTCCGTTGTGCTGCTGGTCGCAGCAGCCTTCGGCTCCCAGGTACATCGAGTCTTCTTCGATTTTATAAACTGCTTTGAAGGACTCGACTTCTCATTAGAAAGGAGATCTTGAAAAGCTGGTTAGTCGAAACGTAGGACTAACGTCTTTTGAGAAGATGCTAGCAAGTCATCGTCAGATTACGTCACCACCTTCTCGTTGGAGGAGAAGGAAGTCCCCAACAGAGTCGCCATCTTGTTTGTCATGACAAAAGGTTATTGGAACTTTTTGTATATTAAATGTGTAAAGAGTACAATCGATTCCTAAACATGAGATCTAAGTACAAGATTTCTGGGGAAGTGTGACGGTGGAGATCGAGCACTACAGCGGCTCCTTTATTCCGTTGACGATCTGACGACAAGTTGAAATTGCTCTGGCTTTCTGGTGCTTGTGACTGGAACTCTGGGTTGCCAATCGAGATGACGCAGAAGTTATGAAGATTTCGAACCCTCTAGATCGAAGGAAAACTCCTTCTGTTTATAGGGGAGCACATATAAGTTGTGCATAAGGTTGTGCAGGAATGCTGCACGTGAAAATATCAGAGAATCTTGAGGCTGCACTGTGAGGGATGCTGTTGCGCTATAAACCCCCTAAATTTTTACTATAATTTTTTTTTATATATTTTCCTTTTTACTTTGTATCCGAACATAAGTGTTCACTTTGTTGAATTTACTTAACGCGCGAGATTTGCGTTCATAATTTCTCGACGAGGGCGAATATGTGTCGATGTACATATGTTAGAAAAATATTTTTATTATAAATTTTATTTTTCATAGGAAAGTACATGTTCAAACAAAGGTGATAAATATATTTTTTTGTATAAAAAGGTTATTTTATTCGTCGTTTACAAATAAATTATGATTTGAAAATTGTGGTTTAATATTTTACGAAATGTAAAATTTGCTTATTAATATATTTTGTCATTTATAAAAGCTAGTTCATGAATTAATATTTAAATATTTATCGTGATTTTCAAAATTAATTATTATTATATTTATTTAATTATGAAAATGATATTTGGGATTTTGTCAAATTTTAATATTTGATTAAATATGGTAAATTAAATTGCAAAAATTTTATTGACTTTATTTAAAATATTTTAAATTAAGTATAGAATTTATTTAGTTTGGATTTGATTCGGATTGATCTAGTTTAAATCGAATTTAAAATATAATATGATATTATCTAGGGAGAATTTAAATTCTTCCAATCCCTATCCAACTGGGTATTCCCACCTCCTATAAAAGGAGAGGTACTCCTTCAGAAATTTTTCATCCACAACCCAAAATTCGTGCATCGTGTCGGTGTCGCCATTACCCATCCACTATATTTCTATTCATACAAATACATTATTTACTTGGGTCCGACAATCCCGGACCTCCGCCCACGACTACTCTCTCTCGACTGTCAGCCCAATCATCATCGTCATCATCCCCTTCGTCTCCCCATCGAGCGAAGCCATCAGCAACAACCACCATGCTTCTCCCCGACACAACCAAACCACCACCAACACCACCTGCCGCCAACCCCATACCCATCGTCACCACCACCGTGGCCGACCTGACATACACGGCCTCCACCAACACCCAAACTCCACTTCCCTATCACCATTACCACCACCGCCATGAACCACCACCGACACCACCACCAAGAAAAATCCAAAACAACGAAATCAAAACCTAGACCCTAACCATACCTCGTCGAGCTGTGTACCGCTGATCCGCCGTCGCACCCTATTCGGCAAGCACCGTTCGTCGGATCTCCTCCGCAATGGCGGAGCTCCCCACGAACTGCCCTGACGTCCCGCGGCAATTCCGTCTCCTTTCTGGCCTAGACTTTCGCCGAATATGAGATCCGCGCCCGACGAAGAGCCGGCAGAGCCCACCGCTTCCCGGCCGTGTTTCCAGCGACGTCGGCGACGACGCACTCGTCCGGCGCCTCCCACGGCACCGTGGCCGGGACCCTGGCTCCACGCCATCGTTGTCATCTTCTCCACAGTCCTCCGCACGACTAGCACCCTTCTTCCGTCCATCGCTGCGATCCGGCACCCGATCGCGAGGACCGCCGGAGTCTCCATCTCCACCGTCGGCGCCCGAAACACCCGTGAGACACCGCCGTTCGTCCGCCGTTCTCTCGTGCCGCCGCCCGTCCGACTCCGCCGCCTCCAGGGCAGCGCGCCGCCGGCGCCGACGCCGCTCCGCACAGCGCCCATCCGTCTCCACCGCCCTACGCTGGAGCCCGGCAGGAGCCACTGGTAAGACCCACTTCTCCTCCCACTCCCATCTCTCTCTCTCTCTCTCTCTCTCTCTCTCTCTCTCTCTCTCAGGACAAAATTGGGGGTAGTAGTTGTACTTAATTTTAAGATATTTGTTATTATTATATCTATTATATTTATTGTTATATTTTGGGAAAGGGAACTCAGCTTGCTGTGTTCACATGTGCGGTTTGTTTATGGATATACTTTGGTTTCTTTTTATAAAAAAAAATTATTATTATATTTATTGTTATTGTATTATTATTATTATTATTATTATTATTATTATTATTATTATTATTATTATTATTATTATCATCATCATCATTATTATCATTATTATTATTATTGTTATTATTATTAGTATTATTATTATATTGTTATTATTTAGAATTAGTAGTGTATTATTCTGTTTATTTAAATAAATTTGATAACTCATATTTTTTTCAAAATTATTTTGACACCACTCAATAGCCCTAAAAATTAATTTTCCTATATTTTATTAAAATATTTTGACTAACGAAAAGTTACATTTCTTCAATATATATATTATATATATGAGCCTAAAAACGAATTTTGATATTTTCAAGTACTCATCTAAACGTATAATTGACTATTTTTAAATTGGATATATATACAAAGTATTTTCAAGAATTTACATAAAAATATCTTTGAAAATTTGTATACGTAATCTCCTCAATTCCCTTTGCTTAAACACCCTTAGCATGACTAATCATCCATTCATATTTTCTCGTAAATTTGGACCATGTTGCATCGACCATGGCTATTGGACAGAACATGACTTGCTCGATCATCGCACCACTCCGGAAGACACACCAGGCAAGATACCTTGCCATTATACTGTTTATATTCAGTTGCATTTTATTACATATCATTGTTCATTTATTTCCAGTTCTTACAGTACTTGATTTATTGTCTGCTCAGTGATATTAGATGTACTTTGTTATTATCCTTTGCTTGCATATGGACTTAGAGTTAAGAGACTACCGTTGTAGTCTATTGTATATACCTTGACACAGTTGTACCACGAGGATGTGTGAGATGAGTATCATGTAGAGGTTCTTGCGTGTGTGCTGATCCCCCATGTGCAAGCGTTTGGACTATCTGCTAATAGAGGTATGTTATGAGACTTAGCAGTTAGTAGAAAAACATGGTCGTGGATGCGACATAATAGATACATTGGGTGGGGAGAACAATACCTGACGTATGGGCTTCAGTTGCACTTCCCTTGTAACCCGGAAGCTCCGCTGGAGATACGGGTATGAGCCTCTCAAGTTGGCCACTGTCGTTTTTGAACGTCACGCGCTTAGGTCACTGGTGCCCAAGAGGGGACAATACCAGATCCCATTTACAGCCAGGACTCATGCGTTGAAGGATTGTTTCTCAAATTGCATGTTCACTTTAGTTTGGTTAGTTTACCTTATTTATGTCTTGTCACTTTCTTTGATTGTGGCATATTTTATATTCAATATTTATATGGCATGTTTATTGTATCTTGTTACGTCCCTCTGAGGACCAGCTTATCTCGCCAGGTGTGTATTCTTGTGTTTCGCAGGTGTTCTAGCCGTGGCCATGATCGTCACTATCTCTTCGAGGATGATTGTACTTTGATCGTCTTCGTTTCGCCCGTCAAACTTATTTTATTTTCCATGTACTTTTTCTTACTTGTTGGTAGTGGATTTGTCTCCATCCAACGATTGTATACATGACAAATTCAAAGTTGCTTTTAAATTATTATTTATCTTTGTGGTTGAGATTTAGTACCTTGGTTACTGTATTTTACAGCTTATGTATATATACGAGGGTCCATATACTTCGTATGTATACAGCTGGCATGATTACGTTCTAGTCCTTCTATTTTGGGACTGGGGCGTTATATGAGCTGACACATGGCGGATGTTGGAATTCTCTTTTATCAAGATCTTGGGAAGTTAACGACACATGGCATACATTTAATGTCGATTAGATGAATCTGAGTGGATTCTGATCCTATCCCCAAAGTTGGATTTTGTCCTTATCTTAGGGGGGACATTGGTTTAAATAAACCAATTGGATATTACCCTCGTCCATAGGAACAAACTTCGTCCTTATCCTTGGTTTAAACAAACCAACATGATATAGCTCTTATCAACAGAATCAAACTTTGTTCTATCTTAAGAGCGGTGGTTTAAGAGAAACTGATTGGGTAATATCTGAAGAGATATAGATATCCAACTTGCCACGTGGAGGAATGCCACCTCATAAGACTGCGTGTCTATACGAGCTGTGCTTCTGGTGAGGCTTCAATGTCACTGCGTTTTTTAGGCGCCAAGGAGACTACGTTTTGAATACAATTGAGTCACTGTGCTTTTTGGCGACGAGGAGACTGTGTTCTGAAGACAATGGGGTCACTGTGCTTTTGGGCGACGAGCACACTTTGTTTCGAATACGACAGAGTTACTGTGCTTTGAAGCGACGAGTAGACTGTATTTTGAAGACGACAGAGTCACTACGCTTTTGAGTGACAAGGGTGATTCACTTAACAAAATGCCTAAAATTGGCTTTTGAAAGAAAACAAGAAAAAGTACAAAAGTACAAATTGTTTCTGGGAAGTATTGCGATGGAAGTCTGATCTGAGAGCGATCACTTTGTTCCTTGGACCACACGATGATGATGAAGAGAACTGCTTGAAGAAGATGAACAATCGAAAGAACTAAGTCACCAGAAAGGTATCGACACAATGGCACTGATGGCACAGTCGAATGCTTTCCTGCTTTGCTTCACCCGGTTATTGAGAAAAAGTTGAAGAAATGCTTCTGGGAATATCACTCTGAAGGTATGAGTTTTCTCAGAATCTACTCTTCTGTATATCTCACCTTCTTTTATGTCTTCTTGTGTTAAAAATAAGTCTATTTATAGACTAGACCTCTGTGCGTAAAAAGCAATATAATTGGGTCTCTACGCAAGTAACTGCCACCCACGATTAAAGACCAACCTTTACGCGTGATGACACGTGTCCCATGTAGAATTTTGATCTCTATGCATGGTTACACGTGTCCCACAACTTCAACCAAATAGGGAGAGCACGTACACACGTTCCTCAATAAGTGTGGCATGAAAGCCACGTATGCTGACCACGTTCTCACATAGCCAGAAAAGATTGGGCGTAAAAATAACCCAAAATACACTTCATACGTAAAGTAGCAGACTGGGCGTAAAATAACCCAAAATAGACTTCCTACGTAAAGTGGTTGAAAAGTAGCCTTGAGCGTATAATTAGCTCAAATAAACTCTACGCACACGAAAGCCTTGAGCGTAAAAACTCGAATAGCTTTCATGCGTAAAGAAAATTATCTCTTGAGCGTAAAGTAGCCCATCTGCACCCTAAATGACAAGTGTTGGGTTTGGTGAAAAAATCTTCTCGACTTCTGTGTAATTTGCTATCAGAAAATAATTTTGTAAGAACAGTATCATGCGCATTAAATGCGATGTGGACAGCCTGTCTCCCGCGTAAAAGTTGAGAATGGCCTCGCGTAAAAGAGGTCGCGTAGAATTTTGAATCTGACCCAATAGAGTCTTTTAATAAGCCTTTCGTAGAGTCTGACTTTGCGTAAAATTCTTAACTTCTTTGACTTGGTCTATGAAGTTTATTACTTCTACAAGACCCCCTTCAAAGTTTTCAAAATTTTCTAAAATTTGAAATACTTTGAACAGAAGCGTAAAATCCGGGATATCCAACAGTCATCCGCGTAGAATTCGGGATACCCAACAGTCATCTGCGTAAAGTTCGGGATACCCAACAGTCAGCGTAAATTTCGAGAATTTGAACCGATTTCAAAATTCTCTATAAATAGAGTTTTGTTGGTAGAGAGAGAACTTTACTCATTCTCGCATTCTCAATCTCCTTTACTCTCTTCTTCTTTGAGATTTTAGTTCAAACAAATGGCACTAAAGAGCAAGACCTCCGCCATCGCTAAGGGTAAGAAGCCCGCCACCGCTTCGTCGAGGAGTGAGCGTACGGAAACCACCATTCCATCATCGGTGGCGACCCTTAGACCTAACCCCGCTGTGGCTCAGGCTATGACAGGTAAAACTCGATCTAGTTCGGCCGTGGGTTCGTCGGAGAAGAAGAAGAATTCGAACAAAAAACTTCACGCCCACGTTTATACGTATCAGCATAAAAACTTGAATCACCAAGTACGCCCACGTTATATACGTGCCAGCGTAGAAACAAAATACGCTCACGTCTATACCTGCTAGCGTAAATAATAAAATACGCCCACGTCAATATGTGCCAGCATAAAAAATGTTAACAACAAAATACGCTCACCTCAATACGTGCCCGTGTAAAATAAAAATACGCCCACATTATGCGTGTCAGCGTAAAATATAAAAATACGCTCACGTCAATACGTGCCAGCGTAAAACATTAAATATGCTCACATCTATATGTGCCAGCATAAAAACAACATACGCTCACGTCTATTCGTGCCAGCGTAAAGCATAAAATATGCTGACATCTATATGCGCCAGCGTAAAATACGCAAGTGATAAGATTTTGCGTAAAAATAGTCAATTCTGAAAACAGAGAACTTTTGCACTTAATTTTTAATTTTAATCAACTTAACTTCTATGCGTAAGCGTAAAGTTTTACATAGTCAAGCTCTATAATACAGAGTCTTTAATTTTTACGCGTAAAATTCAGAATAAGTTATCTGCGTAAAATTCAAATTAGATTTTTACTAACTTGATTCTTCTTTTTCTTTTGGCAGTGGACTTGCAAATTCATCGTCTCGCACAGGTATTCGGCTCACCAGCTGGTATGGTGGGCTCAAACTACTTGGAGAATTTGTCCCATGTTGAATTCCCTCAATCAGATACACCGTACCCTGAAGAGAGACAACAGCTAATAGCTGTTCAAGAAGACAGGATGCTGCTGTCATTGATAAATAGAGAATTGCTAGTGTCGCTAGATGGCCAGCAATTTTTGAAGCCAGCCTTCATGTTCGGAGATGCTATAGATTTCCAATCACAAACCAACCCAAGAAGGCGGCTTGGGTATTTAAATTTGAAGAGAGGGCGATGTATCTTCCAGACATGGCAAGGGATTATCCCCTATCTTCATTTGTACACGCCATCCATCCAAGACAGATGCTATGGAACCTGACTCCTAGCAGTCATGTTAGACCAGACAAAATTATTTTCAAGAGGGATGGGGCCAATCAAATGGGCTACCATACTAGCACTCCTAGTAGTGGTATCATTCCTTTCGCTGGTCTACTGCCTGGATTCACATTGAGTGAAGATTCAGCTTTAATTCAACCAGTGCAGTTCCCCATGTACATAAACAAGTTTATAAAGGCCTCAATATTATATCTCCAGGCCAACCCAAGGCTGCAAGGATGGATAACACCTCATAATCAGAATTGGATTCAACTTAGTGCCTGGATCATGAAGAATTTCAAAACAGAACTGCAGGCCATTGGATTATATGAAGCAATAGCCTCTACGAGTCAGGGTATACCAATGAACAACAACATGTTCTTGGCTTTGATGGAGTTGTATATCAGTTCAACAGGGACTTTTGTAACTCCGATAGGTAAAATGGGCTTTGCACTGCATGAGATGCAGTTTATCTCCAAGCTGCCAATGGGTGAAGCTCCGTATGAAGAATATGTTCCCTCCAACCGAGAACTAGCAGAGATTGAGGAGAAAAATCCTCAGTTGGTTGAGGTCTACCAAGAATTGATGTGCCATTACTTGACTTGCACCACTATATATGAAAGTGGATCGCATTTGGCCTACATCAATAAATGGACAGCATATCTATTCTACCATAAGAATAGAATATCCAAGGATGATAAAGAGAAATTTTAAGATAACAAGGCTCAGCCTATCAACCCTTGTTCGATCATCCCTGCTGATTCAATAAACACTTGGATGGCCATCTATAAGTCTCCGGATAAATATTTGGCCACCAAGGCTTGAAAATTCCCTGCTGGGACCAAAGAATTGATCTTTCTGAGACACGGCAGCCGAAAGCTCTCAAAAGAAGCCTTGCTGTCGGGCTTTCTTTCTCTGTGGCTGCGGAGATGGGTCGTGCCAGGGATTGGCACAACTGACAGGATCCACCAAAATGTACTATGGCCAGCAGTACGTTTGGTATTCAAAGTCAGAATAAACCTGTTATCGGCATTGGTATGCCGGATAAATGCAGGTTTGCTTTCATTTGGTGATGAACTGATCAACAATGCTCCTCACCGAAAAGATTTCCCTAGAGTGGAGATGCCTTACACTTATCTGATGGGCTGGTTGTTGCATCAAAACTGTAGTTTGTTGCCGCCAGGCCCTGGGAATGATACGGAGGTATTCCTCCAGAATTTAATAAAGCCACATGGACTACAACTTCAGTGGTGGACACCCGGGCAACACTCAACTACTCTCATGGGTAGAATTTCTTCTGTACAAGACCACCAGTCTCAGCTGACTGTTTTGGCATACAATTTTAAGATATAGGTGAAGGGAGGACTTCATTATCTGTGCCAGCTTTTAAACGGCTAATGTGCATCAGACCCTCACATCTGATGTATAGGAATTAAGGCAACTGTGCGTTCGAACCGTACCTGTCCAGTCGGTTCGCTCGTCAGTTTGGATGTGACCAACTTTACGTTGGTAATTTCCCCACCAACTTCTACCATTATGGAAAATTAATTAATGGTGCAAGAGCATGGAGGTAGTTTAGCACCGCATATACCGGTGCTAAATTCCGGATATCAACTGCTACAAGTACAACTGAGCCACGAATGCTTCATACGTATGCTCGTTTTTATGCATCCATTCGCTCCTTCGCGAATGACTACAACATGAAGGGGAGTCTTAGATGGGCTAAGGAAGAAAACGTCGAAGAACCAGTCAGGGTTCCTTCGGACGTACCCGATGATGTTGATGTTGCAGACGAGTATCTGGAAGTGATCCCTATGGGAGTTGGGGAACCCGCTGCAGGACCAATTATCATCTCCCAAACCCGGAAGCAAAAATCAAGTACAGTTGTTACCCTCCAGGAGAAGAAGAAGAAGGTCACTGTTAAAGGGCCTTCTAGATAGAGAGCCGCTACTCCAGAGAGCGAAACTCCTGTCGAGGAGCCTCAACACATTATATCTTCTTCAGCTCATCCTAGAGAAGGGTCTTCAGCATCTTAGCCCGCAGCATCAACAGAAGCTTTGGGGCTCCGATCTCCTGGACGTCTCAGTACCTCTGCACATCTGACATCTCCACAGAAGGTGCAAGCTATTGAGGATACTGCCATGACTCATGCTAGTGATCCAGAGCCCATCCCACCAGATGAATCGGCTCATGACATCGACGATGATGACTGGGATCAGGATTATGATTCACTCTTGGCACGTCCTGCACCTACTCAAGGTAAATTTAAATTACACAAAATCTATGCAAGATTATGTATTATGATTTTGTATATTAACTTATTTTGCTTAATAAAAAATTTTGTAGGCATCATCGTTGCAGCAAAGCCTGTTGCTCCTTATCCTCAGGAAACTATTCAAACGGAGTCTGAAGAAGAGAGTTCTTCTTTAAAAGAAGATACTGTCCAAGGAGAATGTTCCCCATCAACAGAGGTACAACAAGAGCCGGAAGTAGAGGCCCAGCAAGAATTACCTTCTCTTGCTAAAGACCAAGAAGAAGAACCAACTGCAGATGAAGGAGTAGCTGCAGAAGAAGAACCAGCTGTAGATAAAGAAACAGCTGCAGAAGAAGAACCAGTTGCAGAAAAACCAACTGCAACTGAAGACTCCCAGAAGGTGATAAAGATATTGTCAACTCATCAACCAAAATCGGAGACGTAGTAATAGCAGCTTCAGTTATTGCTACTGATCTGGCACAAGTACTTGAGAATACAATGTCTGAACCTGACACAATCACCATTCCTCCCACAACAATCACCGCCACGGAAACTTAAGTAGTTTCAGCTCCAGAAACGGCTGGAGAAATAATCCATAAAAGTTCTGAAGATATTGTTTCTAAAGCTTCTGGAGATCAATCAACCATGGTAGCAACATGAACAATGGCTTTAACTCAACTTGCTACCAAGGCAACAACAACATCTGCTCCCAGTCTTCAGAAGAGGTATTTGGTAGACCTTGCTGCCACGCCGAGCTCTAATACAGAAATAAATCTCTTAGTTGAGATCCATACTGAAACCTTCTACAAAACCTTGGCAGCTTTGATCAAGATGGTCCTGAAGAAGGGCCTTAATTATGAAAGCTTGAAGGCTGCAATTGCTCTCACGATCAGAAATGTTGCTATGTTCAATGACACCGAAAGAGCAGCGACGCTGGAGAAGGTGGTAGAGGGACTTGAACATCCTATTAAAGAATATCTAAGGCTGTCAAGTAAAACTCTTGAAAGTCTCATCCAAACCTAGTATGATGCTTTATCAGCTGAATACATCACTCGGAAGACTATTTTCAATGAATCTCCCCAGGAGTACAGCAGCAAAGTCGCCAAAGAAAAAGCTTTATTGAATGAAAATAAACCCCTTATGGAAATGCATAAAGAAGCCTATGAGACTTCAAACATGAGAATTCCTCAGCAAGATGATAGAATTCGTGAAGTTGAGGCGGAGTTGCTTCGCTTGAAGGCAGAAAGAGAGCAGATGATTGCAGCTAGAGACCAACTTCTGACGCAGAGCTCAATTTTGGAAGAAAAGGTTTTTGGTGCTGAAGCTGTAATTAAAACCCTTGATGATGCCAAAGATAAAATGATGCTACTTTTGCCGAACTCTCCCATATCTGTACTCCAGAAGCCCGACGATCTATAGCTACTGCTACTGTATTGAATTCTCCTGAGAAGCGTCTAGCAGAGCTGCAAAAACTGCTCGAAGATGTATCTGCTCCGCCTTAAGCATTTTTGCATTTAATACAGAATTTTGTATTCTTCTGTCTTTTTCATTCTGTAATATTTTCAAGAAATGAATGAAATATTTGTTTTATGACCCTATCATTTATTTTGAATTTAAACAATAGGTATGAGATAGAAAATACTTATCAGAGGTAATATGGACATGATAAGTCTTCTAAACTCAATAAATTGTATCTATCCAGAGGTAATGTGGACATGATAGATAATGAATCTTGTTTTCTTATTAGAGTGTACAATACTATCAAAGATCATATGAACGTGATAAATCGTAACAACTCAAAGAAAAATAGATTAATATCTATTCAGAGGCCATATGGACATGATAGATAAGAAAAAGAAGTAGACTTAATATTTATTCAGAGGTCATGAGAACATGATAAATAATAAAAAAAATTTAATCAGCTGGTAAGACAGAAGATCAAATTCTCTTTTAGGAGAATAAATAATCATCTTAACCAAACCTTGGTAGCTGGAGAATAAAGAATAAATTCAGACATAATATTTCTTCAAAAATTTGCCATTAATTGGCATCATGAACAAATCTCCATTAGGTTTAGACAACCTATAGGCACCATTAGAGAATACTGTCTCGACTACATAAGAAACTTTTTATTTTGCTTAGAATTTCCCTTTGCTCTTATGAGTCATCACTATGGGTCTTCGGACAGCTAGAACTAGCTCACCGACTTTGAATACCCTCTCTTTAACTTTACAATTGAAAGCTCGAGATATGCAGGCTTGATATAGATCAATGTGTTGTTGTTCTTGAAGACGCTTCTCGTCCAATCCTTCAAGTTCTTGGAGCCGTAAGTGATCATTATTCTCTGAGGTCAGCTCATTAGTAATGGTCATTCTAAGAGATGGAATCTGGATTTCCAGTGGAAGAACAGCCTCACATTCGTAAACTAGTACGAATGGTGTAAAATCAGTAGGAGTTCGGACTGTCGTTCGGTAAGCCCATAAACATTCTCCAAGTTTTCCATTCCAATCATGTTTATTAGAAGAGACAAACTTTTTGAGAAGTTTAATAATTGTCTTGTTGAAAGCTTCGGCCAAACCATTAGCAGCTGGATTGTAAGCTATAGAAGCCAGATTTTGGATCCGATTCTTATCACAAAATCTATAAAATGACTGACTGGCAAATTGGGGTCCGTTATCATGAATTATCCTTCGAGGAATCCCAAAACGATAAATGACGTGGTGTTTAATGAAGCTAACCACATTAGATGTTTTCACTTCAACAAGGGGAACCGCTTCCGCCCATTTAGAGAAATTATCTGTTATGGCTAGGATAAACCGATGTCCTTTAATAGAAGGAGGATTAATCGGACCAATAATATCCATGGCCCAAGCTTCGAAAGGCCAAGAAGCTACCGTAGGATGTAAGAATTCAGATGGTTGATAAATAAAATTGGCATGAATCTGACATGCTTTACACCGTCTAGCATAATCCACAGCATCCGCTATCATGGAAGGCCAATAATATCCCATTCTTCGAATACGATCCTGTAATTTTGGACCCGGTTGATGAGCACTGCAAACACCATCATGAGCTTCACGGAGTATTTGTTTAGCTTCACTCTCAGAGAGACAACGCAGCAAAGGTCCGTCATAAGAACGACGATATAACATATGCAAAAAAAATCATAGTAGAATCGAAATAACCGTCTCTTGATTGATGCAGCTTCTTTTGGATCTTCAGGTAAAATCTCATGGACCGTATAATCAATAAATGGACTTCTCCAATCCCCTTGCTGGGAATTTGTTTCTATAATATAGCTTTGTTCAATATGCAAATTATTCTTGACACGGAATAGATCTCTATCGAACAAAGTAATGGTGTTTTGTCTTTTGATTGGAACAGCTAAGTCTGCAGCCAAACTAGCAAGAGCATCAGCTTCCAAATTTTGAGAACGTGGTACGACTTCAATGAAGAATCCATTGAACGAAAGGACCAATTCGATTACCACTTGATGATAGGGAATGAGGTCAGGATTTCTGACTTTATATGTCCCTCTGACCTGATTAACAATCAGTTGAGAGTCTCCATAAGCTTCCTGGAACTTAATGTCCAATTGTTTTGCTACTTGAAGACCAGTTAGCAGAGCATTATATTCTGCCACATTATTGGAACATGGTTCATTAAGAGAATAAGCACGGTATATGACCATTTTATCAGGAGAGACCAAGACGATGCCTACTCCTGAGATAATATTGCCTTTAGGTCCAACCCGCGAAGGTCTATCAAAATATAGTTACCAAATATCATCCCTCAAAGTCATGTTACAATTCGCGACTTCATCCGGAATGTCTTCATATAGCTTAGAGGTTTCAGGTATAGGGTGAGCTGCTAAGAAATCAGCTAATGCTTGACCTTTTATTAATTTTTAAGGTACATAGACCATATCATAAGGAGTAAGCAACATTGCCCAGGTGTCTAACCTGGAGTTAAGAATACTCGGCTTTCTCATCAATACCCGAATAGAATTTATTCTGGATATGACATAAATAGTTTGTCCTGACACGTAATGTCGTGTCTTTTGAACAGCAAAAACCAAGGCCAGACGTTCTTTCTCCACAGGAGTATACCTGTGTTCAGCTCCAACCATCATTCGGCTAAGATAATAAATTTCCTGTTCATGATCCTTATCACTTTTTTGTGCCAGAAAAGCACCAAGAGAATGATCTAAGGCTCGAAAATATAGCAAAAATGGTCTTCCTACTACTGGAGGTACCAGAACAGGTGGATTTATAAGGTATTGCTTGATGTTATTGAAGGTTTTTTGACATGCTTCATCCCAAACAAATGATACACCTTTCTTCAATAGACGAGAGAAAGGTTGACATCTCCCAGAAAGATTGGATATAAATCTCCTGATATAAGCAATGCGACCTTAGAAGCCACGAAGTTCTTTCAGATTACGTGGAGGACGCATTTCAAGAATTGCTTTGATTTTATCAGGATCAACATGGATACCTTGAGAAAGTGATGAAAAATCCCAAAAATTTGCCACTGAAAACCCCTAAGAAAGACTTAGTGGGATTAATCTTCAGTTGACGTTGACGCATCAACTCAAATACTATCTTCAAGTCTTGAATGTGATCATCTTTTAATCGACTTTTGACAGCAATATCATCCACATAACATTCAACTGTTTTCTGTAGATGTTCTTGAAAGATATTGCTCATAGCCCGTTGATACGTAGAACCGACATTTTTCAGACCAAATGACATAACCGTATAGCAGTAAACTCCAAAGGTTGTACGGAAAACGGTGTGCTTTTCATCTTCTGGATGCATCTTAATTTGATTGTATCCTGAAAATCTGTCCATGAAAGACATGTATTCAAAACCACATGTATTGTCTATCATGACATCGGTAATTGGAAGTAGAAATTCGTCTTTTAGACAAGCTGTATTAAGATCTCAAAAATCAATACAAACTCGGACTTTTCCATTCTTCTTCATGACAGGTACAATGTTGGCAACCCAGTCTCGGTGTTGTTCTTCACGAACAAAGCCATATGTAATCAGCTTTTTGACTTCTGCTTCAATTACATCTATCATATCTGGTCGAAAATGCCGTTGCTGTTGTTTTACAGGTTTGGCATTAGGAAGAATATTGAGTTTATGAGTAGCTACTTTGGGATCTAGATCCGACATATCCTCATAACTACATACAAAGATATCAATATATTCTTTAATCAGCTTTATCAACTCTTTCTTTTCATCTTCAGAAAGGTTTTTAATGATGAATATCAGCTTGGACGTAGTTCCGTCTCCAATGTCAATCTGGACAATTTCATCTTCTGTAGGTGGTTGTCGCTGTTCAAAACGAAGCTCCCATTGAGTGTCCATTTGTTGTGCCCAAGGGTCATTTTCAAATGGCTCAGATTCACCATCGGTTTGAACCATTTTGACTGAAAAGATGCATTCAGATTCAACATACTGGTTTCCTCCAAAATCCGAGGATTGTAAAAAATTAGAAGAAAATTCTTCTTCCATATCTTCTTTATACATATAGGATGTTTCAGATTTAATGAACTGGATTTCTTTAGAATCTGAGGATTGTAAAAAACTGGAAGAAAAATCTTCTTGTATATCTTTATTAAACCTGTGGAATGGATCGTATCCCAACCCATGACGATTTTTTTGGTAAAACAGATCACCACATAATGGTAACCGTGTACCTTTTTCTTGATTGAGACCTAGCATAGTTTTCAAATCATATCCCATATTCTGGATAATCTTAAGAGATTGTTGACTATATTTGTCAATTCTGATTTTTCCTTTATCTTTCTCTATGAGATCATCTATCTGACTAACAGGAATATTTCTAGCTAAGCCAAACACAATTTGGCACTTATTTTTCTTATCAGATGGGATCACAAAATAAGATTCTTCGTGACGTCTACAAGTTACACAAGCTTGTGATGAAGAGGCTACAGGTAGAAGGTAAGGAGAAGATGTTAGGAACCTTTGAGCATAGGGTCCAACATCGACATGAGGAGGAAATAAATTTTCTTTATGACTAATATATAAGGTTTTCTCTGTATTTATGTCATTTTTATGTTGATGACTTTGATTATCAGCAAATAAAGTCATTCTTTCAATAAATTTGACAGCCATATACTCCAAAAGAAAATCTTTATTAATATGAGAAAGTACAGAATGATCAATATTTACATCATTTATAGATTGACTACTGCGCTTTGGATTGATCATTAACGGACCATCATCCGTCTTCAGTGTAGACTTGCCAAGATTGATAATCAGTGGTTCTGGATTATTTGTACGAGAAGTATGTCCCTTGACCTTGATCATGAGAGGTTGAACTTGGCTCTTGACTGGAATTCTCATAGATTCCTCAGACGAAGCTCGAGTTCTTCCTTTAAACTTAATCATCAAAGGTTCATCATTGACAGGTTGGTGTTGAATTCGACCTTTAACTTTAATCATTAAAGGTTGATCTTCCGGAAGATCATCTAAGACAGCTTGATATTTTGCAGGCGACCGATCTTCAGCCATATCAGATATTTCTTTCACATGCTCCTGTTTATACAGTATTGAATCAGAAAAATAGGCTTCAACACCCTTAAAAGAATTGATATCTGCAAATTCAGTCATCAAAATCCCTTGAGAATCAACATACTTGAAGCATTGGTGGAGAGTTGAAGGCACAATATTATGCTCATGTATCCACGGTCTGCCGAGAAGGATATTGTAAGATACATCTGAGTTGATAACATAAAAGGTTGCCATAGTTCAAATATCACCTATTTGAATCTTCAGACAAATCTTCCCCAATGGTTTACTCTTTCCAGAGTTGAAACCAACTATTGTTGTACTAATGTAAGTCAAATCACTAGTAGGAATCCTCAAGGGTCATAGCATACTCTGGATAATAATGCTAATAGAAGACCCAGGATCAATGTAAATCCCGTCAATTTTAGTAGAGTCAATATACCCTGTATAACATAGAAGCATGTCGTGTTTATTATGCTTCAACAGCATATCTTCTTGTGTGAAGGTAATATTAGGAATCTATTCCATCACACTATGATATTGAGGACACGAGACCGGTATATTGTCAGGACTTTTGAGTTGAGCCAAGCATGAATCTGCTTGTAGCAAAGCTTCGCTCAAAGTTTCTCTACTTTCTTTAGAAAGACGAAGCAACTCAAAGATAGAGAGTCTAGCCGGAGTATTAGCTAATTGGGCTAGAATATCGAACTTGTAGGGCTTCATCACCACCCCTTGATTTGAAGTAGACTTCAGCGGGACGTCAAAGAGTACTGCTTTCTGTTTTCCTTTCTCAACCACAGATGGTTTAGAAGTTCTGGCCTCAGCAGGAACAAGAGATGGTTGAGTTGGTACAGCAATGTCCTCCGCTTCTTTGGAAGTTCCTTCATAATCTTTGTGGTAATTTACCAGATCTTGTACCAGCAAAAGTTTTTTCTTCAGACTCAGGAGAATGAAGTACCATATTACAGGTTTTAGTCTTCTTTCCCTTAGTCTACTTCTTGCGAGGATTTTTATGAGGGACCTCAAATCCCAATCCAACAGTGGATTTTTGACACTGAATTTGTAAAGGAAGTCGCATTCCTTTATCATAGTTCAAGCCTTCCGCCTTTTAAAAGTCATAGCCCATCTTTTTTATGAGATGAACTGATTGTTGACTATACATGTGAGTGGGTAGCGAACTTTCAATAGATAGTTCAACAGAGGAAGGAGGAGCAGAAACCTCTATAGCCACAGGAGTAGGGGTATTCAGAACAGGAGGAAAAATCCCTACAGGAGCTTTCTCAAAAGCAGCAAAGACTTGTTGTGTCCTGTATAAGGGGACACTATTCATTGCTAACTATTGCCGATGAGTAAGTTTAAGTTTGTTAGGAGGAGCCAAACTTGGAGGGTATATATTCAAACCCCTCAGCCTATCCTCCAGAGGAATGTCGTCTCAAAGATGATCCAAATCATCATAATCTGGAGTAACAACATGAGAAATCATATTACAGGTTTTGATTTTTTGACCTTTCTTGGATTTTGAAGTTTTACATTCATCTTCCATTTCAGGTACTAAGTCAGGGTGTACCCACATGATTTTACCATTTTTAATGTGAGAGGAAATAGTCCTTCACTTTGCTCTCTTGCAGGCAGGAGATTCACAATCTTCATTGTCGCCTTTGGAATTGGGACAATCCCATCTGGAACTTGCTGTAGAGAAAAACCTCCAAATTGAAGAGAAATTATATTAGTTGTGACCGTATGCTCATCATTGGTTAAAGCGATGGCATTGGCATTTATCAACTCTTGGATTTTCTTCTTTAAGACATAGCAAGCCTTGGTAGGATGATTTATGTATCTATGATAGATACAATACTTGGGATTATCAGTCAGATTCACCTTATTAGGTCTTTTTGGCTCTGGAATCTGGAGTTTGCCACTCTTCACAAGACATTGGAATATCCCTGGGATATCACAGTCATCAAAAGAGTACTCTTCTTTTGGTTTGGAAGACTCTGGATTATTTGGCATCATTTTGGGTTTTGAAAGATTAACCACTAGGGTTTCCTTCCCTTTCCCATTGCTATTTCTGAAATTATTACCTGAAGAGGCTTTCTTTCCTTTGTCTTCTGAGGCAAAGATCATCCTATGTTCATGAGCCAATCTACCATTGGTCTCGGCTAAAACTGCTGCTATAATAAACGAGGCCCAATCTGTGAATTGAGAACCCGTAAAAATAGAGATGGTTGGTCGCAAATTCATTTTGCATGTATCAATCAATGCTGAATCTGGCATACCAGGAGGCATTTTCAAAGTTGTCTGTCGGAAACGTTCGATAAACGTCCGAGTATCTTCCTTCTCCTTTTGTTTGATCTCGATTAAGGAGGACATATTCATGTCCATGCCTCCTTCATAGAAACGGGAGAGAAACATTGATTTAAACTCATCAAAAGACGATATATAATTGTCGGGTAGACTGCGATACCAGTCATATGCTGAACCCGTAAAGCACCCAATGAAAACTCGGGTGAGAAGAGCATTATTCTTTTGCAAATGTACAGTCATAATATCAAAATAATTGATATATTGACTAGGAGAAGCCTTTCCATCAAATAACACCATAGATTGTGGCTTGAATTTTGGAAGAAAGGGTATATCATTCCAGTGAGGAGGATAAGGTAGTTTGATCCCTAACCTCTGGAGTTGATCTTTGTGCTTAAGAACCTCAAACTGTGCTTTTAGCTTACGCACTGCTTGAATAGCTTTATTAGTTTGGGAAAGCATATTTGATTGGATATTGGCTGGATGTACTGTAACCCCCACCGGAGGTGGTACATCTTCCGGAATGAGAGGATCTGGAGATGCAGAGTTTTGAATGACAGGAGGCTATTGACTAAGATTATTCAAAGGTATATCAACCCCTTGACTATCTTGAGTTTGTGCTGCTACCAGCACCAGTGTTACCACTGTCGGCTGAACAGTTTGCTAGGTCATCATTATTTGATGCATATTTTGCATCATGGCAAGCATGTCCTTCAGTGATTGTTCCACTACTGAGAGACGTTGTTCTGTATTAGAAGTTGACGTCTCTGGTTCATCTCCGATAGCATAGGATTCAACCTCCCTTGAACATGCAGAGGGATTGGTATAGAGGTATGAATCAATGCTATCAGTTTCTGACTCTAAAGACTGGGTATCCCCAGCTTCTGAATCTGAAGATTGTAATGATCTTTGACTTCTTGACCGAGTACGCTGATATACCCCTTCAAAAGTGTCAAGGAGTCAATTGAACTGTTGTTGGCTTAGTGTCCGGGACGAATTGCATCTTGGACGTCATCCTCTATTAATATGAGATGCCATATTGACTGATGCATAGGACAACTCATGTTCTTGATCATCAACTTGTTGCTGAGGTACATTATAGCTTAATCGATCAAAAACTGACCGTTTAGAAGCCGAACAGCAACATTTGATTACAATCTGGTGACACTCACACTGATAATTTTCTTGGGGGAGTATCACAGGAGATTTTCTGTTTTTATGCTTTTGTACAAGTAACTCGCGTAAATCAGAGGTAGTGGAAGGAGTCATCTTCTTTATTATATTTGGGACAGAGAAACGTTTAGTCCCCTACGTATAAAGAAGATTACTGGCTGCATTAGCAGAACCAAACTGTATATTTTTATGCGCCTAGAGTTGCGTGCATAAATTTTGAGATTTTTGTGCATAAAGAACCCCATCAGCATTATGCGTAATCTGAAAGTTTGGTACCTTGCGTAAAGCAGTGTAAGAAGGTTGTTGGTGAAAAACTGAAGTTTTACCAATAATAGAATTCTTGTTTTTACGCTTCATCCATGTAGGCAAATTCACTTTAGATGCAAAGGCATCATTGTGAACTTTATCTACCATGTCACCGACAGAAAATTTACCTTTACGCGTAGAGCGCAAAACATGAACATCTGTCATGTCACAGACGGGATATTTACCCTTACGCGTATAGCACAAGACTTGAGTGTCTACCACGTCACAAACGGGAGACTGATTTTTATGCGCAGAGCAGAAAATTTGGGTGTCTACCACGTCACAGACGGAAGACTGATTTTTACGTGCGGGGCACAACACTGAAGTAGAGACTGCCTCATCATAGACGGGAGCCTCCACAACAGGAGTGGGAAGAATTCCCTTGCCTTCGGAGACAACAGGGAGATCAGAGGATGCTTTGGACTTAGGAATCCAAACTTTTCGTACCTTCCGAGATTTTGAACATTGGAGGAGCGAGTACTACCCCCAGTTCGGAGCATTTCTTTGTAAGCAGTCTGGTCGAAGTGAACAACCAGAGTCTTCTTTGTCGATCCGACCGACACAACATCATATTGAGCAATTATTTTCTCGTCAGAGGAGAAAGTCGTCCCCAGCAGAGTCGCCATTCACTTAACAAAATGCCTAAAATTGGCTTTTGAAAGAAAACGAGAAAAAGTACAAAAGTACAAATTGTTTCTGGGAAGTATTGCTATGGAAGTCTGATCTGAGAACGATCACTTTGTTCCTTGGACCACACGATGATGATGAAGAGAACTGCTTGAAGAAGATAAATAATCGAAAGAACTAAGTCACCAAAAAGGTATCGACACAATGGCACTGATGGCACAATCGAATGCTTTCCTGCTTTGCTTCACCATGTTCTTGAGAAAAAGTTGAAGAAATGCTTCTGGGAATATCACTCTGAAAGTATGAGTTTTCTCAGAATCTCCTCTTCTGTATATCTCTCCTTTTTTTATGTCTTCTTGTGTTAAAAATAAGTCTATTTATAGACTAGACCCTCTGTGTGTAAAAAGCAACATAATTGGGTCTCTACGCAAGTAACTGCCACCTACGATTGAAGGCCACCCTTTACGCGTGATGATACGTGTCCCACGTAGAATTTTTATCTCTACGCATGGTGACACGTGTCGCACAACTTCAACCAAATGGGGAGAGCACGTACACATGTTCCTCGATAAGTGTGGCATGAAAGCCAAGTATGCTGACCATGTTCTCACATAGCCAGAAAAGATTGGGCGTAAAAATAATCCAAAATATACTTCATGCGTAAAGTAGCAGACTGGGCGTAAAATAACCCAAAATAGACTTCCTGCATAAAGTAGCTGAAAAGTAGCCTTGAGCGTATAATTAGCTCAAATAAACTCTACGCACAGGAAAGCCTTCAGCATAAAAACTCGAACAGCTTTCATGCATAAAGGAAATGATCTCTTGAGCATAAAGTAGCCCATCTGCACGCTAAACGACAAGTGTTGGATTTGGTGAAAAAATCTTTTCGGCTTCTGTGTAATTTGCTGTCAAAAAATTATTTTGTCGGAACAGTATCACGCGCATTAAATGCGATGTGGACAGTCTGTCTCCCGCGTAAAAGCTGAGAATGGCTCTCGCACAAAAGAGCTCACATATAATTTTGAATCTGACTCAATAGAGTCTTTTAATGATCCTTGCGTAGAGTCTGACATTGCGTAAAGTTCTTAACTTCTTTGACTTGGTCTATGAAGTTTATTTTATGCTTCTACAAAGGGAACTTGTGCTTGAGGCAACAAAGTGTCAGCTGAAGGAGCCTTTTGAGCAGGCAGCACTTCTTGGTGGGATGGAAGGAGCTGCGCTTCTGGGTTGAAGCGAGGGAGCTACGCATCTGAATCGATGTGATTGTGCTTCTTAGTCGAGCTGAAGTGGTTGCGCTTTTGAGTCGACCTGCAGTGGCTGCGCTTCTGAGTCGAGCTGCTGCCCTTCTGAGTCGAACAGAAGTGGCTGCACTTCTAGGTCGAAAGAGCTAGTTTTTGTCGAAGTCATAAGAGCAATTTAATGCCAGCTCTTTTAATGGATGAGTCAATCATCCTCTTCTTTAATTGCCGTCGTCTTTTTGGAGAATTTTGAGAAGTTTGTGGCATAGGATTCACTCAAATGAACCTATTAAATGAGATTCATTGTGCTGAGTGCTAGGTTCTGTCACGCCCCATAACCAGAACACTAGATAGCAGGGGACAGACACAGCCAGCTACTTATATTGAAGTGAATCCCACCTTGATATATGGTCACGTCTGTCTAGATATATGGGGGTTTAACTACAAGCCAATAGTCTCTTATGGTCAAGAACAAGCCTAGTGTCTCAATCTCAAGCATGCAAGTAAATATAACAAGATGGTAGTTCATCAGACATACAAAGTAAGGTGTCCCATAAATTACATATTCAGATGATCATGAAGATAGTCATACAAAATACGAAGACTAGCAAGAGTTTAAGTCAAACATGATCAACCCTAGGATTCGTCAATCATGTTACAGCCCTTAGGCAGACAGGAATGTAAATTTAATACGAGCTAACACTTGCTCGGTGGCTAAACGCCTCAAAAGAATAATTTACAATAGAGTGGGAGAGCAAAATAAAACCCACTCGTTGCCTGGATTGCGTCTAGTGTTTACCATTTGGCTGGAAGGCTGGAAGATCCTCGGGAGCTACTCCGAAATCTGGCCATACAAAACCATCAGGGTCAGACCCCAGAAAGAGCAAGTGCCACAAGGGAGGCTTCACTTAAGAACTAAAACCAGCATATTAGCACATGGGAACATAAATGGATAATAAAAGACATTAGTTAGAAAAAAACAAGATGATAAGCGATAAGACGACTAAGGACCCCTTCCTGTAGCCAAGTTACAACCCGTAAACCAAATAAGGACCGGGGTTGTAACCCTTTACCTGAACAGAGCTTAGTCTCCAACCAATTATCGACAAGAGTAAAGCATAAGCAAGCATGTGCTGATGTGATCACAGACTGGTATCGATTAGACAAGACTAGACTGGACTACATCCATCATTCACGGCCAAGCAAAGAGTGCGGCTTGATACTTTAACTAACTAGGGTTATCACAAGCCTAGTTACTAGCAAGATGCAATGAGATGTTTTCGTAGTCACAAGCCCTGCAGCTATCCAGGTTATCCAGGCGAGGTTCATTTAAGAGTTGTCAAGAATTATTAGGTGGCTTGGAGTGAAACACATGACAATGTGCATAGGACTTGTTTCATGAAGTGCCCCACATGACATTGGACTGGAAATGTGCCCTACTCGACGGCAGGCTACAAATCCTTCACGTGTGGCCAGGATAACGGGATCGACTGTAATTGAAAACATCTCTCTATATGAACTACTTGATCAATGTAGTCATTAACTTAGTCAGATTCAATATAAATCCCTGACCGTGGGAAATCAGGAATTCATGTCCTAGACATGATACAGGATGAGACATATAGCTTATAGAGGTACAATCAAAAAAATCAACCACGGTGTCAAGACATGAGTTACTTAGCAAGTCAGGGTAGCTGTCACAACAGCGTTCAAGATTATCACGTCATGCCAGGTTGCTTGTTACTTGTCAAGATTTTTTAATAGAAGTGCACCTCGACAAGCCACTATCAAGATTATACATGCCTTATCGAGTTACTTATCATGTCGTGTCATATTATCATATCAATATTGCTTGTCAAGGGTGCACCACAACGGACCACCATCAAGAATTTATCATGCCAATTAACATGTCAGGCTCACATCATGTTCATATCTAGTTCATATCAAAAAGGAGTAAGGTTATAAAATGGGTGCAAAAATCATAAAAGGGAGAAAACTGGGGACATCATGCGCCCAAGGGGGAGGGACAAGGGGCACCATGGCCAACAAGTGGCATTAGCCAAGTTGTGCAAGGGTAATAGGTTGCGCCAGGCACTAGGGGTGCCAAGGTCACAAGTTGCGCCAAAATATCAGGTTGCGCCTAGGCACTAGGGAGCCAGGCACTAGAATGCACAAGGCCGGGTCAAGTTGTGCCAGAACGAGTCAGGCCAAGTCATGTTGCGCGAGGCACTAGGCTGCACGAGGCTGGGTTGCGTCGGACTGAGGTATGCCATGATAGGTTGCGCCTGACTAAGGTTGCGCCGCACTCAGGTTGTGCTGCGCTAAGGAGTGCGCGTACTAGGTCAGGCTGTGCCTCGCTAAGGAGCGCACGCGACACAGCGGTGCAAGCTAAAAAGCTTGCGCACACTGCTCACTATCTTCTCCAATCAGCAGGAATTTTCATGGTTTAAACCCATAGCTTCAAAAGTCTATAACTTGGTCAAAACAAGTCCAAAAATCCAAAATTTTAAAGGTCATAATTGGATAGAATGAAATTTTCTACAACATGGATCAATTAGTTTTCGAAAATACCAAGTTTTCATAAATCAAAATCGAGAAAATCATGAGAAAGGGCAAAACCTAGATCTACAAAAATCTATCCATCAAAACCAAAAATGACAAGTTCTAAAGAGGCTTAGAACTAGGAGTGGAAGATATTGGAACAATAAAATCCAAGATCCATCATGAAGCAAGTTGCACTTGCCTAGAGCTCTTGGGTGTAGGTGGAAGGAGTAAATGAAGAAGATGAAGAAGCAATGGAGGAGAGAAAGAGTGGGTTGGTGGGCTATAAATGGGGGGTCTAACATGTTGAACCAAAGGAAAATAAACCAAGTCAACCCAAAATTGTAATGACCCGCTCCACCCCAGCGGAACGCCGATTCAAACGACATGTGTAACGACTCAAACGAGCCATCGACCCAAAGAGTTGGCATCGACCTGATGAAGAATCGATGTAAGGCTTACATTGGCCCGCCAAGGGTGAATCCAGACTTAGACTTTCAAAGGCGCGCTCGGAGTATCGCTCGGCCGATGCGAACATCGCTAAGGTGAGTTGCTCCGATGAACCCGTCTTTGCTTAGCCTAGACACATAATAATACAGACATTATTGCTAGAATCGCTAGGCGATAACACCGCGCATGCTAATAAATGACTCATCGCACCTAGCTAAGGGAATAATCCCATTTTGTATGCTTGTATAGAATATGGAAAAGAAAATAGAAAATGTGAGAACTTTCGCACCACAATCCGCGCTCGTGCTAAGGCACATGCTTACATTTTGAGTTCCTTATGCGTTCAACAATGAAACAATGAATGGTTTACAACAATGAAATGGAAGACTATCGACATAGTCATTTCGAGTAGAGTATAGCAACATTGGAAGACTTCGAGACCGATGGGTCACCAAGACGACTCTCGCACGGGGAGTTGCATAATGTATGAATGAAAGAATAAACGAATAAGTGAATGAATGAATCAACGAATGAATGAATAAATGTGTGAATGAATCAATGAACGAACAGACAAGTAAAAGAAAGAAAAGAAAGAATGAATAAAAGATAAGAAAGGAAGGAATGGTTAGCGACAGGTATGACGGGGACATGCATCGGGCTCGCTACTCGCGCTGCACGGACGCTGCCGCCAACCTGGTCGATAACGCATTATGGCTAAGGGTTAGCCTATGTCTCAGAGACAGCCGTTAAGTTAAAAAGATAAGACAATACGAAATGGTCGTGGACAATCCCATCGTATATGGGAGGTAGGCATAATAAGGGATTTCCGCGGCACGATCAAAGGGAGGATCGTGACCGGCCCAGGCGAAAATCAAAATTGCTTACTGTCCTGGCCTGGGTGCGGGCTTGGCCACCCAGGAGATGTAAGGTCAGGTATTTCAAGATACTATCAAGGTGTACCAGCCAGCACACTATGATAGGTGAGAAATACCAAAGGAGAATATGTCCAAAATAGCTTGTGGTGCCAGCGACCGGTGCATATAGATTAAGTGGGCTTTGTTGGTGGCAATCCACGTGCAAGTCCTTGCATATAAACAAAGTAGTCTAAGATAACTGAATAAAGCACCTCCTGAATAGGCTTAAATATAACACACCAAATGATCGAGAGTACTTCGTGCAAATGAGTTAGAAAACATGCCTACGATGCGCTATGACCTGAGGCAGGGACACGCCCTTGATATTGAATATTTTTGTGAATTTTGTTAAGTTGATATATACGAATTGTTGTATAACTTGGTTTACTTTGGACAGGGAAGGCCAAACGGTAAGTATGGGTAAGTCGTGCATGTATTTCCATGCAAATACTTGAATTCTGCAACACGAGATAGGATTTAAAATATGCCATGAAACTGATCCTAAGGCAAGATTTGAAAGATAATGAATGATAGACGGTGCACAAAAGTAAATAGAACGTGCTTGGTAATGATAGCATTGTGGGCGAGCTAGCCTTCCCACCAGTGCATAACAATGTACTCATAACCCTATAGTTTGCTTGAAGGATGCAGGAGACGTCGTCGGGTGCGGAGCTTCCCTCGAACGTGCTAAGGTGCGGAACTAACTCTGGAGCCTTGGAGCATTACAAGGAGCTGAAGCACCTTATACAGGACATAATGTATCGGAACATCGCCATGAATCATTTCATCCTGTAAGCCACTTGGCACGCCTTTTATGTTTTCAGAGAGAAAGAGCTTGAGCGATTTGTTATCTCGGCCTAACACCGCTTGTAAACTTCTTGAATGTCAATAAAGAGTTTGAATTCGCTTCAATTTGTGTTCATTTACTTTCTGCTGCAAATGGGGACACTCCATGCGACTCTGTGGCCTAGCTCAAATCGGTCGTTTCTAGGATTAGCCTTACACGGACGCAACCTAGGCCTGTACGGTATCACGCATTAGCAAGGACGATCGCTCCTGCGGGAGTAGGGCCTGACAGATTGGTATCAGAGCACGACTTTACATCCTTGGACTTCATTTCGATTTTCTCAGTTTTGAAAGCTCGTTTTGAAACAAAGAAGTATACGCTCTCTCTCGTTGTGCCTTGGGATGTTCCATACAATAAGTCTAGTATTTTTAAAAGTTTGTACGAGTACTCGGTTGAACGAGATCGATAGGCGAAGGCCTTTATGCCAAACCACGACAGACTTGAGTTGGAAGGAACCAATGCTAAAAGTCAGCAAACGCAGTGCATGCTTATTAACCTTACACTGACAATAGCGAACGAGTACACAAGACCAAAGTATAGTTCGAACGGGATGGTTATGCACGCAGCCTTTTGGCTATGTTGTGCCGATTATCGCGTACCTAGACCTTCTGTTGCGAACGAGTTTACGAGCGAGATCGACTATCGCTCGGACGAGAATAAGTGAGACTTAGAACGTATGTTCATAGAGACGTTTCTTGACCAACGCAAAAGCGAACACGAGAAATGATTCTTGGACCTTGAGGAACGGGTGAACGTAAAATTGAACATGTCATTCGAGAATCAAATGACCTTTTGAGGAACTGTAGAATGACTTGACCCCGAGTGGTGTATGTGATAGCTTCAAAGAAGAATAAGAGTGAGTGTCGATGACTAGTTGAGTGGCTCAAACCCTAAGTGGTGTATGGACGTCATAGAAATTGTTCGAACGAGACTAAAGGATTTACGGATAGAACGAGTATGTCGGCAAGCGATGATATCGCACAAAGCCTTAGAACAAGTAACGCTTAGTTGGTTGCGACTTTGAGAGTCTCAAACGAGATATCGTTCGGACGAATTAAGAATTGTAGTATAAGTACAAAACAAGTTAAATAGAGAGTGGGAACAATAAAATTAATAGAGGTCTTGGTCGAGGAAACATAGAATATCGTGCATACGAATTTGAATTTAGTCGAATGGATTAAAACTTGAGTTAAGGTAAAACACCCATGGGCGAGATCGAAGATAGCATGATCGGAAGATAGCGTGCATAGGAAACGTTGGTTTAAAGATACGAGAATGACTAAGGATTTGGAATAGATGTCGCTCAATGACGAGTTAGCACGAGACAATACGATTTAAGGAATTAAGTTGTACGACTCGAATTTCGTTGCAGAAAGGAAGATCGTTAGGTTATGTACATCATCGATGGTATTGAGGCGTATCAAAGATCGATGTACAATAACTCGGGGGTACTCTGATTCAATGAATGATGATCGTGTTAGAAGTTATTATTTTAATGGATGCTATTTTGGAGATTTTGATAGAAATGAATGTTTGAATGAAGAAGGGAAGTGACTTGATTGTTCGGTGATAACCACAACGACAACGATCTTGTCTTGCACGAGCGCAACTCCAGCCTCGCATATGCATCACATCGAATTTGGGACGATCGTTTCGCATGACCGTTGGCATCGTGATTCATGTCCAGCAGGAATGATCGAACTCAAAATATCATGACATGGCAATTTTGATTGCTTCGACTTGTGGTTTGAAGCGAAGGCAAATTCGAGGATTGTTAGAACTTGGGATTGGCAATTAAGAAAAGTTGATGATTGAGTAGACCTAATCCGCGTATCGAAAATGAGTAAGTCTAGACACATCGTAAGAGTTACGTCCCCATGAGGACGATTATTCTGTGGAGATGTTGACATGGTGATTCATGTCCGCCATGGATGATCAGACTTGCGTGAGATCAGGGTACGACATGTTGCAATGCTAGACGACCTTGTGATTGACTACGTGGATTGGATAGGATGGATAGGAGAATTGTATCAAAACATACTTGAAGAGAAAGACTACGATAATTGCTATTACGAACAAACGATAATAACATGTCAAGGATTTGTTTGAGGACAACCTATCGTAGGATGACTTTCCTAAACGAGCTCGGACTTGGAGCGAAGAATGTCTCGATGTGAATAAGGTGAACGATGCTCGATGTTTAGAAATTTGGTGGAAACGAACTTGGGTAGAAACTCCAGTACAAACAAATATATGGTTTGACCATAGGATTTGGGGCGAGCATCATGCAATGACTTTGCACAATAAACCATGGACTTGACTTATAACTATGACCTTGTGAGATGACCTAGCGGATAGGCAGACGACCCTATGCCGAGTGACTGAACCTGTGTGACTGACATTTACAGTATAGTCTGGACGGATGATAGACTTGGGGCAACAAGACTTTGAGTAGGATGGGAAACTGGGAGTGTGCGTGAACGACAACGAGATTGGCCCCAAATGAAGTGAATGATAGTAATGGATGATGCGCAAGTAAAGTTGGGATAACGAATTGAATCATTGATAGAAGATATACTCGATGATAGTGCAATACTTGGTCTTGAATCGGACAAGAATTACTTAGACCTGGTCGACCTCGCTAAGAAGAAATCGTATTGATTCCATAGACAAGAACGCTTGAGAAACGAATCGGATCATTTTGAGGACCGAGATAAACGATAGTGAGATGCACATGAGTTTGATTTTATTCGAAGTAAAAGTAAAACGATTGGGAAATCGAAACTATCACGAGTAGCTTGTCCGACTTCGCTAATCGCTAAGCTTGGTTGGAATATATGTATTCGGGGGACGCCTTGAATATGTGCACGATCCAAACTCAGCGATATGATGAACTCGAATGCAGCTGCAAGTGTGTGTTGAGATGCGCATAAACGAAAGTGAGTTAGCCTCAGCCTACGACCCTCACATTTGATGAATTACAACGTGCCTCGTGTGACCCTTACAGCCCCACAATAGGGCGCAACAACAACCAAGTCAAAGAAACATGGCAATTGAATAAGTACCATCAACTCTAAAATGAATGAAAAGTCATTCAATAAAATCGACCAAACATATGCGACACGGAACTTGGAAAGCTATCGAGTGTAGTTCGGTGCCATCGAGCAATAAAGCCATTCGATAGGAATTGTCTAAGATACGTACATGACATAGTTAAGGAACGGTAGGATGACCTGCGGTCAGGAAGTCTCGAGGACGAGACTTGTTTTGAGTGGTGTATTATGTAATGACCCGCTCCGCCCTAGCAGAATGCCGATTCAAACGGCAAGTGCAACGACTCAAACAAGCTGTCGACCCGAAGAGTTGGCATCGACCTGATGAAGAATCGATGCAAGGCTTATATTGGCCCGTCAAGGGTGAATCCAGACTTATACTTTCAAAGGCTTACTCGGAGTATCGCTCGGTCGATGCAACATCGCTAAGGTGGGTGGCTCCGATGAACCCGTCTTTGCTTAGCCTAGACACATAACAATATGGACACTATTGCTAGAATCGCTAGGAGATAACACCACGCATGCTAATAAATGACTCAACGCACCTAGCTAATAGAATAATCCAATCTTGTATGCTTGTATGGAATATGGAAAAGAACATAGAAAATGTGAGAACTCTCGCACCGTACTCCACGCTCGTGCTAAGGCATAAGCTTACATTTCGAGTTCCTTATGCGTTCAACAATGAAACAATAAATTGTTTACAACAATGAAACGGAAGACTGTCGACATAGTCGTTCCGAGTAGAGTATAGCAACATTGGAAGACTTTGGGACCGATGGGTCGCCAAGGCGACTCCCGTACGGGGAGTTGCATAATGTATGAATAAAAGAATAAATGAATAAGTGATTGATTGAATCAACGAATAAATGAATGAATGAATGTGTGAATGAATCAATGAATGAACGGACAAGTGAAAGAAAGAAAAGAAAGAATGAATAAAAGATAAGAAAGAAAGGAATGGTTAGCGACAGGTATGACGGGAACGTGCATCGGGGCTCGCTACCAGCGCTGCACGGACGTCACCGCCAACTTGGTCGATAACGCATTATGGCTAAGGGTTAGCCTATGGCTCAGAGATAGCCCTTAAGTTAAAATGACAAGACAATACGAAATAGTCGTGGACAATACCATCGAATACGGGAGGTAGGCAGAATAAGGGATTTTTGCGGCACGATCAAAGGGAGGATCGTGGCCGGCCTAGGCGGAAGTCAAAATGGCTTACTGTCCTGGCCTGGCGCGGGCTTGGCCACCCAGGAGACGTAAGGTCGGGTATTTCAAGAGACTATCAAGGTGTACCAGCCACTACGCTATGATAGGTAAGAAATACCAAGGGAGAATATATCCAAAATGGCTTGTGGTGCTAGCGACCGGTGTATATAGATTAAGTGGGCTTTGCTAGTGGCAATCCACGTGCAAGTCCTTGCATTGAAACAAAGTAGTCTAAGATAACTGAATGAAGCGCCTCCTGAACAGGCTTGAATATAACACACCAAATGTGATAGAACTGGGGATTCCCAGGACCCTTCCTTTGGTGTGCGTATTGATCGATAGAAAGTTAAACAGATCTAATACGTGTTCTAACCCTTCATAGGCGGAAACTAGGCTTTACGAATTATACCTGCGGCGGAAAGGAGACAAGTAATTCCTGACAATCTCGAGCGGACGACCCCAAGATCTTCTGTACGTATTCCTTCCTCGAGTTGGACGTCATGTGGGCGACGATCTCCCAACTTTTTCTTCTCCTTGGCAGCACTCTCTTTCTCTCCTTACGTGAATCACGAATTTAGAGAAAATTTCAGATTTCTGATCAGTAATCTGGCGGCCAGAGAATAGAGGATATATATAGGCTACGGCAGGGACCATGAGGAGAAATTAGGGTTAGGCCTCCTAACGGATCTGGATATCCCGTGTTCAGCCCGAACACACAATCTAGGCCCATTAACAATAGCTCGGTCCACTAATGAGCTATTGTTGCACTACCTCCCTAATTCCAAATTATGTTTGTCGGCTCATTTTATTATATGCTCGTTTGGCTCCCCATGTTAAGATATCGTATGTCCGTCGATCAAATTAAGTTACTGACAACTATATTGATTCGACACCTTTTATCCTTAAGTAGTACCGCTCAACTTTATTTGTCATGTCGGATATAATCCACCTGCAGGGTTTACATGACAATCCTTATGAGCTCCTTAAGAGGACATCATTAATCCGATGTATCGGGACATGGATTCCATTTATAATCAACAGTCCATCATACATACAATGTTATTACCCAATTCATAGAGGTTGTTGATCCATAATGAATCTCACTCTTTTATGAGTCAAAGTAATGCACATTGCATATACATGTCCGTTATTATATCCGAATTAAGAGTACAAGCATCCATAATAACAGAGGTGTTTGTTCTCTTATGTAGTCAGTACAAAGAGAACAACCTCAAGTGGTCCTGTTCAATACACACAAAGTGTACTAGTATAAACCTATAGTCAAGATAGACTAATACCAGATTATACTACAACCTTTCCAATAGATTGTCCAAGTCCATCTAGGTTGTGAACTATTTATATACTCCATAGAAAACTGATAATATGATCTTTTGTGTGACACCACACACCATATTATCTACAATATAGAATATCAGACATTTGCATTAACACTTGCAACAAATACAATATGCAAACATTTGCCCATATGATTCTCATTCAAAATTTAAGGAAATAAGGTTACTACAAAAGTGATGTAAGGTCGGGTATTTCAAGAGACTATCAAGGTGTACCAGCCACTACGCTATGATAGATAAGAAATACCAAGGGAGAATATGTCGAAAATGGCTTGTGGTGCTAGCGACCGGTGTATATAGATTAAGTGGGCTTTGCTAGTGGCAATCCACATACAAGTCCTTGCATTGAAACAAAGTAGTCTAAGATAACTGAATGAAGCGCCTCCTAAACAGGCTTGAATATAACACACCAAATGATCGAGTGTAATTCGTGTAAATGAGTTAGAAAATACGTCTACGACGCGCTAGGACCTGAGGCAGGGACACGCCCTTGACATTGAATGTTTACGTGAATTTCGTTAAGTTGATATATACGAATTGTTGTCTAACTTGGTTTACTTTGGACAGGAAAGGCCGGACGGTAAGTATGGGTAAGTCGTGCATGTATTTCCATACAAATACTTGAATTCGGTAACACGAGATAGGTTATGAAATATGTCATGAAACTGATCCTAAGACAAGATTAGAAAGACAATGAATAATAGACGGTACACAAAAGTAAATGGAACGTGCTTGGTAATGATAGCATTGTGGGCGAGATAGCCTCCCCACCAGTGCATAACAATGTACTAATAATCCCCCAGTTTGCTTGTAGGATGCAGGAGACGTCGTCGGGTACGGAGCTTCCCTCGAACGTGCTAAGGCACGGAGCTAACTCTGGAGCCTTGGAGCGTTGCAAGGAGCTGAAGTACCATATACAGGACATAATGTATCAGAACATTGTCATGTATCATTTCATTTTGTAAGCACTTGGCACGTCTTTTATGTTTTCAGAGAGAAAGAGCTTGAGCGATTTGTAATCTCGGCCTAGCGCCGCTTGTAAACTTCTTGAATGTCAATAAAGAGTTTGAATTCGCTTCAATTTGTGTTCATTTACTTTTCGCTACAAATGGGGACACTCTGTGCGACTCTGTTGCCTTGTTCAAATCGGTCGTTTATGGGATTAGCCTTGCACGAGCACAACCTAGGCCCGTTCGGCATCACGCCTTAGCGAGGATGATCGCTCCTACGGGAGCGGGGCGTGACAAAAATGAACCAAGTCAAACCATGATATGCCATGATGAACCTAAACAAGATTAAACCAAAATTATCTAGCAAGGCAGGAGAAGTAAATACGTGTCAGGATTCCGTACATGTTGTTTGCCATGAAATATAAAAGAACAGAACAATTATCGGAGGACAGGACTTTTACTTCACAATACAAACTCGCTTGTACAAAGAAAGCCTAGGGATGAAAACCTAGGTACAGCAATCTAAGTACATTTATTTTTTTTAGATTCTGGGGGGTGACAGTAGAGGCTCGGGAAAGCGACGGCAGCTCTGCCTTACTCCTTGGACGATCGGATGTAGCCTTGGCTCCGGGGAAGATCTGCTTGGCATTAATGAAGAAATGCTCTCCTCGCTCTCTCTCTTTTAGTCTCTTCAGGTGCTCTGGTGCTCTTCTCCAAAAAAAAGTCCTCTTTGAAAGGGAATGGCACCTTGCTATTTATAGGAGTGGGATGCCATCATTAGGGTTTGCAATGATTGCCTTCTTGATATATCGGCGGTTAAGGACCAATTAATTAGGGCCCTTCATTCTGATTGTAGCAAATCTAGGTAATTAATGTAGATTGCATCAAATCTCTGTGGGCAATTAATGTTGATTGCCATGAATATTCGTGACTTGTAATAGCTTGCCATGTGTCTAATTTGCTCGATTTGACTTGATCTGGGCAATTATGGTGATTGCAACAAATCTGATTTTGTTAGGATTCGTTTAGCACCCAGAATTCCAGGAAGATAAGACTGTCACGTGTCTCAATCATCGTAAAAAGTGCCACATGTCTCTACTAGGTCATCTTGGCAGAGCCGCATATGAGTGGGTCCCATGAGGATGAACGACCGCATGAAGATGGGCAGCCGCATGGGGATGAACAGCCACATGAAGATGGGCAGCCGCCTGGGAGTGGGCAGCCGCATAAGGGATGCAGCCGCATGAAGATGGGCGGCCGCATGAAGTGGGCAGTCGCATGCTGATGGACGGCCGCATAAAGGATACAGCCGCATAAAGATGGGCGGCCGCATAAAGTGGGCGGTCGCATAAATGCAGCAGTCGCATGCCTCAGGATTTGATGGATTCTGCCAACTATAAGAGGATTTTCTCCTCTTCCCTAGGAACACGTCTTTATGTCAGTCATTATTGTGCCTTTATGTCAGAGCTATCATTTGTCAGAGTTGTCAGCCGTCAGGGTATTAAATGCAGCCAAATGTAGAGAAGAACTGTTTGAAGGCCACATGGCTTCTTTCTGAGCCGTATGTTGAATCTGGGTCGCATGGAGCTCCTAGGAATTTTGAGCCGTACGAAGCTTCCTGGGTTCTGTGCCGCATGAAGGACGTTTCAAGACCGAGCCGCATGAGGAATGTCTCATGACCGAGCCGCATGGAGAATGTCCCATGACCGAGCCGCATGAGAGGTATCTCATAGCCGAGCCGCATGAAGGACGTCTCATGATCGAACCGCATGAGGAATGTCTCATGACCGAGCCGCATGAAGGACGTCTCATGACCGAGCCGTATGAGGAATGTGTCATAACCGAACCGCATGAAGGATGTCTCATGACTCGCATGAGGAATGTCTCGATCAACCTGTGCACTCGCTTTGTGGGCCCGGGTATCCCGAGCACACGAGTGCATAGGTATCATGTTTGCTCCCTGATGTGGGGCTAGTAAAAACACTTGCCCTCGATCTTTGTTGGGAGACTCTTGAGAACCACCCTGTTCGTTTGTCGCTGGGGGCTGGACACTGGCGGTTCTGTACAATTTTCCATCAGAGGCCCTCTTAGCGGGACGCTCTTGATGGTCAGAGGTTCGGACAGCTGACTGTCATGCCCCAGTCCCGGAATACCGAGACGGACTAGGCCAGCTACACCGTATGAGGTATATAAATGTCATACGGCGATCGTGGCTGTCAAGAGACTAGGGGGTGCACACTACAATCAGGTCTCCTATGGTCCCACAGAGCATCTATGTCTCAATCAATCAAAACAAGAAGCAGTAAATAATGATCATATGAGACAAAGCAGTAAGGCGTCCCCGACGCTTCATTAGAATGATTCATGAGTCTAGCTATACAAAATGATGAGCTAGTTCCGAGAGTCAATAGTACATAACTATAGTCAGCTGCAGTCTGATTAATTACAATTATGCAAAGGAAACTAGTGTCCAGAACTGCCGGCTAAACAGGTGCCGGTGGCTAAATGTCAAGTACAAAATGGAAGATATCAGAGCGGTGAAGAAGAAACCCACTCATAGTCCCTGGAGCCCATACTCCTGGTGTGCACCATTGTTCGGGTGGAAGGCTGGATCCTCTGGAGCTGCTACGAGATCTGGCCAAACAAAACCAGCGGGGTCAGCCCCGAATAGCAAGTACCGCCAAAGGGGCACAAGAGTTCAGATTAAAAACCCAGTTAATAGAATGATTGATAATAGTAATACTTATGCTACTATCATAGGGTAGCGCAACATCCTCGAACCTATATGGCACCCTTACAACCAAACAAGGACAAAAGGTGCCGCATGGAGTCGGGACGTGTCGTACTCTATAACCTTCCCATAAGTTAAAAGGTAGAAACAATAAAATCTCCTGATCGTGACTTCGGTCGATAGCCTATCGTAGCACAATAACCAACCCAATAATCAAACAAGAACATGGGTTGGATCATGTACCATGATAGACCATGTTCCTCAGTCATTCACAGAAGTAACACTTCACAACCAGAATAAGTCTTCCGCTCATAACTTCGGTCCACAGCCTGTCATAGTACGATAACCAACCCAACAATCAAACAAGAACATGGGTTGGATCATGTACCATAACAGTCCGCTTCCCTCAGTTATTTGCGGAAGGTAAATAGGATACAAGCAAGTCGTTTTCACGGCCAATCAAGTCTACGAGTTTCTAGTGGGACGAGGTTATCCTCGCGCCATGTTATTTCAAAATCCTCAGATCGTATCTTTCCAGCAAGGCTAGCCAACCCAGGGGTTCGCGTAGACAGGTATCATTGAGCACAGGTCCCTCGTGAGGCCACCTTGCCAAAACATATAATATATAGCAAGAATTAATCGGATACAGTCATCCACTCGTTGCGGATGATACAGTATCCGTGGAGACCAGCCGACGCGTCAAGACAATATCTCAAGGCGGCTGGTATAACACGATCTCGGGATTCTGCCCTCCCCATGCATCTAGTATATTCAGTTGCCTAGTTTAACCCTATCTTGATATTGGAATCACATGTCGTAGTCACATGGTCATCCTCCTATATATCGTACCATAGTACGTGTTCCCCAAGAGAGGATCCATGTTAATCAGTATGTCAACATGTTCTACCCTCCTTAGTGTAATGCATTATTGCAAATATGCCACGTGGAGTTACGAGTCATTTGTCGAGCATGAACAAGAACTGGGACATTCAGGTACAAGTATCAGGCAGGAACACTTTGTTCACCGGGATTACATTAGTGCTCATATCATGCTCAGGACAAAAGACGTAAGGATATATAGCATACACATACATTTACATATATATATACAATATAATATATACATATAAAAATATAAGGTGTAGGAGAGTCTAGGTCAGACTACGCTTGAGTCGAACTGCGCTCAAGTCAGGCTGCGCTCAGGTCAGGCTACGCTCAGGGCAGCCTACGCTTAGGTAAGCTTACGCTCAGGTAAGCTTACGCTCAGGTAAGCTTACGCTCAGGTAAGCATACGCTCAGGTAGGCATACGCTCAGGTACATACGACTCCTGGTCACCCAAGTGAGCGTATGCAAGACATACGCTCCCAAAAGGCAGCATATGGACTCCATACGACTCCTTGTCACCCAAGTGAGCGTATACAAGTCATACGCTCCCAAAAGGCAGCGTATGGACTCCATACGACTCCTTGTCACCCAAGTGAGCGTATGCAAGTCATACGCTTCCAAAAGGCAGCGTATGAGGACTGCGCTGCGCTAAAGAGCGCGCGCAGCTCAGTAGCACAAGCTAAAAAGCTCGCACACTGCTCACTGTCTTCTTCAAAATAGCAAGAACTCCATGGTTTGAACCCCAAGCTTCAAAAGTCCATAACTTGGTCAAAATAAGTCCAAATCCAACTTTTCAAAGGTCAAAATTGGGTAGAACAAAATTCTCTACAACATGGAACCATCAAAACTTGAAAACAAAGAAGTTTGATAGATCAAAACCACCAAAATCCAAAAATGTTTAAAACTTAGATCTACAAAAATCAAAGCTTCAAAATGGAAAAATTCAAGTTCTAAACTAGTATAGGATGAGAAGAAGAACATATTTTGACAAATGATTTTGTAAGAAAACATGAACAAAATTTATGGATCCATCTCTTGAGCAAGTTGGTACTTGCCTTGGTTGGTGGAGAAAAAGAAATGAAAAGAGTGAATGAGGAGAGAGAGTGAGGAAGAGAATATATATAGGGGTTGGGTTGACTCAAAGAAACCCTAAGCTTAAGCATGCTCTTAACCATATGACTAATGACATGTTAAATGCTACATGATACAACTAATTAAATTAATTAAATAAAAATCCTAACCACAACACGGTTCAGAAATCCTATCATCGAAACAGTGAACCACGCCTACAACCAAACAAGGACAAGGGGTGGCACACTAATCCGCGATGAGATACTGTTCCATGCCATGGCCAGTTATAAATACAGGATAAATATAATAAAGATACAGGTACCAGATACCATATACATGAAAAATCAAAAATTTACGTATTCCGGGAATGGGGAGTGACATCTCTACCCTCCTTAGAAAAATTTCGTCCTCGGAATTTCAATAAGGCTAGTTGAGCACGCTCTCAGACCACGAAATACACTCATGACATATAGCAAGCACAATTATCAAACAACATATGGCACATGAACAGTTTAAGAAAACAAGAATAATTAAGTAAGAGCACAAACAATAATCATACCCTAGAAGGAAATGATCGGAGACATACGAATAAAATATGCCTCTCAAGTCAGGTAGGAATTCGTCCTCGAGGTCCTACACTGACACCCAAAGTGGACAAGGGTCAATGCTTGAGATAAGTCGGTACCAATGACTAAATCAAGAACGAGACTCTGCCCAGGACGTACTCTCGAAATCAAGACACGTGATGAATATCACGTATCACATGATACGAGAGCAGATGAGTGAGACGAGAAAGTCGTCTTCACTTTTTGAATATAGAACTCAAGGAATTATAATGAATAATACTGAAATCTTACCCACAATCTGACCGCCTTCGGCCAACATCTGCTCTAATACTCCAAATTTTTCTTGCCTCTGTCCCGGCCTTCCCTGGCCCTGCTGTCCAACCTGATGTTGCGCTTGTCGGTACATCTGAGCTTGCGTCAGTAATGGGCGCTGGGCTAGTGGCCTCACTGCTAGTGCTGGTCCTTGATACGGTGATGGCAACGCCGAAAACCGTTGAGCTGGCCCTCCTGGCCTCTGCATTATGGGACAATTGGCAATCCTATGATCTGGACTGCCACACCTCAAGCATAATCCATTAGCTGAATGACACACATCCCTAGTGTGACCTCCCTTACCACAGTACGTGCAACCCACTGGTGCTTCCTGACGCTGCTGCTGGTTCTTCTGTTGCTGCTGTCGAACTGGTACAGTCACAATTGTCGTGACTGGTGCTGCATCACGAATACGGACGCCAGGTGCTGGTGCTGACGTCCTAGGTACTGCTCCTCCCCCAGCACTCTGCGTATGAGACCTCTTCTGGCCCCCAGTCCTTGTTGATAACCTTTGAATAGTAAGCTCGTGCCTCCGAGCCGCCGTCAATACTGCATCGAATGTCTGGTAGTCGTGCCCCTCGACCAGCTGCAAAATCTTTAGGTGAAGTCCCTGCTGGAACCTCATTGCTCTCTCTGGCTCTGTCGCCACCATCATCCGAGCAAACCTACTTAACCTGCAGAACTCCGCTGCATAACCATCCACCGTCTTACCAGCCTGCTTGAGACTGATAAACCTCTGCTGTAGCTCTTATCGCGCTACCACGCCAAAGTACTTGGCCTTGAATCTGGTACTGAAGCTATCCCAAGGAACAGGACGCCTCATTCCAACCTCTTCCGATGCCCACCAATCGCGGGCGAGATCCTGAAGTAAAAGTCTGACCTGGTCAACCTTCTCTTCTGCTGGAACCTTTGCTGCAGTCAATATGGCCTCTGTATCCTGAAGCCAAGCATCCGCCGTGATGGCATCCTCCGTGCCGTCAAAATATCTCGGGTTAAGTCGACAAGACCTTCCGGACGCTCCTGAATCATTCCTGACACTTCTCTCAAGGGCTAATTGCAACCCCTGATTCTGTAGCACATTCTGTTCTTGCTGTCGGGTTTGTTGTTGCTGTTGGGCTGCCATCTGGCATTGCTGGGTCTCCAATAACCTTCTAATAATCTGCAATAGTGCCGGCGCATCTAATACTACTGGTACTACCGGCATCACTGGAGGTACGGGATCCTCTGGCCTCTGCGGCTCAACTGGCTCATGCTCGGTAATGTTCTCGATGGGAATCTGTCCAGGTAGAGGGGCTACCCCTTGCTGATCTCCAACTGGTCCCTGATCTACTAGATTCTCTCCCAGGCCGGCTCCTCCAACAGTCGAGAACGATGCGCCCCTAAAGGAAAGGATACAACATATCAAAAGACAGGACGGGAAGGAATCGAGGATGGTAATCATGTTAGCAATCAAGGTGGGAGAAAGAGAAGACAAATCAGGAGATCAAGGGGAACATGTTTTGATTGAGACTCCAATAATCGCAACACCCCACAAGTCTGAAAGACAGACCTGCATGGGCCACCACTAAAACCTTGTCACGCCCCAGTACCGGAATACCGAGACGGACTAGGCCAGCTACACCGTATGAGGTATATAAACGTCATACGGCGATCGTGGCTGTCAAGAGACTAGGGGGTGCACGCTACAATCAGGTCTCCTATGGTCCCACAGAGCATCTATGTCTCAATCAATCAAAACAAGAAGCAGTAAATAATGATCATATAAGACAAAGCAGTAAGGCGTCCCCGACGCTTCATCAGAATGATTCATGAGTCTAGCTATACAAAATGATGAGCTAGTTCCGAGAGTCAATAGTACATAACTATAGTCAGCTGCAGTCTGATTAATTACAATTATGCAAAGGAAACTAGTGTCCAGAACTGCCGGCTAAACAGGTGCCGGTGGCTAAATGCCAAGTACAAATAGAAGATATCAGAGCGGTGAAGAAGAAACCCACTCATGGTCCCTGGCACCCATACTCCTGGTGTGCACCATTGTTCGGGTGGAAGGCTGGATCCTCTGGAGCTGCTACAAGATCTGGCCAAACAAAACCAGCGGGGTCAGCCCCGAATGGCAAGTACCGCCAAAGGGGCACAAGAGTTCAGATTAAAAACCCAGTTAATTGAATGATTGATAATAGTGATAATTATGCTACTATCATAGGGTAGCGCAACATTCTCGAACCCATATGGCACCCTTACAACCAAACAAGGACAAAAGGTGCCGCATGGAGTCGGGACGTGTCGTACTCTATAACCTTCCCATAAGTTAAAAGATAGAAACAATAAAATCTCCTGATCGTGACTTCGGTCGATAGCCTATCGTAGCACAATAACCAACCCAACAATCAAATAAGAACATGGGTTGGATCATGTACCATGATAGACCATGTTCCTCAGTCATTCACAGAAGTAACACTCCACAACCAGAATAAGTCTTCCGCTCATAACTTCGGTCCACAGCCTGTCATAGTACGATAACCAACCCAACAATCAAACAAGAACATGGGTTGGATCACGTACCATAACAGTCCGCTTCCCTCAGTTATTCGCGGAAGGTAAATTGGATACAAGCAAGTCATTTTCACGGCCAATCAAGTCTACGAGTTTCTAGTGGGACGAGGTTATCCTCGCGTCATGTTATTTTAAAATCCTCAGATCGTATCTTTCCAGCAAGGCTAGCCAACCCAGGGGTTCGCGTAGACAGGTATCATTGAGCACAGGTCCCTCGTGAGGCCACCTTGCCAAAACATATAATATATAGCAAGAATTAATCGGATACAGTCATCCACTCGTTGCGGATGATACAGTATCCGTGGAGACCAGCCGGCGCGTCAAGACAATATCTCAAGGCGGCTGGTATAACACGATCTCGGGATTCTGCCCTCCCCATGCATCTAGTATATTTAGTTGCCTAGTTTAACCCTATCTTGATATTGGAATCACATGTCGTGGTCACATGGTCATCCTCCTATATGTCGTACCATAGTACGTGTACCCCAAGAGAGGATCCATATTAATCAGTATGTCAACATGTTCTACCCTCCTTAGTGTAATACATCATTACAAATATGCTACGTAGAGTTACGAGTCATTTGTCGAGCATGAACAAGAACTGGGACATTCAGGTACAAGTATCAGGCAGGAACACTTTGTTCACCGGGATTACATTAGTGCTCATATCATGCTCAGGACAAAAGGTGTAGGAGAGTCTAGGTCAGACTGCGCTTGAGTCGAACTGCGCTCAAGTCAGGCTGCGCTCAGGTCAGGCTACACTCAGGGCAGCCTACGCTCAGGTAAGCTTACGCTTAGGTAAGCTTACGCTCAGGTAAGCATATGCTCAGGTAAGCATACGCTCAGGTACATACGACTCCTGGTCACCCAAGTGAGCGTATGCAAGACATACGCTCCCAAAAGGCAGCGTATGGACTCCATACGACTCCTTGTCACCCAAGTGAGCATATGCAAGTCATACGCTCCCAAAAGGCAGCGTATGGACTCCATACGACTCCTTGTCACCCAAGTGAGCGTATGCAAGTCATACGCTTCCAAAAGGCAGCGTATGAGGACTGCGCTGCGCTAAAGAGCGCGCGCAGCTCAGTGGCACAAGCTAAAAAGCTTGCGCACTGCTCACTGTCTTCTTCAAAACAACAAGAACTCCATAGTTTGAACCCCAAGCTTCAAAAGTCCATAACTTGGTCAAAATAAGTCCAAATCCAACTTTTCAAAGGTCAAAATTGGGTAGAACAAAATTCTCTACAACATGGAACCATAAAAACTTGAAAACAAAGAAGTTTGATAGATCAAAACCACCAAAATCCGAAAATGGTTAAAACTTAGATCTATAAAAATCAAAGCTTCAAAATGGAAAAATTCAAGTTCTAAACTAGTATAGGATAAGAAGAAGAACATATTTTGACAAATGATTTAGTAAGAAAACATGAACAAAATTTATGGATCCATCTCTTGAGCAAGTTGGTACTTGCCTTGGTTGGTGGAGGAAAAGAAATGAAAAGAGTGAATGAGGAGAGAGAGTGAGGAAGAGAATATATATAGGGGTTGGGTTGACTCAAAGAAACCCTAAGCTTAAGCATGCTCTTAACCACATGACTAATGACATGTTAAATGCTACATGATACAACTAATTAAATTAATTAAATAAAAATCTTAACCACAATACGGTTCAGAAATCCTATCTTCGAAACAGTGAACCACGCCTACAACCAAACAAGGACAAGGGGTGGCACACTAATCCGCGATGAGATACTGTTCCATGCCATGGCCAGTTATAAATACAGGATAAATGCAATAAAGATACAAGTGCCAGATACCATATACATGAAAAATCAAAAATTTACATATTCTGGGAATGGGGAGTGACACTGACTGAGCTCGATGAGCACGCGCTGCCCTAGACTTCTTCGACTTAGTACCCGAAGATGCGTAATCGGAAGAGTCCAAGTTTGGAAGGAGGGAAGAGAAGTTGGTGCCCTTTTCAAAGGAGGCAAGGGGGCTCTATTTATAGAATAGAGTGAGCCCTTTCTTTTTCTTCTTTCTGATATGGGACTAAAAGCAATATTTCATGCTTCTACAAGACCTCCTTCAAAGTTTTCAAATTGAAAATTTAGAATACTTTGAATAAGAAGCATGGAAAGTAGAGTTGTTTTGGTGTGGAGATCCTATCAGAGGTAGCATGGACTGATAGATTTGGGTACTTCCGCTGGGGATTTTGTGTGGACTCATCATCCTTGGTGTACCTTGGTTTTAGATACGGATAATAAGTTGAGAGAGAAAACCATCATATTTACTCAGAAGTGGTATAGATGTGGTAAATATAAGGTCGATGGTAGAGCTTTCCTACTTAGAGGTGATATGGACATGGTAGTAGTGAACTCGAATGAGGATACATAGAACAATTCAAAGGTGCTATCAACGTGGAAGTTCTATGCATTGGGTGAAAGAATGCTATGGAACAGCTGGGCTCCGAAAGCATGTAACAATGAGAAAAGATATACTAGGGGACCTAGTATGGCATTTGTGGTCAACAGAGGACATTTGTGGGCCTATTATTCTTGGCGTACCCTGGTTCAGGATAAGGATAATAAGACGAGAGAAAACCAACATACTTACTCAGATGTAATAAGGACATGGCAGTTATGGGGGTTTTATCGCAAAATCTTTCTACTCAGAGTTGATGAGGACATGGCAGGAGTGGACTCAACGGAGGATATTTGTGGACCTATTATCCTTGGCGTACCCTGGGGGTTTTTTTTGGTACAGATAATAAGTCGAGGGAGGACCAACATATTTACTCATAGGTAATGAGGACATGGCAAATATGAGGGTTTCTTCGATGGAGCCTTCCCACTCAGAGGTAATGAGGACATGGCAGGAGTGGGCTCCATGAAGGGGTACATAGAACGACTCAGAGGTAACGAGGACATGGAAGTTCTATGTAGAGGGGTGATTTGTTTTATGCGAAAGTGAAACGACTCAGAGGTAACATCGACGTGGTCATTTTACAAATTTGTGGATCTGTTACCCATTTTGTGCACTGAGAGTGCGGGTAGTGGATCATGAGGGAGAAGCTCTTTCAGAGAAATAAGTTCAGAGGTATAGTCATACATGACTTACTATCTGAAAGAGTGACCGGAGTGTGAGTTCAGAGGCACCAGCGGGTACATAACTCGACAATCCAGGAATTTTGGAATCAAAGTGTAAGTTCAGAGGTACAGAGGGTACATAACTCAATAATCTAGGATTTTTTGTGGAGGAAGAATGTGAGTTCAGTGGTACCGGGCGGTATATAACTCAATTATCTGGGATTTGAAGAATGTGAGTTCAGCGGTACCGGAGGGTACATAACTCAATAATCTTAAATTTGTGGATGAAGGGTATGAGTTCAGTGGTGCGAAAGCATACATGACTCGGCGATCTAGAATTTGGAGGATGTGAGTTCAGCGGTACCAGAGGGTACATAACTCAATAATCTAAAATTTTGCGAATATGAGTTCAGCGGTACCAGCGGGTACATTACTCGATAATCTGGAAAATATCGTTTAGACATAATATTTCTTCAGGAACTTGCCGTTGACGGGCAGCATGAGCAAGTCTCCGTTTTGTTTTACGAGACGGTAAGCACCGTTGGAGAATACAACCTCAATGATAAATGGGCCTTTCCATTTTGGCTAGAATTTGTCGATAGTTTTGTGAGTCATGACCATCGGCCTCCGAACTGCCAAAACGAGATCGCCCACTTGGAATGTTCTGATTTTAACCTTCTTGTTGAAGGCTCCGAAGATGCATGCTTGGTATAGCTCGATCCGTTGCTGAGCCAGTAGGCATTTTTCATCTAAGGCCTCCAACTCTTGTAGCTCGTGATGGTAGTTATTGTTCGTCGTCAATTGTTAAGTGAAGGCGACGCAGAGCGAGGAGATTTGAGTCTCCAATGGGAGAACTGCCTCACTCCCGTATACCAGGGAGAATGGTGTGTTCGTGGCTTTTCAGACTGTGGTACGGTACGCCCATAAGCATTCACTAAGCTTCTCGTTCCAGTCGCGCTTATTGGAGGACACGAACTTCTTGAGTAATTTGATGATGGTTTTGTTGAATGCTTATGCCAACCTATTCGCTGCCGGATTGTATGGTGTTGAAGCAATATTCTGGATGCGATGCTTATCGCAGAACCGATAGAAGGTGTGGCTTGCAAACTACGGACCATTATCGTGGATGATCCTTTGGGGCAGTCAAAAGTGATAGATAACGTGATGCTTGAGAAAGCTGATCACGTTTGAAGTTTTAACTTCGGCAAGCTGAACAGCTTCTGTCCATTTGGAGAAGTAATCTGTGATTGCGAGTATGAAGCGATGTCCTCGGAAGGAAGGTGGAGTAATCGGACCGATGATATCCATTCTTCATGCTTCAAATGGCCAGGATATTACCGTCGAATGTAGAAATTTGGATGGTTGATGGATGAAATCTGCATGGACTTGGCAGGCTTTGTACTTTCTTGTATAATCTATCGCATCTGCTACCATCGTGGGCCAGTAGTAGCCCATTCGGCGAAGACGATCTTACAATTTTGGGCCAGGCTGATGGGCCCCGCAGACACTGTCATGAGCTTCGCGTATGGCTTCTTTAGCTTCTGCGTTTGACAGACACCGAAGCAATAACCCATCGTAGGATCAGTGATACAGCATTTTCGTTTCTGTATCGTAGAAAAATCTAAGAGAATGCCTTCTGATAGAGGTGGCTTTCTTTGGGTCCTCTGGCAGAATGTCGTAGACTATGAAGTCAATGAAGGGTTGTCTCCAATCTTGTGCTTTATCGATCATCTGAGCGAAATAACTTACCATGAATTGAACGTTATTCTTAGGATAGACCAGTTCATGTCCTATCACATCCACCGATTGATGAGCATAGTTTGGAACCACTAGGGAAGCGGCAAGGCCAGCTAAGGCATCGGCTTCGATATTTTGAAGTCTGGGAACGTGTTCGATGAAGAATCCCTCAAATGATAAAATAATATTGATCGCTATTTGGTGAAAGGGGATCATGTCTTCATGAAGGACTTCGTATGAACCTCGGATCTGATTGACGATTAACTGCAAATCATCGTATGCTTGAAGATATTCTACCCCCAGCTCTCTTGCAAGTTGGATACATATAACAACTCAGAGGTGCTATCAAAGTGGAAGTTCTATGCATTGGGTGAAAGAATGCTATGGAACCGCTGGGCTCCGAAAGCATGTGATGATGAGGAAAGATGTGGATATACTAGGGGACCTAGTACGGCATTTGTGGTCAGCAGAGGACATTTGTGGGCATATTATCCTTGGCGTACCCTGGTTCAGGATACAGATAATAGGATAAGAGAAAACCAATATACTTACTCAGAGGTAATGAGGACATGGCAAGTATGGGAGTTTTACCGCGGAGTCTTCCTACTCAGAGGTGATGAGGACATAGCAGGAGGGGACTCAACGGAGGATATTTGTGGTCAAAAGAGGACATTTGTGGACCTATTATCCTTGGCGTACCCTGGGGTTTTTTTTGGTATAGATAATAAGTCAAGGCAGGACCAACATATTTACTCAGAGGTAATGAGGATATGGTAAATATGAGGGTTTTTTCGATGGAGCCTTCACACTCAGAGGTAATGAGGACATGGAAGGAGTGGACTCCATGAAGGGGTACATAGAATAACTCAGAGGTAATGAGGACATGGAAGTTCTATGTAGAGGGGTGATTTGTTTTTGGCAGAAGTAAAATGACTCAGAAGTAACATCGACGTGGTTGTTTTGGAAATTTTGTGGATCCGTTACCCTTTTTTTGCACTGAGAGTACGGGTAGTGGATCATGAGGAAGGAGCTCTTTCAGAGAAATAAGTTCAGAGGTATGATCATACATGACTTACTACCTAAAAGAGTGACCGAAATGTGAGTTCAGAGGCACCTGCGGGTACATAACTCGATAATCTGAGAGATTATGAATGTGAGTTCAGCGGTACCGGAGGGTATATAACTCGACAATCTAGAATTTGGAGAATGTGAGTTCAGCGGTACCGGCGGGTACATAACTCAATAATCTGGAATTTGGAATATGAGTTCAGCGGTACCGGCGGGTACATAACTTAATAATCTGGAATTTGGAATATGAGTTCAGCGGTACCAGCGGGTACATAACTCAATAATCTAGGATTTTTTGTGGAGAAAGAATGTGAGTTCAGTGGTACCGGAGGGTACATAACTCAATCATCTGGGATTGTTTTGTGGAGGAAGAATGTGAGTTCAGTGGTATCGGACGGAACATAGCTCAATCATCTGGGATTTGGAGAATGTGAGTTCAGCGGTACCGGAGGGTACATAACTCAATAATCTGGGATTTGGAGAATGTGAGTTCAGCGGTACCAGCGGGTACATGACTCGTTAATCAGGAAAATATCGTTTAGACATAATATTTCTTCAGGAACTTACCATTGACGGGCAGCATGAGCAAGTCTCCGTTTTGTTTTGCGAGGCGGTAAGCACCGTTGGAGAATACAGCCTCAATGATAAATGGGCCTTCCCACTTTGGTTGGAACTTGTCGGCGGTCTTGTAAGTCATGACCATCGGCCTTCGAACTGCCAGAACGAGATCACCCACTTGGAATGTTCTGATTTTAACCTTCTTGTTGAAGGCTCCGGAGAAGCATGCTTGGTAAAGCTCGATTAGTTGCTGAGCCAAAAGGCGCTTTTCATCTAAGGCCTCCATCTCTTGTAGCCGGTGACGGTAGTTATCATCCGTTGTCAATTGGTAAGTGAGAGCGACGCAGAGCGACACGGAGCGACGCGGAGCAAAGGGAATTGAGTCTCCAATGGAAGAACTTCCTCACTTCCGTACACCATGGAGAATGGTGTATTCCCGGTGGCTGTTCGGACTGTAATTCGATACGCCCATAAGCATTCACCAAGCTTCTCGTTTCAGTCGCGTTTGTTGGAGGACACGAACTTCTTTAGTAACTTGATGATGGTTTTGTTGAATGCTTCTGCCAACCCATTTGCTGCCGGATTGTATGGCGTTGAAGCAACATTCTGAATTCTGTGCTTGTCGTAAAATCGATAGAAGGCGTGGCTTGTAAACTGCTGACCATTATCGTGGATGATCCTTCGGGGCTGTCCAAAGCGATAGATGACATGATGCTTGAGGAAGCTGATCACGTTTGAAGTCTTTACTTCTGCAAGTAGAACAGCTTCCGCCCATTTGGAGAAGTAATCCGTGATTATGAGTATGAAACGATGTCCTCGGGAAGAAGGTAGAGCGATCAGACCGATGATATCCATTCTCCATGCTTCGATTGGCCAGGACTCCACTTTCGGATATGAAAATTCGGATGGCTGGTGGATGAAGTCCGCGTAGACTTGGCAGGCTTTGCACTTTCTTGCGTAGTCTATCGCATCTGCCACCATCGTGGGCCAGTAGTAGCCCATTCGGCAAAGACGGTCTTACAATTTTGGGCCAGGCTGATGGGCCCCGCAGACACCGTCATGAGCTTCGCGTACGACTTCTTTGGCTTCTGCATTTGATAGACATCGCAGTAATAATCCATCGTAGGATCGGCGATACAGCATCTTCGTCTCTGTATCGTAAAAGAATCTTAGAGAACGCCTTCTGATAGAGGTGGCTTTCTTTGGGTACTCTGGCAGAATGTCGTAGACTACGAAGTCAATGAATGGTTGCCTCCAGTCTTGTGCTTTGTCGATCGTCTGAGCGGAATAACTCGCCACAAATTGAACATTGTTCTTGGGACAGACCAGTTCATGGCCTATCACATCCATCGATTGATGAGCATAGTTTGGAACCGCTAGGGAAGCGGCAAGGCCAGCTAAGGCATCAGCTTCGATATTTTGGAGTCTGGAAACGTGTTCGATGAAGAATCCCTCAAATGACGAAATAATATTGATCGTTATTTGGTGATAGGGGATCATGTCTTCATGGCGGACTTCGTATGAACCCCAGATCTGATTGACGATTAACTGTGAATCGTCGTATGCTTCAAGATATTCTACCCTCAGCTCTCTTACAAGTTGGAGGCCAATGACCAAAGCGTTGTACTCGGCCACATTGTTTGAACAGGGCTTTGTGAGGGAGTAAGCACGATTGATCACCAACCCAGAAGGAGAAACCAGCACCACCCCGACTCTGACGATGATGTTGCCCTTAGGTCCGGTCCTTGAGGCGCCGCCGAAGAACATTAGCCATATATCATCATGCGAGGTTGCATGCGAGTCGGCGACCTCATCTAGGATTCCTTTATATATTCTGTACGACTCCGAGCCTGGGTGGGCTGCTAAAAAGTCTGCCAGAGCTTGACCTTTAACAGCCTTTTGCGGGACGAAGATCATATGATAGGGGGACAGAAATATTGCCCATGTGGCGAGGCGGGAGCTGAGTGCCCCTGGTTTAGTCATGAGGACCCTGAGATGGTTGACTAGTGAGAGCACATGTATGGTTTTTACTGTGACATAGTGCCGCGTCTTTTGAATGGCGAACACGAGGGCGAGGCATTCATTCTCTACGGCGGTGTACCGGTGCTCTGGCCCAATCACCATTCGGCTGAGGTAATATATATCTTGTCCATGGCCTGTATCGTTCTTTTGTGCCAGCAGAGCGCCGAGGGAATGCTCTATTGCTTGTACATATAGCAAGAATGGTTTTCCAGCAACAGGGGCCACCAGGACTGGTGGGTTCAACAAGTATTCTTTGATGCTGTCGAAGGCACATTGGCATTCTTCATCCCATACGAACGAGATGCCTTTCTTTATGAGATGGGTGAATGGCCAACATCGTCCGGAGAGGTTAGAAATGAACCTCCTGATGTAAGCTAGCCTCCCTTGAAGGCCTCTGAGTTCGCGAAGATTTCTCGGGGGACCCATCTCCATAATTGCCTTCGTCTTCTCTGGATCTACATGAATTCCCTGGGCAGTAATAATAAAACCCAGGAATTTTCTGCTGGATACGCCCAAAAAGGATTTTATGGGATTCATCTTCAGGTTGTGCGCTCGCATCAGGTTGAATACCATCCTCAGATCCTGCAGATGATCTCCCATATAGCGACTCTTGACGGCGATGTCATCGACGTAGCATTCCACAGTCTTGCACAAGTGGTCTCTGAAGATGATACTCATGGCTCTTTGATATGTGGCACCAGTATTCTTTAAACCGAAAGGCATGACTGTGTAGCAGTATGTGCCAATCGGTGTTCGGAATAATGTATGCTTCTCGTCGTCAGGAGACATCTTGATTTGGTTGTACCCCGAGAAGCCATCCATGAATGACATACGTTCGAAGCCACATGTGTTGTCGATCATAATGTCTGTGATAGGGAGAGGGAATTCATCTTTGGGACATGCCTCGTTCAGATTGCGGAAGTCGATGCAGATTTGAATCTTCCTATTCTTCTTGAGGACCAGAACTATGTTTGTGACCCAATCTGGATGTTGTTCCTCACGAATGAAGCCGCTGGCTATCAGTTTGTTGACTTCGGCTTCGATCGCATCTATGATGCCCGGGCGGAAGCGTCGCTGTTGTTGTTTGACCGGCTTTGCATCTGGCCGAATGTTGAGCTTGTGAAGGGCAACCTCGGGGTTTAGTCCTGGCATGTCTTCATGGCTCCAGGAGAATACATCAATGTATTCTTTGACGAGTTCCAGTAGCGATTCTCGCTCTTCGTTTGTCAGGCTTTTACTGATAAAAATTGGTTTTGGAGAAGATTCGTTGCTGAGGTCGACCTATATAACCTCATCTTCAGTAGGAGGTTCTCTCTATTCGAACCGCTTTTCCTATTGTGTATCCAGCTGTTGGGCCTACGACTCTAACTCGAGGATTTCAGGAATGTCTTCATCTTCTTCGTAAGCGTCGGCGAATGCCATATTGACTGATAGGACTTGTCTGAATACATCTCCGATGCTAGCATCCGAATCAGAAGTTGGTGACCCGGTCGAATATTAATGCCAGTCGCATTCCTCATCTGATCTTTCAGGGGTCGTTGCGGGAGTAACGTATCCTAATCCACATCGGGTCTTGCTGTAGTAGTCCCATGGTTTACCAATCGGGACTGGCGGCTTTAAAGGTAATCGTCGACCAGTGCCGTAGTTCAAGCTTGGCGTAGTCTCCAGATCATACCCCTATTTTTGCATGAGATATTTAGATTGGGGGCTATACAGATAAAGAGGCAGTCTCCCGGCATCTGATTCGAGATCGTACTTCTCTATGATGAAGGGTTGTGGGTCGTCCTTCCGGCCGAAGATGATTGGATGGTCCCCTCCCTTGATTATGCAGTAAGCGTCTTCTACTGGAGTAAGCTGGTATGCGGTATAAACATTTGTCACCTGTGTGTCTAGGTGAGTGCCTATACCGTGTTCCATAGCATACATTGTACAAAGCTTATTAAGCTCGAGGTAGTTCAAAGATAGCCCTTTATTAATGAAGTAAGGTATCTTTTCTAGCGGGATTACATCATCTGCGGAGGGAACATTAGTGTGGACAGCCACATACTTGGCTAGTTCCGGCTCTTCTTCGGCCATCCCCTGTATAAATGAAGACTGAGAGGATGACTTGGACAGCTTGATCATCATGGGTTCTGTTGGTAGAGCCGAACGTGGAGTTGTTGGAACACTAGTGACCCCCAGTTTGGTACTCGATGCTGGGCGGAGAGTTGTTGGCTCGCTAGAAGCCCCAGACTTTGCATCGAGGTGACGATTCTTCTTGGGAAGACGTATTGTCATTGGTTTGTCGGAGGGATTGAGCTTCTTCGTTTGTTGCTGACCGGCTCTAGGAAATATGATTGTCAGTGGCTCTGTTGTGGGTCTTGGCGCTTTGTCGGACCTTGGCAGCCGAATTATTATTTGCCCTTCTTGTGTCGAGTGGCTGATTGTGTCCTTACGTAGAGCGACCGTAAAGGGTACGAACTTGCCAGGTTTGCGAGCTTGAAGGTAGATCGTCAGAGGTTCTTCTGATCCTGAGGCCGTCTCAGTTCGAGCTTGTACATCTTCATCTAGGTGCCTCTTCGACTTCTCGTATAGGCAGGAGTCTGAGTAGTAGGATTCGACCCCTTTGAAGGGATCGATGTCGGCAAATTCTGTCCTCACGAAGCCGTGTTTGTCGAAATACTTAAAGCACTGGTGCAGCGTGGAAGGCACGATCATATAATCGTGTATCCAAGGGCACCTTAAGAGGATGTTGTAGGAAGTGTCCGCATCTATGACATAACAGGTTACTTCTGACTGGAGATCACCAATTTGGCACTTCAAGCGAATCTTTCCGATCGGGTAGCTCCTGTCCGAATTGAAACCACTGATGGCGGTGCTTGTTGGCGTCAGGCAATGTATAGGAATGCGGAGATGATGTAACAGACCCTTCGGGATGATGCTTATGGAAGAACTAGTATCAATGTGCATCTGATCCACCTTTACGTCACCGATGTATCCAATGTAGTATAACGGACGATCGTGCAGGTTGGCCTTAATGAGCATATCTTGCGGAGTGAAGACAATGTTGGGCATCGCTCATGTGCAAGCACTGTCTCGGAGATTTGTAGGCGGGTTCTCTCCTGTGAGGTTGACTTGAGCCAGATAGGCGTCGACATTTTGGAGTGCATCGCTCAAAGCCGCGTGAACATCCTTTGAGAGTCTCAGGAGCTCATATAATGACAATTTGGCCGGTGTATTGGCCAATTGTGCCAAGATGTCAAAGTTGTAGGGCCTCTCCAGTCCCTGAGGTGCCTCTTTTCGGAGGGATTTGTCAAAGCGAGTCTCCTTTAGCCTAGGCTTGTCGGTCGTCGGAGGCTGAGAAGGTCCTGGAGTGTCAGCGGTAGCTGGCTGATGATCTTCAGCCGAGTTATCAGCCGCAGGTTGGGATTGTGCCCCAGACCGAGTAACGACAGCCGTAACTTCTTTGACATCTGCCGAGATTGTGCGGCAGGATCTGACTTTTCCACTCTTCTTCTTGCGAATGGAAGGAGGTGTGGATTGAGTCACCTCGAGTACCAGGTTCGGATGGACCCACATGACCTCCCCTCATGATGTGGTGAGGGACACTAGACCAGCAGCCTGATCCCGAGGAGTTGGAAAATTAGCAATCTCTATTGTCGCCAGAGGGATGGGTACTACACCGTCTTGAGTTTCGATTGGAGGGAAGCTGCCAAATTGTACTGACACCATATTGGCTGCCACGGTTACCTCTTCGAAATCAATGGCCAGAGCGTTCGAATCGATGAGATGTTGGATGTATCGTTTCAGTTGGTAGCAGTCGTATGTAGCATGGTGGACGCAGCGGTGGTAATGGAAGTACTTTGGGCTCTCCATTTCTGCCGGTCGAGGTTTCCGTCTTGGTGGAGGGAGCTGAATTCTGTCTCCTTGTATGAGCATGTCCAAGATGGGCTTGACGTGGCCATCTTCGAAGGAGTAGGTCATTTACGGCCATTGTTTGTCCGCCGGTTTTGACTCAGGTTTCTGTGCTGTGTCGGCCACCATAGCCTGCTTGCCCTTGTTGTCCCGATTGTTAGATGGGTTACCACCATTGTTGCTGTTGGCATTAGGGCGCTTGCCCTTGTCCTCTCCCTCTGAGATGTGCAATCCCAGGTGGTGAGCCTTCTTCAACCATTCTTCGGCGCTAGTGGCACTGATAATACGTGTCTTTCAGTCCTTAAATTGACTTTTGCCCATCCAGAGACTGATTGTTGGGAGCAGTCTCTTTCGACAAATTTTAATTAAGGAGGAATCAGGATTACCAGACGGTAACTTCATTGCGGTTTGGCGAAACTGCTGAATATAGTTCCTTGTCAGCTCCTTATCCCTTTGGACGACGTCCATGGGGGTGGACATTGTGACGTCCTATTCTACTTCATAAAATCTCTCCAAGAACATGCGCTTGAAGCTGGCGAAGGAGTGGATACAGTTGTCTGGCAGGTTGCGATACCAGTCGAAGGCGACCCCTTCTAATGCCTAAATGAATAATCGTGTAAGGATGGCATCGTCATGGGGCAGATGGTCGGTGGTGAACTCGAAGTAAGTGATGTACCGACTTACGGAGGTCTTGACATCATAAGGATTAATGTTGAACGGCTTATATCTTGGTGGGAAGGGGACATCCCTCCATGCAGCAGGGTATGTTTACCGTATTCTGAGGTCTTGGGAGTTTTCTCGAGCGTGAAACATGGCTCGGAGCTCCTGGACCTCTCTTCTTGCTTCTCTGGCCTCATCCGCAGCGGTTGGAGCCGACGTTTCAGGAGGATATTGCCCGGGTTTGGTACCGATGAACTTGAGTCCACATTAACCGCGGGACCCGCGCTTGTTTGGCCAGGCGTCCCTCCTTGCAGAGTTGGAAGGGCCGCTTTGATCTCGTCTACAGACTTGACCAAGGCGTGCAGTATGGCCTCCAGAGTGTCGTTGCGCTGGAGATCACTGTAACCACCTTGATTGATGTCCGTCATGAACACCGTCCTTACATGAGAAAAGATGGAAGAAACGGTGGAGGACGTGCCCTCCGAATCATACCCCTGTATCGAGAAGTCATCAGGGTATGTGGGAATGTTCTCCTCTGGTTCGTACTCAGAAGGAATAGTACCCTCAGCCTCAGAGCTTGCTTCATCTTGAGAGTCGTGGACGTCCTCGGGGACGTCGGCACCTGCTGTATCTGATGGGAGAGTTGTTTCCCCGGGCTTATCTCCTTGGAACATTGAATTATCATGGATGCTCTGAGGAGTGCTACCCCCAGTTTCAGTAACCCCCAGTGGTGTGGATGATGAATCTCCTACTGTAGTAGATTTTGTCTTCGAACGGGTACCTTGAAAAACTCTGGTGGTGGATGATCGTTTAGACGACAGTTTCTTAGTCACAGTGGTTGAGATCTTCGGGCTGGAAACGTTTATCTTCTTTCCCCTCCCATCGATGGGGATTTTCTGAGTGGAGTTGCAAGAGACGACGGGTGGCACCTCATCCTCTGAGCTCGGCTATTGTAATCTTTGGAAGACGGACTTCCGATCTTCTCGTATTGTCGTATTGTTGCAACAGCAGTTGACGATAATTTGGGTGCAGTGACGTCCGTGGGAGGACTCTTTGCACCCTGAGGCCCCCTCTCTTTCCTTGCGCTTGTGGAGGATAGCCTCACGTAAGTCAGATGGGTCCGGAACGACCATGTTTGCTCCCTGGATTTTAGGAGACTTTTGGGAACCTCTCTGTCCGTTTGTCGCCGGGGGCTGGACTCGTGTGGCTCCGTACAACTTCCCATCAAAGGCCTGCATAACAGTATGTGGAACGCTCGGATGGTCAGAGGTCGGGTCAGTGGACTGAGCTTGCCAAACTCGTACTGCCCTAGGCTTCTTCACTCTGGTGCGTGAGGGCACATAATAGGAAGAGTCTAAGTGGTGCTGGAGAGAGTCAGACGTGTCTTCTCGGGAGTACGAGAGATCAGGACCATTGGAGAGGCGATCGAAGACTGAGCTGCATAGAGCAAGCGGCATGAGGCTGGCATCAACAATCTTCATGCGGCTAGTAGTCGTAGCCGCATGGGCTTTTTTCATGCGGCTGGGAGTCTCAGCCACATAAGTCTTCTTCATGCGGCTGGCAGTTTCGGCCGCATGGTCATCATGCATGCGGCTGGCAAGTTTGGCCGCATGAGTCTTCGTCTTGCGGCTAATGCCTTTGTTCGGCTTCTTCCTGGAGTACATAGAATCACTCTTTGCCCCTGCAAGTCCAGCATCGTAGTGCTTTCCTCTGCCGGACTTGGGGACAGCAGAGTCCCCTATGGCTTGAAGTGGAGCCGCATGAGAGTTGCCTTCGCCGTCTTGGGCAGCGAAGAGTACTCCGTCCAGAGCTTGGGGAGGAGCGAATGACTTTGGCCTCCACTCCCTGCGAGCCTTCTTTGTGCGGGTTCGCTTCGGGACCGGGCCAGCACTTCCTTCGGAGAGCATTTCTTCGAACGCCTGTTGGTCGAAGCGGACGACCATCTTCTGTTGTGTGGAGCCAAGTTTGGCTGTATCTAATTGCGTCACCAACTCCTCAGCCGTGGAGAAGTTTGTCCCCAGCAGAGTCGCCATCGTATTTTCTATGAAATATAAAAGAATAGAACAATCATCGGAGGACTGGACTTTTACTTCACAATACAAACTCGCTTGTACAAAGAAAGCCTACGGACGAAAACCTAGGTACATCAATCCAAGTACAGTTGTTTATTTTAGATTCTGGAGGGTGACGGTAGAGGCTCGAAAAAGCGACAGCAGCTCTGCCTTACTCTTTGGACGATCGGATGCAGCCTTGGCTCCGGGGAAGATCTGCTTGGCGTTAATAAAGAAATGCTCTCCTCACTCTCTCTCTTTTAGTCTCTTCAGGTGCTCTGGTGCTCTTCTCCAAAAAAAAGTCATCTTTGCAAGGGAATGGCACCTTGCTATTTATAGGAGTGGGATGCCATCATTAGGGTTTGCAATGATTGCCTCCTTGATATGTCGGCGGTTAAGGACCAATTAATCTGGGCGCTTCATTCTGATTGTAGAAAATATAGGTAATTAATGTAGATTGCATCAAATCTCTGTAGGAAATTAATGTTGATTGCTATGAATATTCGCGACTTGTAATGGCTTGCCACGTGTCTAATTTGCTCGATTTGACTTGATCTGGGCAATTATGGTGATTGCAACAAATCTAATTTTGTTAGGATTTGTTAGCACCCATAATTCCAGAAAGATAAGACTGCCACGTGTCTCAATCATCGTGAAAAGTGCCCCATGTCTCCACTAGGTCATCTTGGCAGAGTCGCATATGAGTGGGCCGCATAAGAATGAACGGCCGCATTAAAATGGGCAGCCGTATGGGGATGAACAGCCGTATGAAGATGGGCAACCGCATGGAAGTAGGCAGCCGCATGCTGATGGGCGACCGCATAAGGGATACAGCCGCCTAAAGATGGGCGGCCGCATGAAGTGGGCAGCCGCATGCTGATGGGCGGTCGCATGCAGATGGGCGGCCGCATAGAGGATGCAGCCGCATGAAGATGGGCGACCGCATGAAGTGGGCGGTCGTATGCCTCGGGATTTGATGTATTCTGCCAGCTGTGAGAAGATTTTCTCCTCTTCCCTAGGAACGCGTCATTATGTCAGTCATTATTGCGCCTTTATGTCAGAGCTGTCATTTGTCAGAGTTGTCAGCCGTCAGGTCATTAAATGCAGCAAAAGACGACGGAAAGAGCTGTTGAAGGCCACGTGGCTCCTCTCTGAGCCGCATGTTGAATCTGGATCGCATGGAGCTCTCAGAAATTTTGAGCCGCATAAAGCTTCCTGGGTTCTGTGCCGCATGAAGAATGTTTCATGACCGAGCCGCATGAAGGACGTCTCATGACCGAGCCGCATGAGGAATGTCTCATGAACGAGCTGTATGGAGAGTGTCCCATGATCGAGCCGCATGAGAGATGTCTCATAGCCGAGCCGCAGGAAGGACGTCTCATGACCGAGCCACATGAGGAATGTCTCATGACCGAGCCGTATGAAGGATGTCTCATGACCGAGCCGCATGAGGAATGTCTCGATCAACCTGTGCACTCGCTTTGTGGGCCCGGGTATCTCGAGCACACGGGTGCGTAGGTATCATGTTTTCTCCCTGAAGTGGGGCTAGTAAAAACACTTGCCCTCGAACTTTGTTGAGATACTCTTGAGAACCACCCTGTCCGTTTGCCGCCGGGGGCTGGACACGGACGGTTCTGTACAACTTTCCATCAGAGGCCCGCCTAGCGGGACGCTCTTGATGGTCAAAGGTTGGGACAGCTGACTGAGCTCGATGAGCTCGCGCTTCCCTAGACTTCTTCGACTTAGCACCCGAAGGTGCGTAATAGGAAGAGTCCAAGTTTGGAAGGAGGGAAGAGAAGTTGGTGCCCTTTTCAAAGGAGGCAAGGGGGCTCTATTTATAGAATGGAGTGAGCCCTTCCTTTTTCTTCTTTTCGATGTGGGACTAAAAGCAATATTTTCCATGCTTCTACACACGTATACTGGAAATACGTATAACGGAAAATGGGGGTGACATGTTCATCCTATTAATTTAGGATTCTTTGACCAACGGTCACATAGTATGTGGATTGGACCACACTCAGCCTATAAAAAGGTAAGATTTTTCTGAAGGGTTACATCCACTTTCTCTTATCATTCGTACCGTCATGCTCGATCATGATTTGGCTTCGAACAGCCGGTCGACTGTTGGTTGTGGATCTCTTCGTTCAAAGAAGCTATGTCTTCGTAAAAGAACTGCTACTGGATTTTGAGATGCACTTGAGCATTTGGCATAAGGAGTTCAAACCTGAACAACATCTTCGAGGTCTTCGAGATCCGAGCTTCCGGGTTTGGATTGATTGCCAATCTTAAGAGACACAAGTTGTGCTCTGTCATGCTCAAGAGCCGTTGTAGCGTGGCGAACAGGAACTGTATTCTTGCTCTGGCCAATGGCTGCTTCATTAGCCATATTGGAGTTCCTCCGCGTCTAGCTAAGAAGTAGCTTGATATGGCGAGGAAGTGGTTCGCTCTGACGAGCTGAGTGTCTGAGGGGCTGTACATTTTTTGAAGATTGCCCGCTTGTAGACTTTAGGTGTTTTAATCTTTATATGTAATCATGACGAATCTATAATAGATCTTTGTAGACAATTTTAATAAAAAACTTTTTACGCACCATTTTTGTATGTTGCGACTTTTATCATTGTTTGCGCTTTTGGATACCTGCGCATTTGTGAAGTTTGTATGTAGCAACATATTATCACCTGTGCATTTGACATGGCTGTATTTTTTCATGCTTCTACAACCCACTTGGAATGTTCTTTCTTTAATATTTCCGTTAAAGGCTCCAAACATACGAGCCTAATAGAACTTAATGCGTTGTTGAGCCATAAGACATTTTTTTCCAGCGCTTCCAACTATTGTAACTGGCGACGTTGATTATCATCATCCATCAGTTGATTTGTAACGGTCACTCGTAGTGAGGGGATCTTCATTTTAAAGGGAAGGACCGCCTCGCTTCCGTACACCAGAAAAAATGACATATTTCCTGTAGGAGTCTGGACTGTTGTATGGTAAGCCAAGAGACATTGCCCTAACTTCTCATCCCTGTCGTATTTGTTAGTCAATGCGACTTTCTTGAAAAGTTTGACGATTTCCTTATTGAAGGCTTCGGTCAATTAGCTGCTGAGTTATAGGCGGTTGATGCCATATTTGTTGGCCCATTGGCTAATGGTCACACCTGATTTTGATAATCAACGACTACTTTGGTCAATATGAAAAATATACGAATTGCTATATGTTACAGAAATCTCAGATGAAGAAAATCTACAACGTATTGCATCTACATCCCACTGCTTTAGAATATTGCATCGTTATCCAGAAGCAAATTGCATTAGATTTCAGATCGAGTCTTTTTATATTTTCTTCTGTATTTTCAAATTTATGGAGTCCTGGAAATATAAATGTAAGATAGCTCAGGATTATACTGGCTTAGGTTATTTCTAGGCCACAAATCCAAAAATCCTACCTACTTATCCTAAAAGCCCCACATATCCAAATAGCCCAAAACCTATGCAATTTGGCCCATGCAAAATCCTATTCTGACCCAAAAGAATTCATCCAGAACTCTGGCAGAGTTTGAACCAAGTTTGGTTTGGGTATTTTGAATTTCTGTTCCCACCAAATTTACAAGCAATGTTCGTATGTAAAATTCTAGCATCCGAACTCTGTACAAACTTTACCTGAGTTCGGTCCCCAAATATAAATAGAGAAGGATTTTCACACTTCTATATCACTCATTCACTCTTCTCTCTATCTATTCTAAAGTGTTTTCAACGCTTTAAAGCTTTCATACCTCAGCTATACCACTCTTAGGCAAAGCCACTATAGTTCTGTTCAATCAGGTGTTTCAGTTCAGAAGAGTTATATCAGAGGTTGTAATTCAGAAAATGTTACAGTTTTCAAAATTAGATTGTTGGAGTCGGTCGTGCGCTCGTCACCAAGGCATGGTGTTGTAAAGAGACGAAAAGCTCTCATTTAGCTTATAAATAGTAGATTAACAGCAAGCAAGAGTACTCGCGACTGGACTGGTCCTCTCAGAGGAAAACCGGTATACATCGTGGTGTTCACTAAGTTTGATTTTTTGATATCTTTCTTACCGTATTTATGTCTCTTATATTTGCCATAGTTTATAATTGCTAAATTTTTAATATGGTAATTATTTTCGCTGTACATACACAAACTCTATTCACCCCCCTCTAGAGGTGCTCAACATTCCTATAGTTGGTATCAGAGCAGGTTATATTCCAATATAACACTCTAGAGAGTATATATGGCAGCATGAAATCTATTTTTAATGATGAAGGGCAATCCACAAATAGACCTCCACTCTTTGAAAGAACGAACTACACATATTGGAAAATACGAATGAGTTTCTTTCTTAAGTCTCTTGATTCTTATCTTTGGACAATAGTGATAGACGGTTATAAGAAATCGGCTAGAATTTTAGTTGATTGTGATCTAGTAGAAAAGCCACATGACAAATACACATATCAAGAAAAGACAAAGGCTAGTCTAGATGCACGAGCCATCAATGCACTATTCTATGCAATTGATAAAATCGAGTTTTATTATGTTTCTACTTGTACTACGTCTCATGAAATTTGGAGACTTCTTGAGGTGACTCATGAAGAAAATTCCCAAGTAAAGGAATCCAAAATCAGTAGACTAACACAGGAGTATGAATCATTCAAGATGAAACCTGATGAGTCAAATATATTGATGTTTACTTATTTCCTTGATATTACTGATCTTTTACAATCTCTTGGTAAGGATTACAAATATCATGAGAAGATCAGAAAGATTCAACGGGCTCTAACCAAGAATTGGAATCCGAAGGCAACTGCGATCATAAAAGGAAACAATTTTACCATAATGACTCTAAAGACACTTATAGGCAAGCTGATGACCAATGAGCTTGACTTGCAAGAATTTGAAGAAGCAACCCCCAAAGAGAAATCTATCACCCACAAAGCACAAGCCAAAAAAGTAACAAGCAATGACTCAGACGAAGAATCATCCAGTGGTGATGAGTAAACCCTGCTAGTCAGAAACTTCAAAAAGTTCTTGAAGTTTGAAAGATCAGTCCACGAAAGCAACGAAGAAGAAATAATCTGCTTTGGATGTAAGGAGATAGGACATATCAAGAAGGACTATCCATTGTCAAAAAAGGGCAGTCCATATGATCGATCACGATCAATAAGGAAAGCTACAATAGGTCAAAAGTATGCTAATACAAACATCTGACACGATAGTGAGGCCAGTAAATCAGATGAGGAAGACAAACCCAGCAGTACTGCAAATATTTGTCTGATGGCTTTCGATAAGGTATCTACTAACCCTCTGTATGCTGATTTTACTTTCGATGAATTAGAGACTGCCTTTAGCGAACTACTTGAAGAATAGAGAAATATGTTGGACAAGTACAAGCAATCTCGCAAAGAGATTAAGACTTTCACAACTGAACTAGCTAGACTACCTAATCTCGTTGCTGACATTAAAGAGACGTCAACTACAGATAACATGGATGAGATAGCCAAGCTCAAAGTAGACTATCATGAGGCTATCCTCATCATTAAAAAGAAAGAAATAGACTATGTCGAAGTGCAAGAGCTTTATGACATAGAGAAGAAGGGATACTTAGTTACAGAACAACGACTCATTGATATGACTACCAAATAGGAGGAGTCTTGTACAATTTCTTAAAAGTTAGAAATCAAGTTAGGCAAATAGGCCATCCCTGTTACACATTCTAAGGTTAGTCCTAATGCTAAGCATACATCTAAGAGGATTAAACCACAGAAAGAACGCAAGCAACATGTTTTGTACAATTATGCTTTCACTTATAGGTTTCCAAAGAAGACACAAAAGCATGTCAACACAGAAACAAAAAGCACATTTTCAAAACTTACTTGCACGTACTGTGGTACTCACGGACACCTATCACAGTGTTATCTAGCAAGGAAGCTTGTTGACAATCATTCACTTATTTGGATCCCTAAGACTAATCATAAAGGACCCTTCAAGAAATGGGTACCAAAGGATACATCTACTCATTTTGTAGGTGGAACCTCAACCCTCTCATGTTAGAAGAAAATGGATTCTCGATAGAGGATGTTTGCGACACATAACTGGTGATGCATCTTTATTCGCTACGCTATCGATGAAGAAAAAAGGATACGTCTCCTTCATAAATAATTTGAGAGGGAATATAATTGAAAATGGCAACGTTGATATGTCTCCCTATCCAGTAATAAAGGACGTATGTCTAGTCACGGAGTTGAAATATAACCTATTGAGCATACGTCATTTGTCAGATAATGGCAATGGCATAAACTTTGTTAAAGACAAATGTTTAATCTATGATATGTCATCGGGTAATCCTGTGTATGAAGAGATTAGGGAAGACAATATTAATGTATTTTTTGGAAAGTAATAACAATACAGGGAAGTGCCTGGTAGCCAACCAATATGAAAGCTGGCTATGGCACATGAGGCTAGGATATACCAACATGGACACTATCTCATGGTTATGTACTAAAAAGTTGGTAAAAGGACTCCCGAAAATCACATTCAAGAAAGATATGGTATGTGCTGATTGTGAAAAGAATAAAGCAACTAGGTTTTTGTTTAAATCCATCAACTTTGGAAGTACTTCTAGACCCTTGCAGTTGATTCATATGGATCTATTCGGTACTACTAGAGTCACTAGTCTTGGTGGTCTACGCTTTTGTGATTATTGATGATTTCTCTCGTTATATATGGATTTTCTTTTTATCAAATAAAAGTGATGCTATTTTTGAATTTCAGATATTTTGTAAAAAGGTACAAAACAAAAAAGGCTTCATGATTACTCGAATCTGAAGTGATCATGGTGACGAATTCGTAAATGCTGATTTTAAAAAGTTTTGTCATGGTAGTGGATATTACCACGAGTTTTCTTGTCCTAGAACTCTCCAACAAAATGGTGTTGTGGAACAAAAGAATCGTACTCTAAGCGAGATGGCTAGAGTCATGCTGAATCATCATGATCTTTCTAAGTATTTTTGGGCATAAGCTGTTAGTAAAGCTTGTTATATTTTAAATAGGGTGTTGATTCGACCTATCTCGAAGAAAACACAATATGAATTGTGGTTTGGTAGGATTCCAAACATTTCATATTTTTAAGTTTTTGGATGTTGCTGTTTTATCTTGAACACCAAAGACAACTTGGGTAAGTTCGACTCTAAAGAAGATGAAGGGGTATTTTTTGGATATGCTGCTTAGAGTAAGCGATATATAATTTTCAATAAAAGATTTATGATTGTTGAAGAGTCAATTAATGTTACTTTTGATGAGCTCAATAGTCACAGATCTAGCGACAGAGATGATGAAGAGATGCAGAACAAATCCAAGACACCTGAAAATACTGTTACCAACGAGAGCTATCTGGAAAGTCTACCGAAGAGAATAAAGTTCATGCCAGACCATCCAGAGACACTCGCCATAGGTGATGTATCAAAAGGTGTAAGCACATGTTCTTCTACTAGGGATATTAATGTAGCAGCTAATGTAGCTTTTATTTCTCAAATAGAACCTAAGACAGTAGCAGATGCACTTTTTCAAATGGACGTAAAAAGTGTATTTTTAAATGGATATTTAAAAGAAGTTCTTGTGAAACAACCCACTAGTTTTGAAGATTTTCAAAAATCCGATCACGTCCTCAAACTTAAAAAAGTACTCTATGGACTCAAACAAGCACCTCGTGCTTGGTATGAACGCCTAAGTGCCTTCTTACTTGAAAATATATTTTCAAAAGGAAGAGTTGATACAATTTTATTTATCAAGTCTTCAGATGATAGTATCCTTCTTGTGCAAATTTATGTAGGTGACATCATTTTCGGTTCTACTAATGAAAAATTGTCAAGAATTTGCTAAGTGTATCCTGAGTGAGTTTGAAATGAGATTGATGGAAGAGTTAAACTACTTCCTAGGACTCTACATCAAATATCACTCACAGGAAACATTTATCAACCAAGCCAAGTACACGAAAGATTTACTGAAGAAGTTTGACTTCGATAATGTAAAACCTATCGGAATTCTAATGGCTACATCAACACGGCTTGACATTAATAAAAGTGCCAAACCAGTCGACCAGCATAAGTATCGAGGTATGATTGGTAGTTTATTATATTTAACTGCTAGTCACCCAGATATTATGTTTATTATTTGTGTTTGTGCACGATACCAAGCTAATCCTAAGGAATCATACCTATGTGCCGTTAAGCGTATCTTCTGATACCTTAAAGAAACTTTTACAGTCGGCTTGTGGTATCCCAAAACCATATATTTCGACCTAATCGGTTAGTCAGATGCAGATTTTGTGGGATACAAAGTGGACCGTAAAAGTACCAGCGGTACGTGTCATTTTCTAGGAAAACCTTTAGTCTTATGGCTTAGCAAAAGAAAAAATTTATTGCTTTATCAACAACTGAGGCGGAGTATATCACCGTAGGACGTTATTATGCACTTGTTTTGTGGATAAAGAAAACCCTAGAAGACTACAATCTGTACTACACGAAGATTTCCATATACTGTGACAACACAAGCATAATTAATTTGACTAAGATCCATCTTTTTCACTCACGCATAAAGCAGATAGAGATATGTCATCACTTTTTACGTGATCACCAACAACATGGGGATATTTGCTTAGAATTTGTTGACATGGATCATAAATTAGCAGATATTTTCATAAAACTGCTAGCTGAAGACTTCTACAACTATCTGCATCATGAGTTAGGCATACTTAAATTTTCAGATTCATAAATGAGTTATGTGTAATAAAATTATTTTGTCATGCCCCGGTTCCAAAATATGTGGGACCAGGAACACGTGGCGTGCCAGCTGTACGATCAAGTATAGAAAAACCCCAATTTAATGGACTATACACGATCGTAGTACGCTGAAGTAACAACTAAATAACAATACAGGCAGGTAAATACTAATCTCATCCACAGGAAAAATCACAGAATAAAGCTGGAAGGAATGAAAATAACTCTGAATCAAACTACAAGTCAAGACTAGTGGAAAATAATCTACCAATAAATGTATGAAAGAACTACTAAAAGAGTACAACTGAACCAAAAAAGAAATAGATAGCCACTAGCAGAAATCACCTAAGAACTCAAGAAACTCACGAGGCTCAACATTGAAGTCCTCGTCAGCAAAAGTCTCTAATCTCCGTAGTCCGTCGGTACCTGTACTCGTTCCAATCTGGAAAAGGTGCCAGGTCCTCAGAGGGACGTAACAAGTACACAAGAAATCGACATGCATGATAGTACAGGGCAGTATATAAATAACTAGAACAAAATATAACATAAAATCTCCCCAACCAAACAAGGACAAGATATATCATGCGACATACGACAGGTAAACTAACCATCTATGTGTAATGCACTCGAGACATCTCTAATGGTGCATGAGGGAGGGAGAAGAAGAAGAAGAAACTGCCACCAAGCGTTCTACGGTTTGAGAAACGAGGGAATACGAGCATCCAGCGTCCATTGGAAACAGAATTCTCATACACCACTAGTAGACTCTCCCCACCCAATGTATATCTGTACCGTATATGCGGTACAAATAATATACAAGACGTCATAGTATATATAAGTAGACCTGTACCAACCACTAGACCAGACGCGAACTCACGTGCCAATGATCAGTCGACACACAAATCCATGCTCTCAACTCACTCATATAGTGATCGTGTATGATACGGTGTCCGACTAGAAGGTACCACATACCTTCACAATACACGGGATAAGTCCACTACTACTAGACGCGTGCACACAACTGAGAAGTAACTAGGTAACATAAACTAACTGCAAAAATATACAATCAAGCAAGGTGTACTTGCCTGTGTCCAGCAACTGAGTATCCGGGTCCGATGTAGAGTCCGAGTTCCGAGAAGCAAACAATCCTAAACAAGCATAATTTATAATTAATCTCTATTTAACAATTTACTAAATTGATTAATTGCTAATTAACCAACAAACATTAGTATTTTATTAAAACTAGCTAACTAGTACCAATAATTATGAATAATACTTATACAATAATAAGTATGTAAATATACTTATTATCATACATTTATATTCTGTAATTAATAATACAACATGATATTTAGTAATTAATTAATTAATTATAATCAATTAACTACTCAATTTAATACACACGTGCATACACAATTCCTAATAATACTAACAAAAATAGTAAAAGTCCTTAAAAATTATTTCTAGTCTATTATAATAATAAACTAAATAATACCAGAATAATAAATATATATTATATATATATTTTTACAGAAATGAATTTATTACCATTAAAACTATTTATTAAATAAATAGTTAAATAATACATAATAATTCGAAATAAATCTTGAAAATTCACTATAAAACCTAAATTTAACCATTAAATCTAAATTCACTATTCTACACAATAATAACACATAATTAGTAATTATTTAAATTAATAAATAATTATTAAACAATTTAATAAATAATTCTAAAATAATTCTAGAAATTACTTTTAAATCCTAAAATTTAGTAATAAATATAAAATACCTAAAATAATTTCCAAAATAGTTTAATTATCTATTTACAACAGAAACCTTAACATTTACCCATTTACAAATAATTAGATAATTAATATCGATTAATTATATAATATACTTAGTAATCAAAATTACCCTTCTAAAATCTAAATAAATATAAATAAATATAATTAAATATTGGAAATATTTTTATACAGTAAAGTATATTTTTACAAACATTTTCTATATAATATATATTATTTAATTAACAACCAATTAAATAATATAAATTAAAAAACGGTAATTGGAATTAATTTAAAAATCTAAAGTTCACGGTTTTTAATATAAAATAATTACAAATGAAATTCTATAATTTCTGGAAAAATTGTTATAAAATACTACATAAATTTTACAAACTTTTTCCTCTACAAGATTTTATTTAGTTAATAATAAAATTATTAATTAACGATTAAAACAGTAAATACAAACAATTAATTAACCGCGTATAAAATTTATAAGTAAATAGTAATAAATACTAATAAATAATATTAATTCACACAAAATTTAATGTAGATCCTATACTTAATTACTAATGATCCCTTTCAATTAGATCTAATTAATTACCAATAATTAGGCAATAATTAACACTAAAAAAACTGAATTAATTGGATTAAAAACCCTAAAACTAGGGTTACAGTAAAAAATAAGATTTCCCACGTGGAAGAGCCACGGGGTCGCTCGGGGGGGTTACCTGCCCGCCGCAGGGGGTCGGGGTCGGCCTCCAGGCGCGGTGGCGCCGCCGGGGGTCGCCGGGATCGGCCGGCTCTGCTGCTCACAGCGGCAACCGCAGTCCCGTCCGGCCTTGTGCTCCTCCGTACGTCAGCGAGGAGTTTCGGGTTGAGGGAGGAGGTAGGCGAGGTGAAGGTGAGGTCAGAAGGGGCGGCTTGGAGACAAAGCTCTAGGGTTAGGGTTAAGAGGAACTTGGTTAAAGAAGGCTATATATATATATATATATATATATATATATATATATATATATATATAATATATATCTAAATCTAATAAAACATCTATAAGCAATTCTTAAGACAAATAATAGAATTTAATAATAAAACCTAATAGGGATATCCAATTTAATAAAATAATAATAATAGACCATGGCAATAATAAAAATATAATAATAGTGATAAACCATAAATAAAAGGTAATAAATAATTATAAACTTGCTATTAATTATAATAATATGACAATAACTAAGGATTATAAATAATAATAGAGCCAATATTTATAAGGATAAAATTTGACTAGCACTAATAAAAGTAACCCTGATGATCTTGCCAACAATATTGCCAGATAGAAAATAGCATCATCTTGCATCTATATATGTACAATATAAATTAAACCCTGATTAGAAATAATTAATTAATTATTTAATTAAAATAAATTAACAAGCTATTCTTCAAATAAAAAAATAATTTTAAAAATTCCCTGAAAATTTAGGGGGGTTACAATCTACCCAACTTATAAGAATTTCGTCCTCAAAATTTAAAATAATTCTAATTCCGAAGAAATAATAAGAAAATCATTGAAAAGTAAATATGTAAATTGTAACTTACTCAACAAGATAATTTACAACGATACTTGGGGGTTTATAGAGGGGTCAAAACTGGCATCATATCCTAGAAGAATATGTTCTAGGTCCGGCATAGGTCATAGGATTTCCAAGTGATCAGGGAATAGATCGATATTGCATGGTCAAATCTAATAGGATAAGGAGAGGACACAAATAGTCTATTCTAAGGGAAAGATTTGTCAAACAAGTAGAGTTATTAAAATAGAGCACATAAAGGTGTGTTTATGGGGGGGCATAAATGTCATGTGTATGGTGCGATTTGTCTAGATCATAATGGTGCAATTATTGGAAGAAAAATCATAATATTGTGCTTCAATTACCCAAGTCATGGTAAGGGATCAAATGATATGAACCAAGGAAAGGATAATAGGAAAACTTTTATTTGCTAAATGTCCGACTAAAATCAGTCTAAGATGGCTACTAGGGTACTAAGGGTATTACTAAAATAAGATATCATACAAGGTATACTTAACTGACTTAGTAGAAAGATGGTTCTACTATAAATCATAGCTAATAAAGGGTTATAAAGAGAAATTCTATACTAAGACGCAGAATAAAGAAGAGTTCAAGGGGGATGGGGTCGATTACAAATTTGAAGGTCCAATGCGAATAAATGTTTCAAGAAAAAAAATTGTCAAACGGTCGCAAATGAGATCCTAGGACAAGTTTACTATATCTTCATCTACATAAAATAATCATAGGAAAAGCGAATCAACATGCACTAGGTTGGCCAGACCATCATGCACCGATTCTGATTAGACAACATTTTAGTGGGTGCACCCAATAATATATGTGTCAAGAACAAGCTTGAGAAAAGAAGAAGCTTGTAAAAACTAGGCTATAACAGCAGTATTAGTCAAGACGATAAAAATAAACGTACAGAAAAAAAGAAAGTACAAGATAGTTCAAGTCCAAAACACAAATAATGATTTGACCTTTCTAGTTGCCCTATGAATCTCTAACCTTAGTTGAGCTAGGGGATAAGAACCCACAAAGTTATGTCTAGGTAATCTAAATACTTATACCAACATATAGTCAGTGTTATCCAACTATAATTTCTTAATGGTCCTGAGAAAAGTATGATGCTAGACTACAAGGTATACTATCCGACTTATAAGAATTGAACTAGTACCTCTAACTGTCTCTTTAGGGAAGCAAGTTTATCCTACCAAATTGTAGCAACAACATAGAATTTTCTAGAGAAGCAATAATAATCCTAACATGAGAAAAAAAAAAGTCCTTTGGTCTATTCAAAAGGATAAGACGTAATGATCTGCTTTCCATTATTGCTTAAGAAAACAAAATTTTGGATCGATAGTACTAGAATTATGCAGCACGATAAATAGTAAATCAGGAAAGAAAATAAACTAATTAGATAATAAAAAAAATCCTTACAGCATTTAGCTCGGCAACCGTGGCATGAGCTAAAGGTGAAGGAAAATTTTTATTACAAAAAATATCAACCCATATTGTCTACAGGTAAAGTAACAAACAACTAAATAGATACTCCTAATATTAATACTAATAATATAATACTAAAATATAGGAGAAGATATACTGGTTGACGGATTTGGGGTATGGTCAAGAAAAATTTATAGACATCTATAGCTCTAAACAATTAGGGAATCATGATACTAGTTTAGGGTCGAGAACAAGGATGATAAAATTTTAAGAAGAAGACATAGTCACATGGGTCGATGACTTAACTATAACTGCATATAATCACTATCATGGCTATGAAAAATATGGCAACTAAGGTGTGACACTTCTATCTCATTAGAGTAACATCCTCTATGTTTATTTTCTCATCAAGATAAAAAAAAATCAAATTCCTGTAAATAAAATTTCTTCATAAATTCCTTCAGTATAAAATCTTTAAATCAAAACAATCATCCACCAATTTCCTTAATCTCTTTAAGATCGTCGCATATAATCATAATTATAACTTTAAAATACCCAACCAATCCTTTTATCATCACACCAACTCCCTTTTATTTTCCCCTTTTTTTTTCCTCAACTTTAATTCAGTTTACCTAATATAAAAGATTGTAACTCTCTTATGAAAATACTTAAATCAATCACCGAGATAAATATTATCATAATACTAAATTCTTCTTCTTTTTTCCAAAAGAAACTTCAATAAAAATTTATCAATCTAAAAAAAAGATTTAAATCTCAAATTTTTTTTTCAATCAAAATTTGTTCCATCAAACAAAATTCAATCACAAAAAAATACCTCAAATTTCTAAATCGATCCTCGAAATAAACTTTATTATAATACAAACATCCTTTTCTTTTCTCCTCAAAATTTTTAGATTAAAATTACCCAACTCCAAATTTTAAATCACTTTATGAAATGCATCAAATTTCTAAATTCTTCTTAAATAAACCCTTTTTTTCATCAAGGTCAAAATATTCAATCTTTAAGGAAATATAAATCTCATAGGCAACTCTTAACTATTTCTATTTACAATCATCTATCCTCAAATTTAAAAAAAAAATTATTCTTCTATTTTGGAAACCAACATAAATCATCAACCAATTTAAATCTCATGTAGCAATGTGAATATTTAAATTTTTAATCATCAAGTTGATTTTATATCCCCTCTAACCAATCATAGAATTTTTTTTTTTAAAAACTCAAATCAAAACTTTAAATCATCCTCTCAAATCGATCATCGAGTTTATTTTATTAATCAACTTCTAACAGCCTTTCCCATATGAGTATAAGTAATCTTTCTCACTATCATTCGAAATTGATATATCATTACTACTCAACTTTGAATTAACTAATCATTCATGCAAAAATTATATCTTTCAAAAATATTGTGTTCATCAACCTACAATATTTAGTACTTTCCAAGAATTCAATTATAGACTCAACCGCATAATTAGCTGCCAAGGTAACCCATCTAGCCATATAGTTAACTCAAGAGTGTATATAGTATAGCATCTTCCAAACCTCTATCAATCATGACAAGCAAGGGGTACGGTAGATTAGATCGAGAAGGATATAATTGCAAGGAAGTCAAAGAGTTAGAAGATATAAATCAAAGAAGAGATCAAGTATTTCGAGGAGTTTGAAATGAGTCGAAATCAAACGAGATCAAAGGATAAAAATAATCAATTGTGGATGAGACACAATAGTCCTAATCCTATACGCAGGCTTGCTTGGTACGGTAAAGTAACCAAACAATATTTTCTCGACCTGCATGGGCCACCACTAAAAATATGTCACGCCCCGGTTCCAAAATATGTGGGACCAGGAACACGTGGCGTGCCAGCTGTACGATCAAGTATAGAAAAACCCCAATTTAATAGACTATACTCAATCGTAGTACGCTGAAGTAACAACTAAATAACAATACAGGCAGGTAAATACTAACCTCATCCACAGGAAAAATCACAGAATAAAGCTGGAAGGAATGAAAATAACTCTGAATCAAACTACAAGTCATGACTAGTGGAAAATAATCCACCAATAAATGTATGAAAGAACTACTAAAAGAGTACAACTGAACCAGAAAAGAAATAGATAGCCACTAGCAGAAATCACCTAAGAACTCAAGAAACTCACGAGGCTCAATATTGAAGTCCTCGTCAGCAAAAGTCTCCAATCTCCGTAGTCCGTCGGTACCTGTGCTCGTCCCAATCTGGAAAAGGTGCCAGGTCCTCAGAGGGACGTAACAAGTACACAAGAAATCGACATGTATGATAGTACAGGGCAGTATATAAATAACTAGAACAAAATGTAACATAACATCTCCCCAACCAAAAAAGGACAGGATATATCATGCGACATACGACAGGTAAACTAACCATCTATGTGTAATGCACTTGAGACATCTCTAATGGTGCATGAGGGAGGGAGAAGAAGAAGAAACTGCCACCAAGCGTTCTACGGTTTGAGAAACGAGGGGCTACGAGCATCCAGCGTCCATTGGAAACAGAATTCTCATACACCACTAGTAGACTCTCCCTACCTAATGTATATCTATACCGTATATGCGGTACAAATAATATGCAAGACGTCATAGTATATATAAGTAGACCTGTACCAACCACTAGACCAGACGCGAACTCACGTGCCAATGATCAGTCGACACACAAATCCATGCTCTCAACTCACTCATATAGTGATCGTGTATGATACGGTGTCCGGCTAGAAGGTACCACATACCTTCACAATATACGGGATAAGTCCACTACTACTAGACGCGTGCACACAACTGAGAAGTAACTAGGTAACATAAACTAACTGCAAAAATATACAATCAAGCAAGGTGTACTTGCCTGTGTCCAGCAACTGAGTATCCGGGTCCGATGTAGAGTCCGAGTTCCGAGAAGCAAACAATCCTAAACAAGCATAATTTATAATTAATCTCTATTTAACAATTTACTAAATTGATTAATTGCTAATTAACCAACAAACATTAGTATTTTATTAAAACTAGCTAACTAGTACCAATAATTATGAATAATACTTATACAATAATAAGTATGTAAATATACTTATTATCATACATTTATATTCTGTAATTAATAATACAACATGATATTTAGTAATTAATTAATTAATTATAATCAATTAACTACTCAATTTAATACACACGTGCATACACAATTCCTAATAATACTAACAAAAATAGTAGAAGTCCTTAAAAATTATTTCTAATCTATTATAATAATAAACTAAATAACACCAGAATAATAAATATATAATATATATATTTTTACAGAAATGAATTTATTACCATTAAAACTATTTATTAAATAAATAGTTAAATAATACATAATAATTCGAAATAAATCTTGAAAATTTACTATAAAACCTAAATTTAACCATTAAATCTAAATTCACTATTCTACACAATAATAACACATAATTAGTAATTATTTAAATTAATAAATAATTATTAAATAATTTAATAAATAATTCTAAAATAATTCTAGAAATTACTTTTAAATCCTAAAATTTAGTAATAAATATAAAATACCTAAAATAATTTCCAAAATAGTTTAATTATCTATTTACAACAGAAACCTTAACATTTACCCATTTACAAATAATTATATAATTAATATCGAATAATTATATAATATACTTAGTAATCAAAATTACCCTTCTAAAATCTAAATAAATATAAATAAATATAATTAAATATTGGAAATATTTTTATACAGTAAAGTATATTTCTACAAACATTTTCTATATAATATATATTATTTAATTAACAACCAATTAAATAATATAAATTAAAAAACGGTAATTGGAATTAATTTAAAAATCTAAAGTTCTCGGTTTTTAATACAAAATAATTACAAATAAAATTCTATAATTTCTGGAAAAATTGTTATAAAATACTACATAAATTTTACAAACTTTTTCCTCTACAAGGTTTTATTTAATTAATAATAAAATTATTAATTAATGATTAAAATAGTAAATACAAACAATTAATTAACCGCGTATAAAATTTATAAGTAAATAGTAATAAATACTAATAAATAATATTAATTCACACAAAATTTAATATAGATCCTATACTTAATTACTAATGATCCCTTTCAATTAGATCTAATTAATTACCAATAATTAGGCAATAATTAACACTAAAAAAACTGAATTAATTGGATTAAAAACCCTAAAACTAGGGTTACAGTAAAAAATAAGATTTCCCACGTGGAAGAGCCACGGGGTCGCTCGGGGGGGTTACCTGCCCGCCGCAGGAGGTCGGGGTCGGCCTCCAGGCGCGGTGGCGCCGCCGGGGGTCGCCGGGATCGGCCGGCTCTGCTGCTCACAGCGGCAACCGCAGTCCCGTCCGGCCTTGTGCTCCTCCGTACGTCGGCGAGGAGTCTCGGGTTGAGGGAGGAGGTAGGCGAGGTGAAGGTGAGGTCAGGGGGGGCGGCTTGGAGACAAAGCTCTAGGGTTAGGGTTAAGAGGAACTTGGTTAAAGAAGGCTATATATATATATATATATATATATATATATATATATATATATATATAGAATATATATCTAAATCTAATAAAACATCTATAAGCAATTCTTAAGACAAATAATAGAATTTAATAATAAAACCTAATAGGGATATCCAATTTAATAAAATAATAATAATAGACCATGGCAATAATAAAAATATAATAATAGTGATAAACCATAAATAAAAGGTAATAAATAATTATAAACTTGCTATTAATTATAATAATATGACAATAACTAAGGATTATAAATAATAATAGAGCCAATATTTATAAGGATAAAATTTGACTAGCACTAATAAAAGTAACCCTGATGATCTTGCCAACAATATTGTCAGATAGAAAATAGCATCATCTTGCATCTATATATATACAATATAAATTAAACCATGATTAGAAATAATTAATTAATTATTTAATTAAAATAAATTAACAAGCTATTCTTTAAATAAAAAAATAATTTTAAAAATTCCCTAAAAATTCAGGGGGGTTACATATTTAAAACTTAAAATTTTTAGATTTATTAATTAAAGTTATTTTGGATACAAGCCAAAAGGGCCCTTCTATCATACAGGTGTAAATAGCCTGAAGCGATACGATATACTAGCCTTCGGGCTAACGCTAGTTGGGATCCTGCCCCTAAAGTTAACCCAATTTAATGAATATTAATTAATCGAAGAAGTTAAAAGTTATTAAATACGTTTATTATTTATTATTCATAAAATGAATTAAAAATCCAAGTGCCTAAACTCGGACAGAACTCGGCCCGAGTTTAGACCGAGTTCAGGCCAAATTCGGTTGGCGTCGATTCAAATTTCCAAAACAGCTTCAGCCGGCCCTAGTTTCTATATATACATCATCTCCATATTTCTTCCTCAACCGAGCAAAAATTCTACATACCGTAATTTGATATCCACCTTCTTATAGCTCCAACCTTCTTTCTCCTTAGATCTAGAAGGCTCAAGAAGCTGTTCTCTACTTATCTTCCTATTTTTTGAGGTATATCTCTTCTTTTCTCTCTTTTCAATTATATGGCCCCTAAGCTCCTCAAGAGAAAGAAGGGAGAGTGCACAGCTTCGTCTTCCACTTCGAAATACGAATCCGTGAACGTGTTTAGCCTTCTTGTCCTACCGACGAAGAGGAATTCGACATGAACCTATTTTCATCCCTAGAAATATCAGACTCTTGGTTTACCTCTTTCCGATACCAAGAAATTTGCCCCAGAAAATTGTTAAATTTTATTATCTTTTCGGAGTATGCCTGCACATTTGAACACTTAGGGCTCCATGATTTTTTTGAAACATCTAGTAAAATTTATGAGAATGTCGTACATATATTTTATTGCAACTTGCAAGTAAAAGACGATGATAGTATTTACACTTGTATAGGTAGAACTGAAATTGAGTTTAACTCGACAGATATTAGTGAGTACTTCCATATACCAAACATCAGCGAAGAACTTTTCTAGATAAACAAAGTTTAATTTTTCGACGATATGACCCTTGACTCACTTAAGGCTGTAATGTGTCATTTTAACCCGTCCCTCGGAGCTGTCGGATGTATGCAAAGCACCTTAACCAAAATTTCTATGAACTACATCGTTTAATTTACTATGTTTTGCTTCCCAATATGGGATCTACTGATGAGATCATGTTTTTCGAGTTGTTCGCCATGTATCATATTTATTTTGGAGTCAGATTTTCTATCCCCAAGACCTTTATGGCTTAGATGATCAATTGTCGGAGGTTGGGCCGTAACCTCCTTTATCCTATGCATCTTGCGGTTATCTTTAGGAAGTTTGGCATCAACCTTGATATTTGTCCTATATCTGGGTCACCTTCTAAGCTGACTAAGTCTAGGAAATACCCTATGCCTTCACTTTCACCAGGTGCTGCTCCACCTCTACCTAATCTAGTTGCTCCTGCTCCTGCTCATGTTGCTGCTCCTCCTGCTCCCGGATTTGATCCTCAGCTTTATCAACGGTTCGAACACTTTGTCACTCTTTTGGGACAACGTCATTAGAGCTAGATTGATGTTGAGTTTTGCCATACTTCTCAGGCTCAGGTCTTAAGAAATGGCATTGCTGATATTCAGTGGTCGTTGGCGCATCATACTACGGCACCATTTTATATCCTCCGTCATCCTAGATTCGACGGATCGAGACTTGAGGATCCGGATACTTTTATATTCTTCGATTTGACGACAGCCTATGTCGATGTAAAACCCCCTAAATTTCTACTACGATCTTTTTTTTATTTATTTAAATTTGGTATTAAGTTTTACTTTATATTTGTACGTCGCATAGTCGTATTGTACATCGCGTACGAATTTGTCGTATTGAACGTCACGTATGAGCTCGTATTTTCGTATGTCTTGCCAAGTACGAATATGTGCGAGGTACATATTTTTGTAAAAATATTTTTATTTAGAAGCATGGTTTTTCACATAGTAAATAATAAATATTTTAAGTGCGTAAAGTTGTAAGAAAGCATCATATTGGAATTTTCAAATTTTTATTTTACATCATGAAAATTTATATAAATAGTAATTTTGAAAACGAGGCTTTATGCAATTATCCATTTCATACGAGGTACACAAATTTAAATTTGTATATATAATTCAATTTTTAAATTTTATTTAATATTAATATTTTATTATTCAAAAAAGTATTTTAAAATATTGTTTTGGTTTAAATTTAATTAATTATGAATATTATCTTGGAAAAGATTTTATACGATTGGATATGATCGAGTTACTTTAAATTAAAAGGGGTGATTTATCTAATAAGGGATTTAAACAATCCCAGTCCTTATCCAATTAGAGCTCCCACCTCCTATATAAGGAGAGGCACTTTTCCTCTTCTAAAAAAAATTTACAACCGAATTCCATCACAATTTCCATCGTGCATCGTGTCTGTGTCCACCAAAAATCTTATTACAGTTCTTTATATTCATCCATCTCGTGTCGGGATACACCCCCGACATGACACAACCAACCACCACCGGACCCTACCCGGCTACCTCCACCAACCAACGCTTAGAAAACGAAAGAAAAGAAGAAGGGGGACCCTAACTCGCACCTGCTAATGCCTCCGCCGGAGCGTTGCGCCTCCGGCGCTCCCTGTCGCATCCTTCAAACCCTCGATCTAGCGCCTACGACACACCCACCGTCGTGGCCTGCAGGCATCGATCCCGACCATCGCCTCCTCCCAGCCGGCGTCCCCCGCGCTGACCGCGATTCTCTGCGACGATCCACCGAGTGCCGCCCTGGGCGTCCCCTCTCGAAGCCACCTGTTGCCTTCAGCGTGCCCGCATCGACTGCGCCACGTCCCAGCGATAGGGCCGCGTCGATCGTGCCACCACCGCAGCTGAGCCTGGAGCAACCGGCCCCCTCCACGTCTAGCAGCTCCTTTCGCGCTGTCGGAATGGTCCGTCGTGCTTCCGACCAGGTACACTCCTCTCTCGCTCTCTTACCCACTCGCCCTCTCGAACCTCGCCCTTTTCTCTTCTTCTTCCCCTCTTTTTATTTTTTGGGTTGTGTTCGAAGAGAGAGAGAGAGGAGTAACCTCTGTACTTCTCAAATATTAAATTATAATATTTACTTTATTTATGATTTTTTTAAAGGACAACTGTAGTTTGAAAAGGGATAGTAGGAAGAAACCATGTTTTAGTGTAATAATATTTTTTAGTAAAAAAATTATAAATATAAATAGAAATTAATTAATTAAATAATATTATGCCTACTGTTATCATTATTATTACTAGTTTTATTACTATTGTTATTCTTATTATTATTATTAACACCATTATTATTAACAGTAAAATTATTACTATGTATATTTTGCTAAAAAGGTATTTATGTAGGTGTATTTTGCCATTGTTATTATTAGAAGCAATATTATTTTAAAATCTTAAAGGTACAAAACAATTATAGTAATATTTGTGAAATTTAAAATATATTATTTCTTTACTTTATATATATACACAAATTAGTTTAAACACACACAAAAATAATTTCTTTAGAATATATAATGGTTATTTAAAAATATATTTCATAACCTATAGATTTCCAACCATAAAATAATTTCTCTAGTATTTTAGATATTACTAAGAAAAATTTTCTTTTATATATACTACCAACTTAGAGTTTTAGTCAAAATGATTCATTTTAGATTTTTGTCATAAATGTTAGTTTCAATTATATTAAATATTTTCTAAAAATAGTATGCGCATCTTTTACTCAAACTCTCTTCGATTGTTGTCGCTGATCGTGTCTAATCGTGCACTCCTATTTTCTTGTGAATTAGGACCCACCATATCGACCATGGATATTGGACAAATCGTGACTATTCAGAGCATTGCACCATACCAGGCGTCACCCAGGCAAGATACCTTGCCATAATTTACTGTTTGTAATTAGTCTGTATTTTATTTATTGCATATCACTATATATTTATTTCCAGTTCTTTTAGCTATATCATTATTACAGTTCCTGATCTAGTGTCTGCTCAGTAATATAAGTTGTACTTTGTTATTATCCCTTGACTGCATATGGACTTAGAGTTAAGAGACTACCGTTTGTAGTGTATTGCATATACCTCGACACAGTTGTACCATGAGTATGTATGAGATGAGTAGCATGTAGAGGTCCTGGCGTGATGGCTGATCACCCGTGCTCATACGTTAGGGCTAACTGCTAATAGAGGCATGTGAGAAGACTTAGCAGTTAGTAGAGGTATATGGTCATGGATGCGACTTAAATAAGAGCATTGGATGGGGAGAACAATACCTGACGTATGGGCTTCCTTGCACTTCCCTGATTACCTGTGCGCTCCTTCGGAGAAGCAGGCTCCAGGTGCCCTCTGACGTTTTCTAGAGCGTTATGGACGTACCCCGTTGCACATGATGCCGTCTGACGATCTTCGGATGTTACGGACGTAGGCCTCTGGTGCCCTATATGGGGACTATGTCGATCCTATTTACAGCCAGGGCTCATACGTCGAAAGGATTATTTCTCAACTGCATGTTCACTTTTGTACGGTTAGGTTACCTTATTAATGTCTTGTCACTTACCTTTATTTGTGGCATATTTTATTTTCAGTATTTATATGGCATATTGTTTATTATATCTTGTTACGTCCCTCTGAGGACCTGGTGAATTCCCCAGGTGTGCGTTTGTGGTTTTCGCAGGTGCACTCTCCATGGCCATGTTTTTCTCTCTTCTTCCGAGGGATTGAACTTGGATCGCCTTCGCATCGCTCGACAAAATTTTTTTATCGTGTATTTCAATCTTTTAGTTGGTAGTAGATTTGTCTCCGTCCAACGGCTTATGTAAATAACAATTCATAAGTTATTATAAATTCTTTATTCTTCATTTATGGATGAGATTAGTGTTATGGTTACTGTATTTTACAGCTTATGTATACATACGATGGTTCTATATGTTGGAGTATTCTTTGTATGTATGCAGTTGGTATGTCGATGTACTTAGTCCTAAGTATTTTGGGACAGGGGCGTTACATGTTTTTGTAGTGGCCTATGCAGGTCAACTTGCCGTTTCGGTTGCGTTAATGTATCGGGCGGGCCTGCAACATAGGATTAGAGTCTAGGATCTCATCTACATACATGACTCCTTCCTTGACTCTATTTTTCAATCACTCGTTCGACTTCTTTGATTCCTCTCTTGCTTGAACTCCCTCTGCCGTAACCTTATCCCCTAAATTTGTGCTTACCAACAATTAGGAAGATGACTACACTATTATAAGCTCATAGGTTAAACACATGGCTAGAAGGATTACATTGACAATTAGTATGCATTGAGGTCTTATTTGTGTAGAAAGCATTTATGTTTCCTAAAAGTATGATCTTAAAGGTTAGTAAATTCTAAGTTGGGTAGTAGAGATGGATTTATTTTGACACTACTAAAGGATTGATAAATTGAGAAAACAAAATGTTGATTTTTGTGAAATAGTTACAATTTATTTGAGTATAAAATCGATATAAGAAATAGCTTAAGATTTTTAAATTTAGTGGTACGATTTACAAGTTTATTTAATTTTGAGTTTGAAGGGTGGTATTAAAAAAATTGGGGGTTAATATATTTTGGAAGATGTGAAATCGATTGAAAGAAATTTCAAATTTCAAATTTATATTTGATGAATGGTTGATAAGATTATTTTGGAGTTTAAAGTTGGATTGATAACATAAACTTTAGGGAACAATTTATTGGTGTTATGATAAAGGTAAATTTGAGATTGTTGGGAGGTATTCACGAAAGGACCAATAGATTCTATAAGTTGGAGAAAACAAAATTTTTTTTTGAAGGTTTCAGAAATACTTATGATATATTGGATTATGGAAAAAAATGGATTTTTTGTAGATTTTAGAGTAATTATGACTTGCTCAAAGTTTAGATATAAATTTTGGAAGATATAGAATCAATCCGAGGATTTATTTTAAATGCTCAATTTTTGTTTGAAGCACGATTGATAAGATTATTTAAAACTTAAGCTTACGTTTTGGGTTGATTGTAATATACTAAGAGTTATCTCGAGGTTATTTGAGAAATTTTAAATTTGTGGTTAGTTATGATTTTATGGAAGTTGATAGTTGACGACTAATAGGATTATTGAGTTTTATTACAAGTTTGATATGATAAAAAGTTATTTTTAAAGGAATTTACATTTTAAATTATGATTATGTTGGACGATTTAGAATGAATAGAAATTATGGCAGACTATTTCTGAGGATTTTTGTGAAGGCTCGAGTTCAAGAAGTTAGACTTATAATGGTAGACAACCAAGATAGCCATAATGAGATAGAGTAGTCCACATTAGTGACATATCACCCATGGCCATGATAGCCGTAAATACTCAAGTATAGTTAGTCATCGACCAAACCATGTGACTATAACTTCATATCGACTTACTCGTACTTCCCTTAAGTCTAGACCATGTATCGTGACCTTCTCATCGTTTTAAACTTGAAAATAATTAGGATCGTTTACCATACTTTAATCTAGGAGACTATCTTCTTACTAGAACTGTGTCCATAACTTATTATACGAGATTTCCTTGGTTATCTTTATCTCGTGCTTTAACCTTTTATTTTAGTGCATTAATTAGTAACTCATGAACTACCACTTTCTATTTTTGATTATTTTGTGTCCCCTATCGTGACTTTGATATTTGGAATCTTTTCCTTCCAATAAATTTCACATACAAGACCTAGACAAGCCCACCTTCATGTAGACGTGTCATATCCCACTAAAACATGTCCCCTTGTACTCTATTTTTATGATGCGACTTTTGGGTCATAAAGACTATACTATAAACATTACCATGTTAGCTAAATACTTCTCGACTACAGATAGGGACTCAACCTCAACTCAAAACTTTCAACCCAATATATGATGTGATTCCTTAAATGCTTAACTTTGTGCTTTATCTTGATTGCTTAAATTTTTATACCTTATCTTGAATTACTTATGCATAACCCCCTTCTACCCTCCATGCAAAATTAGCAACCCTTACTTTTCATATTTTTGATTAAATTGCTTCACACATAGTTCACCTTGATTCCTCCATGGTTTATGCAATTTGTTCATTTATGATCTCATTGTTCAAAGATGAATTTGATCATGACATCCTTTGGTTGGAAAGAGGTTAGATTAGAAAATCCCTAAAAAAGTAGTGGTAAGGTTGAATGAGATGATTGAATATGCGTAAGTAAAATTTTGCGAAAAATCCTATTAGGCGGAGCACATTTTATGAACTAATGAGAGTAGATTTCTTGATCGGCAAATTGGTATATCGTGGGAATCTATTGATTAAGAAATTCATGAGATAATAGATGGGGTAGTTAAAGTTATTAGGTTCCAAGAAGGGTGTAAATTTTTGAACTCTTGATGATTTAGGAATTTAACTATATGATGATGGTAAATTCGAGGGTCGTAACAAGGTGAGATAAATTCTATTTTTGACTAAATTTGGTGAATAAATTTTTGAAGGTAATTATGCGAGAGGAACTAGCATGAGAGAAAATATGTAGAAGTAGAGTATTAGAGAAGTATTAGATGAAAAGTTTGGACTTATCAAAGATTTTGCGATATGACTTCATATTAAAGTAACCTTTACTATATTTTCGACTAAATTGATTTATTGAGCCTAAAGTTTCATGAAGGGTAATGCTCGAGAGAATATATAGATATGTTAAGAGATGGAGACTGCATATTAAAGTTTCGTGACTTACTAGATTTCTAATTATGAAATATCGCTTATGAAAAATATTTTAAGGTATCAATGGTTTTTGTGAGTTAAATAAAATATCATTTGATGGTCGATATATACATGAGTACGCTTCAAGAATTTGCATAGTGTATGAGAGTATTTCGAATAAAGGAAAGGAAGTACTGCTTTAAGAAAATTAAAGGAAAACACTAACGTTGAAGAATCTTGGATTATGATGAATATTCTAGTGGGTTACGATTCAAAACTGAGATCGAAGAAGTTATGGTCTATTTATAAGGTTGCATGCCTATAGGGAAAAGGTAGCGTTGAATGATTTTAAAACCTTGATAGGTTGTCATGCATTAACTATCTTCTAACCATTTAAAATATTCATTGAATATCGATTCTTCTCTCGTCCATTGAATTAAATCGTGGTTTCTTATGACAAAGCTCTTTCTAACTCTTCAACCCTACCTATCCTAATTCTTCCTAAATTTCGAGGACGAAATTCTTTTAAGTTGGATAGGATGTAAAACCCCCTAAATTTCTACTAGGATCTTTTTTATTTATTTAAATTATGTATTAATTTTTACTTTGTATTTGTACGTCACATAGTCATATTGTACGTCGCGTACGAATTTGTCGTATTGAACATCGCGTATGAGCTCGTATTTTCGTATGGCTCGTCGAGTGCGAATATGTGCGAGGTATATATTTTTGTAAAAATATTTTTATTTAGAAGCATGGTTTTTCACATAATAAATAATAAATATTTTAAGTGCGTAAAGTTGTAAGAAAGCATCATATTGGAATTTTCAAAATTTTATTTTACATCATGAAAAGTTATATAAATAGTAATTTTTAAAACAAAGTTTTATGCAAATATTCATTTCATACGAGGTACATAAATTTAAATATATATAATTTTGTTTTTGAAATTTATTTAATATTAATATTTTATTATTCAAAAAAGTATTTTAAAATATTGTTTTGGTTTAAATTTAATTAATTATGATAATTATCTTATAAAAGATTAAATACGATTGGATATGATCGAGTTGCTTTAAATTAAAAGGGGTGATTTATCTAATGAGGGATTTAAACAATCCCAGTCCTTATCCAATTAGAGCTCCCACCTCCTATATAAGGAGAGGCACTTTTGTTCCTCTAAAAAAAAAATTCACAACCCAATTCCATCACAATTTCCATCGTGCATCGTGTATGTGTCCACCAAAAATATTATTCCAGTTCTTTACATTCATCTATCTTGTGTCGGGACACACCCCCAACATGACACATCCAACCACCCCCTGACTCTACCCGGCCACCTCCACCAACCAACGCCTAGAAAATGAAAGAAAAGAAGGGGGACCCTAACCCTCACCTACCAATACCTCCGCCGGAGCGTCACATCCCGGGATCTCCCACCTCCGACCCTCCCTGTCGCCTCCTTCAAACCCTCGATCTGGCGCCCGCGACACACCCACTGCCGCCTCCTCCCAAGCGGCGTCCGCTATGATGATCGAGGTTCTCTGCGACGATCCACCGAGCGCCGCCGTGGACGTCCCCTCTCGAAGCCACCTGCTACCGCCAGTGTGCCGGCGTCGACCACGCCACCACCGGCAGTTATGCCCGGAGAAACCGGTCCCCTCCACGTCCAGCAGCTCCCTCCGCGCCGTCGGAATGGTCCGCCGTGCTTTCGACCAGGTACACTCCTCTCCCGCTCTCTCACCCACTCACCCTCTCGATCTCCCCCTTCTCTCTTCTTCTTCCCCTCTTTTTTTTAGATTGTGTTCGAAGAGAAAGAGAGAGAGAGGAGTAACTTCTGTACTTCTCTAATATTATGTTATAATATTTACTTTATTTATGATTTTTTTTGAAAAGGACAGCTGTAGTTTGAAAATGGATAGTAGGAGGAAACCATGTTTTAGTGTAATAATATTTTTTTAGTAAAAAAATTATAAATATAAATAAATAATTTAATTAATTAATATTATGCCTACTGTTATCATTATTATTATTATTATTATTATTATTATTATTATTATTATTATTATTATTATTATTATTATTATTATTATTATTATTATTATTAGTGTTATTACTATTGTTATTATTATTATTATTATTATTATTAACACCATTATTATTGACAGTAAAATTATTACTATGCATGTTTTGTAAAAAAGGTATTTATGTAGGTGTATTTTGCCATTGTTATTATTAGAAGCAATATTATTTTAAAATCTTAAAGGTACAAAACAATTATAGTAAAATTTATGAAATTTAAAATATATTATTTCTTCACTTTATATATATTCATAAATTTGTTTAAACACACACAAAAAATTCTTTAGATTAAATAATGGTTATTTAAATATATATTTCATAAACTATAGATTTCTAGCCATGAAATAATTTCTCTAGTATTTTAGATATTACTAAGAAAATAAAAATTTTATATATAATACCAACTTAGAGTTTTAGTCAAAATGATTCAATTTAGATTTTTGTAATAAATGTTAATTTCAACTATATTAAATCTTTTCTAAAAATAGTATGCGCATCTTTTACTCAAACTCTCTTCGATTATTGTCGCTGATCGTGACTATTCACAGCATTGCACCATACCAGGCGTCACCCAGGCAAGATACCTTGCCATAATTTACCGTTTATAATTAGTCTATATTTTATTTATTGCATATCACTGTGTATTTATTTCCAGTTCTTTTAGCTGTACCATTATTACAGTTCCTGATCTAGTGTCTGCTCTGTGATATTAGCTGTACTTTGATATTATCCTTTGATTGCATATGGACTTAGAGTTAAGAGACTACCATTTGTAGTGTATTGAATATACCTCGACACAGTTGTACCACGAGTATGTGTGAGATGAGTAGCATGTAGAGGTCCTTATGTGTTGGCTGATCACCCGTGTGCATGCGTTAGGGCTAACTGCTAATAGAGGCATGTTAGGAGACTTAGCAGTTAGTAGAGGTATATGGTTGTAGATGCGACATAAATAAGAGCATTGGGTGGGAAGAAAAATACCTGACGTATGGGCTTCTTTGCACTTCCCTGATTACCTGTGCGCTCCTCCGGAGAAGCAGGCTCCAGGTGCCCTCTGACGTTTCCCAGAGAGTTATGGACGTACCCCCTTGCATATGATGCCCTCTGACGATCTTCGGACGTTACGGACGTAGGCCCCTGGTGCCCTATATGGGGACTATGCCGATCCCATTTACAGTCAGGGCTCATGCGTCGAAAGGATTGTTTCTCAACTGCATATTCACTTTAGTACGGTTAGGTTACCTCATTAATGTCTTGTCACTTACATTTATTTGTGGCATATTTTATATTCAATATTTATATGACATGTTGTTTATTGTATCTTGTCACGTCCCTGTGAGGACCTGGTGAATTCTCCAAGTGTTCGTTTGTGGTTTTCGCAGGTGCACTCTCCATGGCCATGTTTTCCTCTCTTCTTCCGAGGGATTGCACTTGGATCGCCTTCGCATCGCTCGACAAAAAATTTTTATCGTGTATTTCTCTCTTTTAGTTGGTAGTGTATTTTTCTCCGCCCAACGGCTTATGTAAATAACAATTCATAAGTTATTATAAATTCTTTATTCTTCATTTGTGGATGAGATTAGTGTCATGGTTACTGCATTTTACAGCTTATGTATACATACGATAGTTCCATATGTTAGAGTATCCTTCGTATGTATGCAGCTGGCATGTCGACGTACTTAGTCCTAAGTATTTTGAGACTGGGGCATTACAGTTGATCCTCATCCTCTTGCTGATCCTGCTGATGACGCTTCTAATATGTCATTAGAGTTTAGTTTGGCTTTTTGTGGATTTTCTCTGCTGATGATGATCATATTGTAGTGGCACTATGTTTTCTATTTTTCAGTTGAACTTATGTAGTAGTCTAAACGCTTTAAGTTATGACTGTATACATCCTTATTTCAGTAGTATTTGAGTTTATGCTATTTTCAGTTTCCATTTCTCATATTTCTTTTATACTGCTGTGTTGTGACTTGTTTCATTTTTATTATTTGTGGATATTACTCTATCTGTTTCTTTGTTATTGTTGGCTTCACATATTACGGAGAAGCCACACGTTTGAGTACTTGACAAAGGGGAAGAAAATTCTATACAAAATTCAAATTAAAAAAGAGCTATACAAAATTTAAATCGAGAAAGCGCTACACAAATTTCTCGAAATTCTCGCGATCTATTAAGAACAAGTCAGGTATACATTTTTAAAGTTATATATATTAGTTATATTTTGGTATAGACTCATAGTTTGTCAATTTTTAAAATAGGGGAGATTGTTGGCCCATTGGCTAATGGTCACACCTGATTTTGATAATCAACGACAACTTTGGTCGATACGCAAAATATACAAATTGCTACAGGTTACAGAAATCTCAGATGAAGAACATCTACAATGTACTGTCACTACATCCTACTGCTACAGAATATTACATCGTCATCCAAAAGCAAATTGAATTAGATTTCAGGTTGAGTCATTTTATATTTTCTTATGTATTTTCAAATTTATTGAGTCTAGGAAATATAAATGTTAGATAGTTCGGGATTATATTAGCTTAGATTATTCCTATTCCATAAATCCAAAAAGCCTACCTACTTATCCAAAAATCCCTACATATCAAAATATCCCAAAACCTATACAATTTGGCTCATGCAAAATCCTATTCTGCTCCAACAGAATTCAACCAATTGTGTCCATACCCTATACTTGGTCCAATTATGTCCTTTGGAGGATAAAAGGGTGATTGGTCCAACTATGTCCATACCCCATGCTTCGAATGTCCAAGATGCGACCGTGGGATGTAGGAATTATGAAGGACGGTGAATGAAGCCGACATACAACTGGCATGCTTGACATTTCTTGGCATGTTCAACAGCATCTGTTATCTTGGTTGGCCAGTAATAACCCATGCATCAGAGTCGGTCTTGTAGCTTAGGATTGGGTTTACGTGCTCCATATGTGCGGTCGTGGGCTTTTCGGAGAACTTCGAATGCCTCATCATTTGACAAACATCAGAGGAGAAGGCCATCATATGAACGATGATATAGCATCTTAGTGGCCGTGTCAAAGTAAAACTGGAGAGAACGTCTTTTAACGGATACTGCCTCCTTTGGGTCATCCGGAAGGATTTCGTAGATTACGTAGTCTATAAACGGAAATTGCCAATCCCTTACGCCAATATTAGTGTTTGTTTGCATAGCGTTGTTTAGACAAATGCATAAGTTGTTCTTGGGACACACCAGTTCTCAATCAATTACTGTGACGAAGTGTTGGGTATCGACAGTTGCTGCCAGGAAGGTAGCAAGGCCCGCCAGAGCGTCAGCCTCTAGATTCTGTAGCCGAGGCACATGTTCTATGAAGAACTTGATGAAAGTAGAAATGACGTCCATGGATGCCATATGGTAGAAAAGTAGTTCTTCAGGACAAACCTCGTACTACCCTCGAACCTGGTTGACTATGAATTTTGTATCACCATAAGTCTCGAGGTAGTCAACCCCCTGTTGTTTTGCTAACTAGAGTCCGATGATGAGAGCGTTGTACTCTGCCACATTTTTTGAGCATGGTTCTGTGAGGGAATAAGCATGTTGATTGACCCGTTTATTTAGAGGAACCAAGACTACCGCTACTCCTAAGATGATCTGACCTTTAGGGCCTGTTCTTGAAGCGCCTCGAAAATCATCCGCCAGACGGAGTCCTCCTCAGCAACATTGGAATCCAATACCTTATCCGGAATGCCATCGTAGAGTTTCGACGTTTTCGGTATCGGATGGGCGGCTAGGAGGTCGGCCAGTGCTTGGCTCTTGAAAACTTTTTGTGGAACGAATACCATATCGTATGGAGATAGCAAAATTGCCCATGTAGCTAGTCTGGAGTTTAGTGCTCATAGTTTTGTCATCAGGGCCCTGAGTGGGTTAACTCGGAAGATAACATGGATTGTCTGACCAGCTATGTAATGCGAGGCTTTTGAATAGAGAAGACCAGAGCAAGGCATTCCTTCTCAACATGATTATACCAATGTTCGGCACCACTCATTATTCTACTCAGATAGTAGATAGCTTGCTTGTGGCCAACATAACTTTTCTGAGCCAATAGGGCACCGAAAGAGTGGTCTATTGTACGGACGTAGAGTAAAAAGGGTTTACCCACAACTAGTACCACCAAAACTGGAGGGTTCATAAGATATACCTTAATGTCATCAAATGCCTGTTGACATTTCTCGATCCAGACGTAGGAGACATCCTTCTTCATAATTTTGGTGAAGGGTTGGCATCGTCCAGAGAGATTCGCTATGAATCTTCTGATGTTTGTGAGCCATCCCTGTAGGCCTCGAAGTTCTCTCAGGTTCTTCGGAGGGCGCATGTCAAAGATAGCTTTGGACTTTTTCGGGTCAATACAGATACCCTTCGCGGTGAAGATGAAGCCTAAGAACTTGCCACTAGAAACCCCAAGGAAGGATTTGGTTGGATTTATCTTGAGTTGATGTGCCATCATGAGATCGAAGACTGTCCTTAGATCCTGCAAATGATCACTCCAAAAGCGACTTTTAACAACGATGTCATCAACATAACATTAGATTGTCTTAGGTTACGGAAGATGGTACTCATGGATCGTTGGTATGTTGCACCAGCATTCTTTAAGACAAAGGAAATTACTGTGTAATAGTACACCCCGATTGGTGTTCTAAGTGACGTGTGTTTTTTGTCGTCTGGAAATATTTTGATCTGGTTGTACCCTGAATACCAATCCTTGAAGGACATGCTCGAAACCGCACGTATTATCGATCATTACATAGGTGATTGGAAGAAGGAACTTATCTTTTGGGCAAGCAGCGTTAAGATCTCAGAAGTCTATGCAGACCCAAATTTTGCCATTTTTTTTGACTACTGGAACGATGTTGGCTACCCAATCAGGGTGTTGTTCTTCGCGGATGAACCCACTTGCTATGTGTTTATTCACTTTATTTTCAATGGCGGCCGTAATATTTGGACGGAACCTTCACTGTTGTTGCTTTACGGGTTTAGCATTGGGCAAGATGTTAAACTTGTGCATGGTGATTTGTGCATCGAAATCGGGCATGTCCTCATATCTCCAATCAAAGACATCGATATACTCCTTGACAAGCTATACAAGGGAATCGCGGTCTTCATCGGTAAGGCTTTTACTTATAAAGATAGATTTGGAGGAGGATTCCTCCCCTAAGTCGACTTGTACCACTTCATCCTCAGTTGGGGGTTCTCTTTGTTCAAAACACAATTCTTATTGAGATTGCAGCTGCTGGGCCCAGGGTTCGATTTTGAAGAACTCGGGTGATTGGTCATCCTTTTTCTCTTGATATTTTTGTACCATATTGACAGACAATACCTTTCTGAACATATCTCCAATAGATGTATCGGAGTCCCAGATAGAGGAATCAGATAAGTGAGAATGCAACTCATCCTCGGCTTTCAAACTTTTCAGGGTGGTTGGAGACATTACGTAACCCACTCAGCAGCGACTACGATGGTAGTAGTCCTGAGGCTTCGCCTTTGGAGCGGGAAGACGTAGGGGAAGTCGTCGACCTTTACCTTAGTTTAAGCCTTTACCGCTATTCAAGTCATAACCCATCTTTTGGATGAGGTATTTTGCTTGAGTGGTATAATGGTAGATTTGCATTGTGTCATTATCAGGCTCCGGTTCAGCTGACGGGAGGTCTTGTTAACGTTCCACTTTACCAAAGATTATAGGCTTTTTGTCTTTTTTATGGATGGAACCATGAAGCAAGCATCTTGAGATGGGGCGACCCGGTTCACAGTATCGATAGTTGTTACTTGTGTGTGTAATGCACCTAAGATATTATCTAGAGCATACATATCATTCCAGTGTGCAAGATTAGAGTAGTTAAAAGATAGCCTTTTATTGGTAAATATGGAATTTTATCCCGAGAGATTACAGCATCGAGTGAGGGTGCCTTGGTATGAGCAGATATATAATCCCCTAATTCTTTGTCCCTGAGAGCAGGGATAGCCATAGGAGGAGGTGTTAGGGGATTTTGCCGTAGTTTGGCTACTAAATGAGCTGAAGTCCTTGCTGTCGGGGAGTCTTGCAACCTCTAAAGAGTTTCTGAAGGCCTTCTCAGTAACCTGACCCTGATAGGCTCATGGCCCTTTCTAGATGTTTGACCACCATAGGAGACAGAGCCTTTCCATGAAGCTTGATGACCATAAGTATCGGAACCCTTCCGTGGAGTTTAGCTACTAGAGGGGCAGACATTTGGGGAGATTTCCCCTTGAGTTAGACCCTCAACGGTTCCCCGAACACCTGTTATGCTTCATCATCAGCATCATTGTCAACGTCATCCAAATGAGCTGATTTATATAAAGCAGCATTAGTGTAGTATGCATCAATTCCTCTAAAGGGGTTGACGTCAACAAACTCCATTCTGATGACACTTTGCCGGCTACGTACGTCATATACTGATGTAGGGTGGATGGTACGATCATGCACTTATATATCCATGGACGTCTCAACAAGAAGTTGTAAGACACGTCAACGTCGATGACATAGCAGGTTACCTCTGTCTGAAGATCACCTATCTGGCATTTTAGGTGGTACCAGCGTTAAACCTGCTGATTATAGTGTTAGACGCAGATAATCGGTACATCAGTATCTCCAAGGTCTGGAGTAGACTCCAAAGGATGATGCTGAGAGAAGAACCGGGATCAATGTGGATCCAATCCACTTGATGGCATCCACGTATCCAGTGTAAAACATTGGTCTGTTGTATCTGTCATTCTTGAGCAGCAAATCCTGCTAAAAAATAATATTGGGGATGATATCTCCCACATTGTGACCGTGTGGACACACGGCAGGGTCCTCTTCATGCTGCTGGACCTGACTCATGAAAGATTCGGCATTTTTTAGTGCCTCACATATAGCATCCTAAGTATCTTTTGAGAGCAGAAGAAGCTCAAAAGAAGACAATCGGGCTAGAGTATTGGCTAACTGTGCTAATATGTCAAAGTTATAGGATTTGATTGACCCCGATATGCCGTCTTTTCTCAGAGGCTCGTAAAAATGAGCCTCTTTTTGTTGTTTTTTGTCCGTCGTCGGAGGTTGGGTTGAACCTTCTTATAGCGTAGCAGGAGTGATGGTGGGAGGAGCCTCCATGGCCGGAACCTCCTCCTGTTGGGTGTTTTGCTTTGACCTTGTCACAACCGACAAGGCTTCTTGTGGGGAGGCGGTAAGCATTCGGCAGGGCTTGGACTTTCTGACTTTTCCTCTGGCGGTAGAGCATGGCGCCGACTGGGTCAGTTTCGGGGCCAAATCTGGGTGAACCCACATAATCTCATCCCGGGATGTGGTGAGTGGCACCAACCAACTCACATTATCACAGGTCAGAGGAAGATTGATTACTTCCATTATCACCATTGGGATGGGTGTTACGCCCCAAAACCAGAATACTGGAGAGCGGGGGCAGATATAGCCAGCTACGTATATGAAATGGATTCCATCTCGCTATACGGTCACGGCTGTCTAGATACATGAGGGTTTATCTACAAGCCAGCAGTCTCTTAAGGTCATGAACAAGTCTATTGTCTCAATCACAAGCAAGTAAGTAAAAGTCACAAGATGTATGATCATTAAATATACAATAGTAAGGCGTCCTAAACATTACATATTCAGTTGATCATGAAGCTAGTCGTTACAAAATGTCAGGACTAGCAAGAGTTTAGTCATACATGATCAACCCTAGGATCTGTTAATCATGTTACAGCCCATAGGCAGACAGTAAGTAAGGTGAAATCGAGCTAAACAGGTGCTCGTCGGCTAAATGCCTCAAAAGAATATTTTTACAATAGAGTGGGAGAGCCATAAATAACCCACTCGTTGCCAGGGTTCCGTCTAGTGGCCACCATCTGGCTGGAAGGTCGGTAGATCCTCTGGAGCTGCTCCAAAATCTGGCCACACAAAACCAGCTGGGTCAGACCCCAGAAAGAGCAAGTGCCACAAAGGAAGCTTCACTTAGGAACTAAAACCAGCAATCAGCATAAGATATAATTAAAAGTAAGAACTGGAAATAAGAAAATACATCAGGATGATATACGACGAGATAACCATGGAAATATTCAGATAACCAGGTTACAACCCGTAAACCAAACAAGGACCGGGGTTGTAACCCTTCGTCTGAACAGAACTTGGAATTCTCACCATTTATCGGTAAAATAAATACAAGCATTCTGGTCATTCAATAATCTGGTACGGGATCAGGGCAAGACTAGACTGGTTAGACTCCATCCAATCACTTCACGGCCAAGCAAGAATTACGGCTTGATACTTTAACTAACCAGGGTTATCACAAGCCTAATTACTAACAAGATGCAGTGAGATTATTCCACAGCCACAAGCCCTGCAGACCATCTAGGTTACCCGGGTTAAAAGAATTAGAGTTGAATTCAGGTGGGTACATCATCCAGAAAACGAATGTACCCTTAGGTAGCTTGAAGGGTGCAACACATGACAGTGTGCTGGAAATGTGCCCTACTCGACGGCAGACTACAGATCCCAAGTTGTGCCCAGGTAACGGGATTGTCTGTAGCTGGGAAATATCGTCATGACTAATGTATTAATCTAGTTATTAGCCTTAGTCCATTTTTGTCACGCCCCAGAACCAGAATACTGGAGAGCGGGGGCAGACAAAGCCAGCTACGTATATTGAAATGGATTCCATCTCGCTATACGGTCACGGCTGTCTAGATACATGAGGGTTTACTACAAGCCAACAGTCTCCTATGGTCATGAACAAGCCTAGTGTCTCAATCACAAGCAAGTAAGTAAATGTTACAAGATGTATGATCATTAAATATACAATAATAAGGCGTCCCAAATATTACATATTCAGCTGATCATGAAGCTAGTCGTTACAAAATGTGAGGACTAGCAAGAGTTTAGTCATACATGATCAACCCTAGGATCTGTCAATCATGTTACAGCCCGTAGGCAGACAGTAAGTAAAGTGCAATCGAGCTAAACAGGTGCTCGTCGGCTAAACGCCTCAAAAGAATAATTTTTACAATAAAGTAGGAGATCAAAAATAACCCACTCGTTGCCAGGGTTCCGTCTAGTGGCCACCATCTGGCTGGAAGGTCGGTAGATCCTCTGGAACTGCTCCGAAATCTGGCCACACAAAACCAGCTGGGTCAGATCCCAGAAAGAGCAAGTGCCACAAAGGAAGCTTCACTTAGGAACTAAAACCAGCAATCAGCACAAGATATAAATAAAAGTAAGAACTGGAAATAAAGAAAATACATCAGGATGATATACGACGAGATAACCATGGAACTATTCGGATAGCCAGGTTACAACCCGTAAACCAAACAAGGACCTGGGTTGTAACCCTTCGTCTGAACAGAACTTGGAATTCTCACCATTTATCGGTAAAATAATACAAGCATTCTGGTCATTCAATAATCTGGAACAGGATCAGGGCAAGACTAGACTGGTTAGACTCCACCCAATCATTTCACGGCCAAGCAAGAATTACGGCTTGATACTTTAACTAACTAGGGTTGTCACAAGCCTAATTACTAACAAGATGCAGTGAGATTATTCCACATCCACAAGCCCTGCAGTCCATCCAGGTTACCCAGAACGAAAGATTAGGGTTGAATTCAGGTGGGTACATCGTCCAGGAAACGTATGTACCCTTAAGTAGCTTGAAGGGTGCAACACATGACAGTGTGCTGGAAATGTGCCCTACTCGACGGCAGGCTACAGATCCCAGGCGCGCCCAGGTAACGGGATTGCCTGTAGCTGGGAATCTCTTCATGACTAATATATTAAGCTAGTTATTAGCCTTAGTCCATTTCAATAGGTACTCCTGACCGTGGTACTCAGGAGCTCCCTCCCTAGACATGATGCAAGACAGGACTGGTTTATTTGTACAAGCACAATCGCCCATGGTGTCCAGGTAATTATACAGGTCATGTCATGTCAGGTAGCCGTCGCAACAGCTATTCAAGATAAATCATGTCAGGTGTACTTGTCAGGAGTGCGCCACGACGGGCCACTATCATGTCAGGTTGGTCATGTCAGGAGTGCACCACTACGGGTCACTGTCATGTTGTGCTAGTCCCTTGTTATACCATGTCAAGTACAATAATCATTCCAAACATATTAAGTAAAATCAAGTTCATGACAAAAGGCGTAAGGATATAAAATGGGCGTAAAATATCTAATAAAGGAGTTACAAAACATGGGCAAATAATGATAAATAATAGTACACAGGAACATGAAAAAGTCATGCGGCTTAGTCATATGCGGCCAGAAAAGGAGGGGGCGCATGCGGCTGGGAGTACAAGGGCGCCAGCGGCTGGAAATGCAAAGGTGCATGCGGCTGGAATTAATCGGGATCATACGGCCCGGACTCAGAAGTCCATGCGGCCAGGGTCTAGGGTTCTCATGCGGCTCGGGGATCAGGGCCTATACGGCTGGCAAGTGCTTGAGTTTATGCGGTTCAGGGAGGTGAGCGCATATGCGGCTCGAATTAGAAAGGGGTCTTCATGCGGCTGATGGCAAACTCAAGTCCATGCGGCTCACATAGCAAAACCCATGCGGCCCGGAAGAAGTGAGGGCGCATGAGGCTGGGTCAATGCGATGGCTTATGCGGCTGGAGGGAGAAACAGTTGCATATGCGGCTCGAAAAGAGTTCGTTCCCAGCCCTGCGACTAAGTCCATGTAGACTCATGCAGCTGATGGAAAATGAGCCCATGCGGCTGAGTATGAGACTCAGCCTCATGCGGCTGGGACTAAGTTTCATGCGGTTTAGAAGTACAAGGGTCTCATGCGGCTGATGGCGACTTACCGCATGAATACTCATGCGGTCAAGTACAGCCATGCGCCAGGGAACTGTTATTCTTCTCCAAAATTCCGAGGAGAAGAACACTAGGAACCCATGCCTTCCAAGCTTCATAAAACTTTCATCCGGAGCCCAAATCCGAACTTCTATAGGTCAAAATGGGGTAGAACAAAATTCTCTACAACATGGAACCATCAAAACATAGAAATAACAAGATTAAGTAGATCAAAACCCAAGAAATCCAAAAATAAAATAAACATAGATCTACAAGAATCTAGCCATGGAAAGTGAAAATGCCAAGTACTAAAGTGCTTTAGAATGTAGTAAGGAAGAGAATGAAGTAATAAAATCAGAGTTCCTCCATAAAGCAAGTTGCACTTGCCTAGACCTCTCTCTTCTCTCTCTGGTAGGTAGGGAAGTAAATGAGGAAGAAGAAGATGATAAATGAAGAGAGAGAATAAAGAGGGCTAATAAATACAAAATGGTGGTGGTAGGTAGGGGTTCACCTTGGGTTCATCATGAACCCAATCAAAACCAAGCCAAGCCGAACCAACCAACCCGAACCAGGAATAGACCAAGCCAATCATGCAATACAAGAATAGATACGTACACGTATTCCAGAAATACGTAATACGAACCACAGGTATTACAACTCTACCCACCTTAAAAGAATTCTGTCCTCGAAATTTAATCAAGAGGCTAGAGGAGCAATGGCAAGCTACATTAATCACATGCAAGCTATAACTAGGCAGACAATCAATCATGCAAGCAAGGAATCGAAGGTATGAGGCATAAGAAGACATTATACCTCACGAGTCAAACAAGTTGGGATATCGTGATCGGATATCATCCTCATGCTCCCACGTTGACTCACCCAAAGAGTGATGACCCCAAGCAACTCGGACTAACTTGATAGTCTTGTTCTTGAGGATCTTCTTTTTCCGGTCCAATATAGACACGGGCCTCTCCTCATACGAAAGGTTGGTACCAACAACCAATTCCGAATGATCTAGGATGTGGCTCGGGTCCGGGATATACCGTCGTAATTGGGATACATGGAACACGTCATGCACCTCGCTTAGCGACGACGGAAGAGCGAGACGATAGGATACATCTCCTACTCGCTCCAGAATGTCGAACGGTCCTATATACCTAGGACTAAGCTTTCCTCGCACGCCGAAACGAATGATGCCACGGTTAGGCAAAATCCTCAGGAATACATGGTCACCGACCGAAAACTCTAGAGGGCGTCGATAAGAATCGGCCCAATGGCGCTGGCGATCTTGGGCAACTCGAAGATGATCTCGGACCCTTCTGACCACTTCAACTGTCTGAGCGATCATTTCTGGACCAAGCATTTGTCTCTCTCCAACATCATCCCAGGCTAGCGGGAATCTGCACTTCCTACCATATAGTGCCTCGAACGGTGCCATCTGGATACTGGCCTGGAAACTGTTGTTGTACGAGAATTCCACCAGGTGCAAGTGATCTTCCCATGAACCACCGAAGTCAAGTGTGCAAGATCGCAACATGTCTTCAAGAGTCTGGATCGTACGCTCCGACTGACCATCTGTCTGCGGATGATACGCTGAACTGAACTGGAGACGAGTTCCCAAACTCTCCTGCAGGCTACGCCAAAAGTGCGACGTAAACCTTAAATCTCTGTTCGAGGTGATACTGACTGGCACTCCGTGCAACCTGACAATCTGCCTGAGGTACATCTCCGCTAGCTGAGCCGTCGACTGACCAACTCTGAACGGGAGGAAGTGAGCTACCTTCGTGAGCCGATCAACTATAACCCAGATAGCATCTCTGCCAGCTGGGGATCTAGGTAATTCAGTCACGAAATTCATGGTTACATGCTCCCACTTCCATTCTGGAATGGGCAAGGGCTGAAGAAGTCCTGCTGGTCTCTGATGTTCGGCCTTGACTTGTTGGCAAACAAAACATCGAGAGACAAACCGAACTATCTTCCGCTTCATGCCATTCCACCAGAAGTGCTGACGGATATCTCGGTACATCTTCGTACTGCCAGGATGGATGGAATACTGAGAACTGTGCGCCTCTGCCATGATCTTCCGTCTGATTTCTTCACTGGGCACACAAAGACGCTTCCCATGCCTAAGTGTACCGTCCTCGTGAATGCATAACTCTGGTCTTCGTCCTGCCTCACACTCTGCTCTGAGTCGCTGAAGCTTGGAATCTGTTGACTGCGCCATCCGGATCCTCTCGACTATAGTAGACTGGACCTGCATACTGGCCATCAATGCTACACTGGAAGGGAGAACAACTTCTATACCCATCTTCTGAAGATCTGCTAACAGCTCTGGTTGTGCTGTTAGAAAATAAACTCCGGCTCTCCTGCTCAAAGCATCTGCAACAATATTGGCCTTTCCAGGATGATACTGCAGGTTGACATCATAATCCACAAGAAGCTCCAGCCATCTCCTCTGACGCATGTTAAGATCCTTCTGAGTGAAAACATACTTCAGACTCTTGTGGTCGGTAAAAATCTCCACCCTATCTCCATACAAATAGTGCCTCCACAACTTAAGTGCAAACACTACTGCTGTCAGCTCCAAGTCATGGGTTGGGTAATTTCTCTCATGATCACGAAGTTGCCGTGATACATAAGCTATTACCTTCCCATGCTGCATCAGAACACATCCTAAGCCTCTACCTGAAGCATCACAATATACTGAGAATCCTCTGGTTCTATCTGGAAGCGTGAGAATAGGAGCTGTTATCAGGCCTCGCTTCAACTGCTCAAAAGAACTCTGACACTCTGCTGTCCAAGCAAACTGCGCATCCTTGCGGGTCAACTGGGTCAATGGCGCTGAAATTCGAGCAAAATCTGAAACAAACCGCCGGTAGTAGCCGGCCAATCCAAGAAAACTACGAACCTCTGCAACTGTGCTGGGCACTGGCCATGACTCAATAGCCACAATCTTCTGGAGATCCACTTCTACTCCTCCTCGAGTGATGATATGACCCAAGTACGAAATACGATCGAGCCAGAACTCGCATTTACTGAACTTGGCATATAACTGGTGCTCCCTGAGAATATGAAGAACTATACGGAGATGCTGCTCATGCTCCGCCTCACTCTTGCTGTAGACCAAGATGTCATCCAAGAACACAATCATGAACTGATCCAAGTAAGGCATGAAGATGCGATTCATGAGGTCCATGAATACTGTCGGCGTATTAGTTGCTCCAAAAGGCATAACAAGGAACTCTCAATGCCCATATCTTGATCTAAAAGCTGTCTTCGGGATGTCCTGCTCTCTGACTCTGATCTGATGATAACCTGAGCGTAAATCAATCTTCGAGAATACTGAAGCCCCCTTGAGTTGATCAAACAATTCATCTATCCTCGGAAGAGGGTATCTGTTCTTGATTGTCACTGAATTCAAGGTACGATAATCAACACATAACTTGGGCGTACCATCCTTCTTTTTCACAAGAAGCATCGGGGCTCCCCAAGGCGATCCACTTGCACGAATGAATCCTTTGGTTCTGAGTTCTTCAATCATCTTGTACAATATCTCTAACTCTGACGGCGCCATCCTGTAGACTCTCTCTGACACTGGGGCTATCCCGGGAATCAAGTCTATAGTGAACTCGATCTCCCGCTCCGGAGGCATACCTGGTAGCTCTTCTGGGAAAACATCTGGGAACTCATCCACTATCCTGGGCAACTGAACTGCTGCTACTGCCATCCGCAATACTGGAGGAGAAGGCTCAACTGCGCCTCGGGAGAAAGAAAACTCCGGCTCACCTGGAATGCTAAAAACAACCCTGCCAATGTGGCAGTCTATTCTAGCATACTGGTTCCTCAACTAATCCATCCCTAAGACCACATCATAATCGGCCATCGGGAATTCTATCAATCTAGCGGGGAACTCTCTACCGCTAACTACGATCCGACACGAGGAAAACACTCTATCTACTCCCACAAGTCCGTTACCAGTAAGTATATTGAGCCTTACTGATAATGACTCGGGCTCCAATCCTATCCGTGTCGCGAATCGTGCAGACATAAAAGAATGCGATACACCAGAATCAAATAAAGCTGAAGCTGGAAATGAGTTGACGAGAATAGTACCTGCCACTACCTCTCCTGGTGCCAATCCTTCCTCTGCGATCATCACCATAGCCTGACCGTGCCCTCGGGGTGCTGGTCCCCTCTGCTGAAATCCTCGCTGCCTACTCTGACTCAAGGCTTGGGCTTGTGCATGCTGCTGGGGGTTCTGCTGCTGGAACATCTGGGACTGAGGCGGCAAAGGCCTCGGCAATGGATACTGTTGTTGCTGCTGGACCGGTGCTGGTCCTCTCACCGAAGAGCTAGAAAGGTTGGACGATGATGAACCACCCCTATTCGGGCAGGATCCAACCCTATGGTCTGGTGCTCCACAAGCCAGACATAATCCCTGCGTCCTGCGACACTCTGCCACTACATGGCCGGGCTTCCCACAATGAGAACATCCCACTGCGGAAGACTGCTTCTGCTTCTGCTGCTGAGGGTACGTCGGAGTGGAATGCTGAACCGACGTTACTGAGGCCGCCCGCCTCGGAGCTCCAATAGTCAAAGCCCTGGCTGTCGGGGCTGGTGCTGAAGACTGATTCATCTGGCCGTGAGATCTCTTCCGACCTCCGACCCTATCCACAATCCTCCGGGAGGTATACTCATGCCTCCGGGCTGCTCTCAAGACTGCATCAAAAGTCTGATGCTCAAACTGCTCAACTGCCAATAGAATCTCCAGGTGAAGCCCTTGCTGGAATCGCTGGGCTCTATCATACTCGGTTGCCACCAAGGTGGGAGCAAACCGACTGAGTCTGGAAAACTCGGCCGCATATCCGTCGACCGTCCTGCCTCCTTGCTTCAGATTGGTGAACTTGGTCTGTAGGTCGTACCGAGCTACAGCATTAAAATACTTGGCCTGGAATCTCTCTCTGAACACTGCCCAAGTAATGGGTGCCACTAACCCAACGGCCTGCGCCGCCCACCAGCTACGAGCAAGATCTAACAACTGCAGGCGCACCACGGCTACCTTCTCATTCTCTGGAGTCTTGGCTGCATCGAAAATTACTTCAGTATCCTGAAGCCATGTATCTGCTGCGATAGCATCTTCACTACCGTCAAAGAATGGAGGGTTCAGACGCTTGAAGCTGTTGGCCGCGCTGTTACCCTGATGACCTCCTCTGGTCAGAGCATCCGCCACTGCCTGGTGCAAGGCATCTCCACGACGATCTTGAGAAGCTATCAAGGTCCTGACGAGTCCTACTAATGTGCCATCATCAGGTTCGGCAGGCTGAACTGGCTGAACTGGTGGCTCTCCGCCAGAAGGTACGACTCTGGAGGCTACTCCGGAATGCTGGGCTTGATCTCCGGGTTGCTGCTGGTCCGCGGGAGGTGCTCCACCTTGCTGGTCGGTAGGACCACGAACAATGCCGCTGAAGAAGACGACATGGGGAACAATAAGAAAGGACCAGGACAGATCAACGATTCAAGCATATGATCAGGACAAGAATCCAGGGATTCAGAAGATACGAACAGAGATCAAGGACGAATACTGATTGAGACATCTATTCGGTAACCCCTCACATATCTTGATTTACAAGACCTGCATGGGCCACCACTTAAACCATGTCACGCCCCAGAACCAGAATACTGGAGAGCGGGGGCAGACATAGCCAGCTACGTATATTGAAATGGATTCCATCTCGCTATACGGTCACGGCTGTCTAGATACATGAGGGTTTACTACAAGCCAACAGTCTCCTATGGTCATGAACAAGCCTAGTGTCTCAATCACAAGCAAGTAAGTAAATGTTACAAGATATATGATCATTAAATATACAATAATAAGGCGTCCCAAATATTACATATTCAGCTGATCATGAAGCTAGTCGTTACAAAATGTGAGGACTAGCAAGTGTTTAGTCATACATGATCAACCCTAGGATCTGTCAATCATGTTACAGCCCGTAGGCAGACAGTAAGTAAAGTGCAATCGAGCTAAACAGGTGCTCGTCGGCTAAACGCCTCAAAAGAATAATTTTTACAATAAAGTGGGAGATCAAAAATAACCCACTCGTTGCCAGGGTTCCGTCTAGTGGCCACCATCTGGCTGGAAGGTCGGTAGATCCTCTGGAACTGCTCCGAAATCTGGCCACACAAAACCAGCTGGGTCAGATCCCAGAAAGAGCAAGTGCCACAAAGGAAGCTTCACTTAGGAACTAAAACCAGCAATCAGCACAAGATATAAATAAAAGAAAGAACTGGAAATAAAAAAATACATCAGGATGATATACGACGAGATAACCATGGAACTATTCGGATAGCCAGGTTACAACCCGTAAACCAAACAAGGACCGAGGTTGTAACCATTCGTCTGAACAGAACTTGGAATTCTCACCATTTATCGGTAAAATAATACAAGCATTCTGGTCATTCAATAATCTGGAACAGGATCAGGACAAGACTAAACTGGTTAGACTCCACCCAATCATTTTACGGCCAAGCAAGAATTACGGCTTGATACTTTAACTAACTAGGGTTGTCACAAGCCTAATTACTAGCAAGATGCAGTGAGATTATTCCACAGCCACAAGCCCTGCAGTCCATCCAGGTTATCCAGGACGAAAGATTAGGGTTGAATTCAGGTGGGTACATCGTCCAGGAAACGCATGTACCCTTAAGTAGCTTGAAGGGTGCAACACATGACAGTGTGCTGGAAATGTGCCCTACTCGATGGCAGGCTACAGATCCCAGGCGCGCCCAGGTAACGGGATTGCCTGTAGCTGGAAATCTCTTCATGACTAATAAAGGAGTTACAAAACATGGGCAAATAATGATAAATAATAGTACACAGGAACATGAGAAAGTCATGCGGCTCAGTCATATGCGGCCAGGAAAGGAGGGAGCGCATGCGGCTGGGAGTACAAGGGCGCCAGCGGCTGGAAATGCAAAGGCACATGCGGCTGGAATTAATCGGGATCATGCGGCCCGGACTCAGAAATCCATGCGGCCAGGGTCTAGGGTTCTCATGCGGCTCAGGGATCAGGGCCTATGCGGCTGGCAAGTGCTTGAGTTTATGCGGTTCAGGAAGGTGAGCGCATATGCGGCTCGAATTAGAAAGGGGTCTTCATGCGGCTGATGGCAAACTCAAGTCCATGCGGCTCACATAGCAAAACCCATGCGGTCCGGAAGAAGTGAGGGCGCATGAGGCTGGGTCAATGCGATGGCTTATGCGGCTGGGGGGAGAAACAGTTGCATATGCGGCTCGAGAAGAGTTCGTTCCCAGCCCTGCGACTAAGTCCATGTAGACTCATGCAGCTGATGGGAAATGAGCCCATGCGGCTGAGTATGAGACTCAGCCTCATGCGGCTGGGACTAAGTTTCATGCGGTTTAGAAGTACAAGGGTCTCATGCGGCTGATGGCGACTTGCCACATGAATACTCATGCGGTCAAGTACAGCCATACGCCAGGGAACTGTTCTTCTTCTCCAAAATTTCGAGGAGAAGAACACTAGGAACCCATGCCTTCCAAGCTTCATAAAACTTTCATCCGGAGCCCAAATCCGAACTTCCATAGGTCAAAATGGGGTAGAACAAAATTCTCTACAACATGGAACCATCAAAACATAGAAATAACAAGATTAAGTAGATCAAAACCCAAGAAATCCAAAAATAAAATAAACATAGATCTACAAGAATCTAGCCATGGAAAGTAAAAATGCCAAGTACTAAAGTGCTTTAGAATGTAGTAAGGAAGAGAATGAAGTAATAAAATCAGAGTTCCTCCATAAAGCAAGTTACACTTGCCTAGACCTCTCTCTTCTCTCTCTGGTAGGTAGGGAAGTAAATGAGGAAGAAGAAGATGATAAATGAAGAGAGAGAATAAAGAGGGCTAATAAATACAAAATGGTGGTGGTAGGTAGGGGTTCACCTTGGGTTCATCATGAACCCAATCAAAACCAAGCCAAGCCGAACCAACCAACCCGAACCAGGAATAGACCAAGCCAATCATGCAATACAAGAATAGATACGTACACGTATTCCAGAAATACGTAATACGAACCACAGGCATTACAATTTTAGTAGGTACTCCTGACCGTGGTACTCAGGAGTCCCTGTCCTAGACATGATGCAAGACAGAACTGGATTATTTGTACAAGCACAATCGCCCACGGTGTCCAGGATTAATTATACAGGTCATGCCATGTCAGGTAGCCGTCGCAACAGCTATTCGAGATAATCATGTCAGGTGGTACTTGTCAAGAGTGTGCCACGACGGGCCACTATCAGGTCTTGTCAGGTTAGTCATGTCAGGAGTGCACCACTACGAGTCACTGTCAGGTCGTGCTCAAATATTAGTTCTAAACATATTAAATAAATTCATGATTTTCAAGTTCATAAAAGGCGTAAGGATATAAAATGGACGTATAATATCTAATAAAATATCAATATTCAGGACTATAGAAGAGCCATGCAGCTAAAGCATATGCGGTCGGGAAAGGGTAAGACTCATGCGGCCCAATTAGGAGAGCGTATGCGGCCAGGGTCACTGGGTCCCATGCGGTCAAGATAATGGGGCACATGCGGCTGGAAGTGCAAGGGCGCACGCGGCCAGGGGGACGAGGGCGCATGCGGCTCCAAGATGTTGGGCCTCATACGGCCAACGGAAGAGTGGGCTTCATGCGGCTGGGAGGGAGCAAGTTCATGCGGCTAGGGAATGACAGGCGCATATGCGGCTAAGGATGTTCATGGCCCCATGCGGCTGAGATCAGTCGAATCCATACAGCGCAGGGTTCAAAACCCATGCGGCTGGAATCAATTGGATCCATACGGCCCGATTAATTGAGTCCATGCAGCTCATGTCAATCAAGTCCATGCGACTTAATCAATCGAGTCCATGCGGCGTAGATAGGAGCGGAGCTTATGCGGAAGCGGGGTCACGCGCCTATGCGGCTGCGACTCAAGTGGGGGGGCTCATGCGGCTAAGATAATTTATGCGGCTCGGAAGAGTGCAAGGGCGCACATGTAGCCAAGTGGGGAAAGTCCATGCGGCTCAGAGAACACTTGTCGCATGAAATGCTCATGTGGTCAAGTCAAGTACTATTCTTCTTCTCCAATTTTCCGGGAAGAAGAACACCATGAGAGCCAAGTCCTCAAGCTCCGTAGTTCCATCATCCGGAGCCCAAATCCGAACTTCCATAGGTCAAAATAGGGTAGAACGAAATTCTCTACAATATGGAACCATCAAAACTTAGAAATAACAAGATTAAGTAGATCAAAACCCAGGAAATCCAAAAATAATATAAATATAGATCTACAAGAATCTAGCCATGGAAAGTGAAAATGCCGAGTTCTAAAGTAAGTTAGAATGTTGTAATGAAGAGAAGACGACATAGGGATCAATAAGAAGACGACATAGGGATCAATAAGGAAGGACCAGGACAGATCAATGAGACAAGCATATGATCAGGACAAGAATCCAGGGATCTAGGAGATACGAGCAGAGATCAAGGGCGCATACTGATTGAGACATCTATTCGGTAAACCCTCACATATCTTGATTTACAAGACCTGCATGGGCCACCACTTAAACCATATCACGCTCCAGAACCAGAATACTGGAGAGCAGGGGCAGACATAACCAGCTACGTATATGAAATGGAATCCATCTCGCTATACAGTCACGGCTGTCTAGATACATGAGGGTTTAACTACAAGCCAGCAGTCTCTTAAGGTCATGAACAAGTCTATTGTCTCAATCACAAGCAAGTAAGTAAAAGTTACAAGATGTATGGTCATTAAATACACAATAGTAAGGCATCCCAAACATCACATATTCAGCTGATCATGAAGCTAGTCGTTACAAAATGTCAAGACTAGCAAGAGTTTAGTCATACATGATTAACCCTAGGATTTGTTAATCATGTTACAGCCCGTAGGCAGACAGTAAGTAAGTGCAATCGAGCTAAACAGGTGCTCGTCGGCTAAACGCCTCAAAAGAATATTTTTACAATAGAGTGGGAGAGCCAAAAATAACCCACTCGTCGCCAGGGTTCCGTCTAGTGGCCACCATCTGGCTGGAAGGTCGGTAGATCCTCTGGAGCTGCTCCGAAATCTGGCCACACAAAACCAGCTGGGTCAGACCCCCGAAAGAGCAAGTGCCACAAAGGAGGCTTCACTTAGGAACTAAAACCAGCAATCAGCACAACAGTATAAATAAAGTAAGAACTGGAAATAAAGAAAATACATCAGAATGATATACGACGAGATAACCATGGAACTATTCAGATGACCAGGTTACAACCCGTAAACCAAACAAGGACCGGGGTTGTAACCCTTCGTATGAACAGAACTTAGAATCCTCACCATTTATCGATAAAATAAATACCAGCGTTCTGGTCATGCAGTAATCAGGATCAGGGCAAGACTAGACTGGTTAGACTCCATCCAATCATTTCCCGGCCAAGCAAGAATTACAGCTTGATACTTTAACTAACTAGGGTTGTCACAAGCCTAATTACTAACAAGATGCAGTAAGATTATTCCACAGCCACAAGCCCTGTAGACCATCCAGGTTACCCGGATTGAAAGATTAGGGTTGAGTTCAGGTGGGTACATCGTCCAGGAAATGCATATACCCTTAGGTAGCTTGAAGGGTGCAACACATGACAGTGTGCTGGAAATGTGCCCTACTCGACGGTAGGCTACAGATCCCAAGGCGTGCCCAGGTAACGGGATTGCCTGTAGCTGGAAGATCTCTTTATGACTAATGTATTAATCTAGTTATTTAGTCTTAGCCCATTTCAGTAGGTACTCCTGACCGTGGTACTCAGGAGTCCCCTCCTAGACATGATGCAAGACAGGACTGGATTATTTGTACAAACACAATCGTCCACGGTGTCCAGGTTAATTATACAGGTCATGTCATGTCATGTAGCCGTCGTAACAGCTGTTCAAGATAAATTATGTCAGGTTATCATACCAAGTGTACTTTGTCAGGAGTACACCACGGCGGGCTACTATCATGTCAGGTTAGTCATGTCAGGAGTGCACCACTATGGATCACTGTCATGTCAGGCTTAATTATAATTTACAAACATATTAAGTAAATTCGTGATTATCAAGTTCAGGACAAAAGGCGTAAGAATATAAAATGGACGTAAAATATCTAATAAAATATCAATACACAAGGCTACAGGAGAGCCATACGGCTAAGGCATATGCTGCCAGGAATGATCTCATGCGGCTGGAAGAGAACAGCCCATGCGGCTGAATAGGGTCAGGCACATGCGGCTAAAAAAGGAAAGGTTTATGCGGTCAAAGGGGTATTAGTCATATGCTGCTCGGAGATCCACTCAGTCATGCAGCTGAGAAAGGCAAGACATATGCGGTCAGGAGGATAGGGAACTCATACGGCTGGCGGGGGATGGGTCCATACGGCTGGCTGACCAATCAAGTACATGCGGCTGGGGAGGAGCAACCCATGCGGCTGCGGGAAGCAATGACTATACGGTCAAGGGAAGTAAACTCATGCGGCTGGAATACTGCGGCCTATACGGCTCGCGAGTGTTGAGTTCATGCGGCTCGGGATGGGCAGAGTCCCATGCGGCTGGACTGGAAAGCTCAGTCATGCGGTTAAGTAAGAAGGACTTCATACGGCTAGAAGGAATACTTGCCGCATGAACTTGTCATGCGGTCAAGTCAAGGCAATAGTGCATGCGGTTGGAAGTGACTTGCCGCATGAATGTTCACACAGTCAAGAGCTGCCATGCGGCTCGGGACTGTGCTTCTTCTCCAAATTTCTGAGAAGAAGTACACCATAAGCCATGGCTTCCAAGCTGCATAACTCTATCATTCGGAGCCCAAATTCGAACTTCCATAGGTTAAAATGGGGTAGAACGAAATTTTCTACAACATGGAACCATCAAAACTCGAAAATAACAAGATTAAGTTAATCAAAACCCAAGAAATCTGAAAATAATGTAAATATAGATCTACAAAAATCTAGCCATAGAAAGTGAAAATGCCTAGTTCTAAAGTAAGTTAGAATACTGTAAGGAAGAAAATGAAGCAATAAAATTGGAGTTCCTTCTTAACGCAAGTTGTACTTGCCTAGACCTCTCTCTCCCTCTCTCTGGTAGGTGAAGAATTAATGGAGGGAAAAAAGAGAGTAATGAAGAGAGAGAAGGAAGTGGGGTTAATAAATGGTAGTGGTGGTGGTAGGTAGGGGGTTCACCCTTTTGTTCTTGATGAACCAAAGCAATCCCAAACCGAACCAAGCCAACCCGAACCAAGAATAACCAAGCCAAACCAAACCAAGGAGATATGCAAATACAAGATAAAATACGTATACGTATCCCAAATATGTAATACGAACACAGGCATTACAGTACCCGTTGTTGTTGTTGTTGGAAAGGCATTTCCCTTTAATGTCCAATACAGGGAAGTTGACTCCCAGGAGACAAGTATACCTGGCCTTCGTCTCAGGGCTATCAGTACTAATAATGAATGGAGTCTAGTCTGTGTATTGGGTGGAATTAACCCAAAGTTTGACTGCCAACGACATGTTCTTGCGATAAAAAAATTTTAGCACAGGCTCTGGGATAGCGGGAGGTAACCTCAAGGCTACGTTACGGAAGCGTTCGATGTTGGATCGGACTGGCTCTTTTTCCTTATGGGTGTTATCCATGAGGGAAGATATTGTCATGTCCATTCTACCCTCATAGAACCAGAAAAGGAAATAGTGCTTCAGATCCTCGAAGGAGGATATACAATTGTCAAGGTGGCTGCAGAACCATTTGTAAGCTAATCTATTTAATACCCCTACAAACAGGCTTGTGAGCAAGGCATCATCCGTTAGTAAGTGTCCCATCATAAAAATGAAGTATGTCAAATATCGATGGGTAAACTCCTTTTCGTCAAACAGGGTCAGCATTTGTGGTTTATACTTGAGGAGATAAACTACATTGTTCCATTCAGGTAGATAAGGATGGCTGATCCTAAGCTTCTGGCTCTCTTCCTATTTGTCTTTACCATCCATGCGAGTGCGTAGGTCCTTCACAAGCTCGAACAATTCCTCTATTGCTGGGGGAGCGGACGATCGAGTCAGGGTATGATGTTCCATCCCCGAGGGTACCCACTAGGGTGGTATATTTGATTCCCCATTGTTTCCTGGATCGGGAATCCCGGATGTAGGATCCCTTCTTGGAGGTTGGGCAGCCAAACAAGTCCGGATGTCCAGCATGACTTGCGTTAAGGATTGCATGGAGGAAGTAAAAGTCTGAAGCCCCGTCTCCAAGGTGTCAATGCATTGTAGATGACTTGAATTTGAGGTGTCTCCATCATCTTCGTTTCCACCCCTTGTCTTGTGAATGAGCATGATGTAGGATTAGCTGGATGAAACTATGGACCTTTTATAGTCGGCCTCACTATCCTGTCAAAAAGCTGACATCAAGGCTTCCTCCACTGAATCCTAGAGTTGGCTACCCCCAGCTGCATCGATATCTATTCCTTGATAGATGTTATCTTCTTGGAATGAGGGATTGTTGTGAATCACTAGGAGGTTGCTACCCCGGTGGATGACAAAGTCATCTTCTCCAAGGAATACTTGCTTTTGGAACGGGTATGTTGAAACCCCCCAATGTTGGGCACCGCTAACTTGCAGCCTTGGGGTTGGCTTTTGGGTGCACTAGCCGAAACCAGAGGATTATTATAACCACCTCGATTTGAGTTGTGACTTGGAATTGTCTTTGGATACCTTTTTGGGTCCAATGGCATGCTAAGCAAGCATCAACGATGGCAAAACTATCACAGTAAATTGGTTTGACTTGTTTGGAGACAATAAAAATAGGCAAGGACACATTTTCCCCATATCCCTCCTATTAAAATATTAAAGATTCCCTAATATTTTATTATAAAATATTTTCTTGCTCACTCTCTCTCTCTCTCTCATCCTTGTCGAGCGCAGTCCCTGCACAGCCGATCGGTCTGCCAAGCTCCGGCCATGCTCCGGTTATGGTCACCTTGTCCCCAATTCCTTACCACCACAAGCACCTCCACACAACATCACCCAAACTCCACCGACCAATGCCCAATCATCTCCAATACCACGGCTTCCCCAATACTCCCAATATAGCCTCACTTGAGACTCACCATTAGTCGCTCTCTCCCGAAGTCCTTCATTGCCAGAGTTGCAGGGCTTCGCCACCTCATGCTCGACTATATCTAGTCGAGTCGTTGCCGGATCCGAGCTTGCTCCATCCTCTCCGAGATGGAGACACATGAGAACCGCTAAGATCTGGATATTGCCGCCGGAGCACCACTCCTTGTCACCAACCCCGACGGGATCTAACTTCACCGCATGGATCGTTGTCACTTCTTGGAATCATTATCGTCATTCAAGTCTCGAGCCGCCGAAGATTGATCACGTCCTCCGCCACGACGAGCATTCCCTGACAGGATTCGGCCGTATCGAGATCTAGAGCTCGGTGAAGGTCTCTTCCCTGTCCGAAGAATCGAACCTCCCACGTCGACAGCTCCTAGCTAGGTGAGTTGCCTTGATTCCTCTCTCCCTCCCGACATCTCACTCTCATTCACTCTCTCTCTCCCCTTGCTCGTTCGTTCTTTTTTGGAGAAATTAACAGCTGCTGATTTACTCTCTCTCTCTCTCTCTCTCTCTCTCTCTCTCTTACTAAGAGGAGAACGAATAGGGATTTTAAAACCTAATTTGGGTGGACCGGGCTACAAGTTGTGCCATTCAGCTTATTATGAATATTTTAATTAAGTTTTATTCTTATATGAATTTGAATGTAGGCTTCCAGCCAAATAATTTATAAAAAAACTATATTATTTCGTAAAAACTTTACTAATTCAGTATTGGCTGAGACTAGTGATTAATTTTGCCTCTATTTAATTAATTCTGATCGGGCCTAAAGCCCACTCCTATTTAGGTATGTTTTAAATTGATTAATTGTTGGAATAGGCCCATGCATATATAGTTAATTAGATAGGTAAAATAGTATATGGGTGCATGTATTTTATACTAAATCTCTATACTTTCAAATTATAGTATATATATTAAATAATTTTAGAGGAGGGGAAATACTATAGATATGTGCTTTACTTGTATCTGGGGGGGAGGGGAAATACTATAGATATGTGACCAAAGCCTAACCTATGATTCATGTGAAGAGCTTAGGTCTCACACCATGTACGTGGGATTCTAAGTCATACCATTACGTGTGCTTCATGTGCTTACCCCTGCCGGTCACATATTCTAGTAGCTATTTCAAATCAAATCACATATCAGGATCTTTCGATATATGTTTCATATTCAGTCTGGTAGATTATGCATTTACAGTTCATGTTCATCCTGTTTCACTGTTCCTTTTCATCATTCATCATGTTGTACTTATTTTATTATCGTAGAATATACTTTGCTCTGCTCCTAACGGGATATATTGCAGGTGAACTTGAGATTATGGAAAGGAGCCCGATAACTTAGTTGAGCAAGACTATAATATAACTCAGGACCTACGAGTAGTTGATGACATCTAGATTTAGTTACATTTTGTATTATAGACTTTACTTTTGGGGACTTTGTATCCTTGTATTATATTAAACTCTGGAACGTAATAGATGCTATGATTTGGATTTTGTCTTATCTGGTGAAGTTTTTAGATACGTAGTACAGCTTACTATGTTGTGTCCACAATGTAAGCTGAGCGAGTCCGACTTGTATCTGATTATTCGGGAACGCATCGTGACACATTTTTAGTGATGGCCCATGCAGGTCAGTGCAATAGTGCTTAGGATTAGAGTACCATTGGAAACCTGCGATATAGGAATGCTCAATCACAGCTTAGGCCGATTGTAGAATTATGAATATTTACTATTTGTGTTTTTGAGGGACTATTTTTCCTATCTCTATTAGTTTCTAAAATTCTCTAGGAATTAGACCAATTACTACCTTAGAAGTTTTGATTTATCATTTAGCCAAACCTATCATCAATGACTAAGCCTCCAAATTTCTTGATGGACTACTTTGATTTGACTCTCTTTGAACCAATTCAAATGTTCTACCATAGAGCCCTAGACTAACTACTTAGCCCAATTTGATCACCATCTAGTTTCCTAAACTTTTTATTGACCATAAGGAATTATTTTTCTCAAAATAAATCTGGTATAGGTCAATATCTTTTGGGTAATTCTCTAAGAGATGGGAATATTTTCACTAATTTTTCCACTCAGCTTGAAGTCATACCATTTCTGTTGGTCAGAGTCAGGTTTAATCAATTCCATAAGTTTATAGGGAAAGGTCGAAGAACATATACTCCTCTTGATTTTAGTCATTTTTTCTCTACTAGTAAGTGACCTATTGATTCTCAAAGACCTACAGAATAGATACAACACTAATAAACTCATTTGCCTTCTAAACAACAGATACTTACTTCACTTTTTATCTTGATTAGGACTTAGAACTCATTTTGAATTTTTAGTAGTCCTTTTGAAAATCCTATAGATAAAGTTGAAAAAAATATTCGACAATTTATTATAAATTGGCAGATGCGCACTGAAGTCATTTATCTGGATTATGGAGACTGCAAGTTTACTGCAGCCAGCTGCGCATTAGCGAGGCATGAACTCTAAGTCGAAGTAATTTCAGGTATTCATAGGTTCTCGGATATTATTGAGGCTATTTCCTAAAAGCATAATATTTTTGATCTCTTGAGTTGTCCCGACAGTATTGGATGCAGTTGATAGAATATTCGGTCATCTATAATTATTTGGATCATGGAACCAAAGGTTCACTGCAGCCAGATGTGCACTACACTGGCGAGGCATAAACTCTAAGCAAAGTGATTCCCGAAATGTATGGTTTTCGGATGCTATTGAGACTATATCCATGTTATCATGTTTGATCTATTTTCGCCATTGACAACTTTACTGAAAATTATCTTAACTTGTTTAAATTTTGGCCTTATTTAAAAATCTTAGCAGTAAACCTAATTTTCAGAAATTATTTCCATTATCATATGTTTCTTATAGAATTTCCTTGATTTTATTAGAAATTCATTAGGACTATTTTTAACACATATTGACCCAATCCTTTTATGGTTTGACTCTAGCGTATTGCATGTATGAACTCCATATTTTGATAGTTACGTATACATATATACATTATAGATAGCTATACATATTAGATAGATGATATACAATTATGGATATATGTGTATATAGGTTGCTATATGATATGGTTGATAACATTATAAATATACGAAAGGACTCATAGATAAGTTACCTAGATCATTTTTAGGTGTTCTTGGAAACCAGCATTTTCATTAAGGTCAGGATAGGAAGGGTGGTAAAAGAAGATTATGGGTAAGTTAGTTAGTAATAAGAGAATTATAGATTATAAAGCTTGCAATTTATTCGGGAGGAAGAAGATTAGTTTGTAAAGTTAATTATTTCATGCATAACTTACCTCATAACCGTCGTTTGATTTTCCTATGACTTGATTTTCTTCTTATCCTTATAATTACTGTCTTGTTTTCAACAAACCCATATACTATATTTCACTAATGATTATATCACCATATCTAGATGACTCTTTAAACCATACTAATAGGATTTTGATCGTAGTTAGATTTTATTTATTGATCGTGACGTGATGATTTTAATATTGGCTTAATCATGTCATGACGATTTTTTAGTTCTCTTGGTTAGGATTAGATGTTGAGCATACCTAAATTGTTTTGGTCATATCATGATCATGTCTAATTTGATAATGATCATAGTCATATGATTTGGTGTTTATTTCTGAATGATTTTGATCTTAATCACAATCGTGCCTAAATGACTTATTTCCTTTTGATCATGCTTCAAAACAATTATAGAATTTGATTTGCTCATCCTTAAAAGTTAATTTCTAGTTAAGCTAAACTTTTAAATTTCTTATTTTATTCTTTGTTGTATTATTTCTATATTGGTTGTATTTTAGCACTTATGAACCTAAATAGTCTAAATAATTTTGACCACAATATTTTTCGTGTTTAAATTATTTGATTTTTTTTGTCGTAGTCGTGCTGGTTATGCCTAAACGATTTATTATTGGACTATTGTCACAATTCTGTTTTAGAATTTAATTATGATGATATTATTTTGATACTATTTTGCTACTATGCCTAATTTTTTGATTCTAATCATGTTTAGATTTTGATCATGTCAAATTATTCATATTTGACCATTTCTAAATTTTAAATTTTGATCACTTCAAGATCATCTTAATTCTACTAGTCCTACTTAAATTTTTATTGTATGTTTAATCAATTTTAATTATTTTCTAATTTTTCATATTTGGTTATTTTTAACCATACTTATTGAGCCATTTGAAATTTTGAGGACAAAATTTTTGTAGGGGATAGATTTGTAACTACCTCTATTTGAGTTGTGACTTGGGATTGGCTTTGGATACATTTTTGGGTCCAATGGCATGCTAAGCAAGCATCAACATCGGCCACATTATCACAGTAAATTGGTTTGACTTGTTTTGAGATAATAAAAATAGGCAAGGACACATTCTCCTTATCTCCCCCTATTAAAATATTAGGGATTCTCCAATATTTTATTATAAAATATTTTCCTGCTCACTCTCTCTCTCTCTCTCTTCCCGGCCGAGCGCAGTCCCTGCACAGCCGGCCGGTCCGTCGAGCTCCAGCCATGCTTCGATCATCGCCACCCTCTCCATAACTACGGTCATCTTGTTCTCCAATTCCTCACTACCACAAGCACCTATACACAGCAACACCCCAACTCCACCGACCAATGCCTGATTATCTCCAACACCATCGCTTCCCAAATACTCCCAACACAGCCTCACTTGAGACTCACCATTAGCCATTTTCTTCCGAAGTCCTTCCTTGCCAGAATTGCAGGGCCCCGCCGCCTCCTGCTCGACCATATCTGGTCGAGTCTTCCCCGGATCTGAGTGTAGAAGCATAAAAAATACAGCATCGATAGGCACAGGCGGGTACCCTTATTACCCCTCGGCTTCATACAGGCACAGGGGATCAGACGTACAGACCAGCCAAAGATAGAGACATTCTCAGAATGAAGTTCAAAAAAGACTCTTTTTATTAATCATGGCTACAAGGGTCTATCACAGACTTGTCGTAGTTACATGAGAGAGAAACTTTATGAACCTTAATTACAGGGATCAATTGCAAAGTCTTTGCTACATAAGTGAGAATAGAAACTCCTATAGATCCACGAGAAGGTTCGTTTTCACCGGGCAGCCTCCACAGTGTGATCTTCATGGACAGAAAGACCCGAGGAGATGTATACAGTCTCCCTCAATGTCTCCTCCCCGCTGACTCATAATATCGTCAGAGCATATCATCTCGTCGCCGAAAGAAGCTGGGGCTCCAATATATATAGAAGCAGTAGAAGACCCAGACCACAACACGGCAAAGCCCAGCAGCCATCAATGAGTGGGGCAGAGCACGGCCGGCTGCTCATCAAATGAGCAACCAATCCTAACCCCATAGCATGGACCTCCAGGACCTCCAATACGCGCCAAGAGTCAAACTCCTTAGGGAGGATACTTGGATACTTCTCAAGAGCGATGAAGGCTCCTTCTACAAAGAGTTCTTCTACAAGAACATGGCCCCTTCGAACGAGAGAAGCCCCACCAAACAGTCGACTTATGTAAGGCCAGCGACCGTCTGAAGCTAAGTCTAGATCAAACATGGGGGTGAAGGGTACCAGGAAGAAGATAGTGACTCTTTAGAGTAGCACTTCCCTTTTTATAGGATCAGGAGTGGTCCAAACTACAGGACACTTGGCCGACGATCAAAATTCCCTCATTAGTGGTATGAGCTTGTTTGCGGAAAAACAAAATGTGTTTTTATTATAAACTTTTTAAAGAATCATACACGAGTACAATAAATTATGGAGAAGTACAACTATAGGAGTCCGGTCTTGAATGACGACCGGTTTGTCCCTTTGACGAGGCGATTGTGGATGGAAGCAAGGTTGTCACTTTGTCTCGGAGCTTTTGTTGACGTGGAATCTTCTGTATGGCCCGGCCGTGTAGAAGTATCGATAGAACTTCGATTAAGGGTTGAAGAACTGGCTCCTGAGAATTGATGATTATAGAAGATAGAAGTGTGATTAGTGCTCAAACTATACCCCTCCTCTCTATGTCTGTACGTTGGGGGAGAGAAGCTCTATTTATAGAGCCAAGAGATAACCACCTGACAGTTATCCAAAGTAGGCACCCTTTTTTTGGATAGGCACCTAAGCCACTGGCACCATTTTTAAGCAGGGGTACCTTAGACATGTGGCACCTATACAGAATAGGCATGTAGTCGAGGCCAAGTAATGGGCATGTTCTTCAGGGAATTCGGAGTAGTGCACCACGTTCAGAATGTATGACAGATTAATACGCCACGTAGATTTGTAGATGTCAGCAGGGAACTGAATACTTTAAGAAAGGCGCCCAAGGAAATAGGCACCTAGAAACGTTAAGTGCCTAGTAGCAGCAGGCGCCTAAATGAGTCAGGGCACCTCAGAGAGATGGGCGCCTGAATATATAAGGAGCTTAGGAGAACAGAACTCTTTAGAAACAATAGACGCCTAAGAGAGTTAGGCGCCTAAGAGAGATAGATATTTTGAGCGCCTACAAGAGCCCCTTCAAAGTTTTCAAACTTGGGTGCCTAGATGTTTGGAATACATTGAACGATAGTGTGCATTGAATGCTTGGTTCATTTCCACGATGAACCTATTTATTTGAGAGGCGCTCTTTTCCAAAATGTGCTTCTCTCTTCTTCATTTTGAGCTTTTCTTTTAATTGTTACCCGCCTTTTTATGGAGAATATGAGGCACAAACGGGGATTAGTCTTGACTATATATATGGGAATGAGGCTTTTCCCTAGCCCTCATCCTCATTTACTTTCATGGCATCCAAAAGGAACATGAAGAAGGAAAAAAATATAAGCGTCGACATCGACGGCAAAGCTCTTGAAGAAAAGCCTATGGCCTACTTTTTGGAGGCTGACCATCTCTGAGGGAGAAGAATCTTCTAGACTGCTTTGGCCTGACCTCAGAAGTCTGCGATCACTCAGATGGTAGGCCATCGTCTTCCTCTAAAGTGTGTGGCTATTTGGAACAGATAGAGGGATTCCTTCGCCTGATGCACCGTTTAGGGATCCATAACATGGAAGAATTGGCTATTGCCCTTCATCAGACAGATGAAAATGAGAAGAAGAAGTGATGAAATACAAAGGCGCCTCATTTATCTCTCTCTTTATCTGAATGGCTATGGCGCCAATTTATCTGTAGGAGTATGTCCTTTATGAAAAAATAAAAAGTTTGTTTTATCTTATTTCTGGCGTCCTTTTTTAACTTTTATTGTATGACTGTTTGACACAAACAAGCGCTAACTGCTGGTTCGAGTGGATGGCGCCAAATCTGACTGATTCAATGTCTAGTCTTTTCTAAGACATGTGGCAATTCCTATTTGATTTTAAATCTTTTGTATTTTATCTTTCCCGAAATATGCTCCTAGGGAAGAGGCATGCCGTTTCAGCTTCAATTGCTTATAAATGGTTGTGAGGAGAGAAATAAATAGTCCATTGTACTCACATATTCCAAACTCCTCTGCCATTTTTTCTTCTCCTATGATGACTCTCTGTGTGATCTGGGCTGTCGAGAAGGATCAGGCGCTTATGAGCTTCTCTACGCCACCATAACGTGCTGCCATCCCATCACACGCCACTTCGCCGAGTATTGGGCCGCTGTGTGCATTATTGATGACTATCGATATATGTGATCTTGACAATATGTTTTTAAGAGACGAATATAGTAGCCTTTAATCGTGAGCACCATCTTTAAAGAAGGAGGTGCTTGTTTGAGCGCCTGAAGGCGCCTAAATATGAGCACCTGTCTACTCATTGAAGATGAGCGCCCAACTTCGAGATAGAGGTGCCTGTAAAAGGAGGGTGCCTGACTTCGAGAAGGGGGTGCCCGTTTGTAGGCGAGTGCCTAACCTCTGAGAAGGGGGTGCTTGTTAAAGGCAAATGCCTGACTTCGAGAAGGGGGCACCAGTTTGAAGGCTATCGTCTGACTTTGAGAAGGGGGTGCTTGTTGAAGGCAAGCGCCTGACTTCGAGAAGAGGTGCCTGTTGAAGATGGGCGCCTAACTTTTAAGAAGAAGGCGCTTATTGAAGGCAAGCTCCTGGCTTCGAGAAGGGGCGCCTGTTGAAGATGGGCAACTAACTTTTGAGAAGAAGGCGCCTGTTCAATATATCCATCTGATTAATTTTCTAATTTCCTCCATTTTAATACTTTGTAGGAAACCAGTTGGCAACCTTCCCCAGAACTGGTATTGGTGATTTTGGATGTCATGAAGATAAATTAATCTGACACACACATCAGACAGATCAGAATACCCCATGTTTCGGAAGGGCCTCCCTCAGATGGTAGGAAGGGCCTTTATATATGGAGATTTGGATGGTGGAATGAACTCTAACCCGAGTATTTGGGTAGAAGAGTTCCTTTGATGGCAGAATTAGAAATCGTATCACAAGAGTGAATGTATTCCTACCTTTGGTGGAAGGCCGTCATTTTGCCTCCATTTTCTCTCTCGCCTTTCTAAGAGAGAAGACTAGGAGTGATTCCGTTGCCCTGCCTACCACCGAGGGTCGGGACAACAAGGAATTGCTACCAGCAACATGACCAGATGGCAAAAATCCAAAGATGTAATAGATTTCCATTAGGTCTTTGTTGTTACATTAGAATGAAAATACAAAATGTAATAGATTTCCATTAAAATGTAAACATCCTTTTTGTAGAAAAAGAGCGAAATAAAGGATGATTTTTGAAAGGAATATTTGTGGTTTTGTAGAGATGCATCACTGGGACTTTGTATTTTCGTACCCATATGGATATTCATAACTTGAATGTACATTTGAATTTATCATCGAAATAGCATTTATTTGATATATGAACTAAATGAGGTAAGAGTATCGTTTGTTTAAGTGTGCTTATCAGAGGTGTTTATGGACTTGATAAGAACTTGTATAAACGATTCATTCTCGTGAGTACACATAATCAAGAAAATGTTTCCAAAGATAAATTGGCAGAGATAAATTTTCAGAGGTATGATGGACATGAACATTATCATGGTAATCGATCAAAAGATCATTTTAAAGCAACTGGGCTAAAAAGGGGACGATGTTTGATGATAGAATGTTTATGTAGTGACTTTTCACGAGAGAGTTTGAATTGTATTCTACTGGAGAATTTATTGAGAGACACTTGTTAACCGGTTGGTCAATTCATAAGGTGAATAAATTTGATGAATGACTGAACGATCACATCTTTTAAAGGAGAAATCGTTTCGGTTCTCAAGACAGACTATTTGATCTTTCTGCCTATAAATAATATGTAACTTTTGCAGATGCTGCCAACACCTGCTCCTTTAGTACAAATGGCTTCTGAAGATGTACCCAAGGAGACTGACGTCATCCTGGAGACTAATATTGCGAAGGATGCTTGTTCTGACGAACCTCCGTTGCCCATTCAGAAAGAAGCGGAGGAAGGGTCGACTGCTCCTGGACTGAAACAAGACGTTCTTGGTAGACTTGTGGAGCCTGGAAATACTGCTGAAGAAGAAGCTCTGAGAAAGGTTGCCTATGAACTGTTGGTGTCATCTGACAATAATATTTTCGAGCTTCTTGCAAACAATGTCTTTAATTATGAAGGCTTCGGTCCTCGTTCCTCTCCTTGATTTTATGTACCTCCTTTTATTTTGGCTATCACTATAAGAAAAATGATGATTCTTGACGGTTTATAAGTTGACGGTCGTCGAAAACCGTCAACAATAGGGTTTATCTTGACGTTTTAAGGATTACGTCAAGAGATAACTTTTTTTGTTACTTTAGCAATTTTGTTGACGGTTTCGAAGGATTCGTCAAGAAATAGCATATTTTATATTGACATTTTGATAATAGCCGTTAGCTATTGTAAATGCGGGAAAATTATCGCGGTTTTTTCGTCTGCCATTATGGTAATTATGTCAAAGTTCTTAAAATTTATGACGGACTGCCTCAAATAATTTTGAGGCCATAAGAATGAAACACTCCTCTTTCACCCGCTCTCTTTCTTCTTTCCCCCGCTCTCTTCGAAACTCTCGACTTCTCTCCCCTGCTCTCTCAGAAACCCTCGTCTCTCCCCCTCTCAGAAACCCTCGTCTCTCCTCCTTTTAGAAACCTCTCCTCTCTCCCCCCTCAGAAACGCCTCTCTCCCCATCTCAGAAACCGCTTTGGAGAAAATCCTAACCACTCTGGAGAAAACCACTCCACTTCGAAACCACTCTGGAGAAAACCCTAGGCTTCCACAACTTCGTGCTGGAGAAAACCATAACCGTTCTTCACAATGCGGTAACTTCGATCTTCACCGTGCGGTATAATGCCTTCATTTTTTTCTCTCTGAAATTCAATTTTATGCCTAGGTTTTTTTTGTGCCAACTTCGTTCTTTCTTCGCGTTAGGGTTTTTTTGGTGGCAACTTTGTTCGTCAACTTAGGGTTTTTCTCAGTGCATTGCAACTTAGGGTTTTTCTTCACGTTAATTAGTTAATATGATTTATTTATAACTAAACAATTAATGTGAACTATTTTTTATATACTGAATTCTATAAATTTTTAGGACGTTTATTTGTGAAATTCTTGGTTTTGATGGATTTGATACAGAGATGATATTTTCCTTCTTGAATAGGCATTAAATTGTGCAGTTTACTATTATACACATTGTTGGTTTCTTCTGTCTCCTTTCTTCCTTTTGTTTTTAGGACTAGCCTTTCGAAAAGGATATGTATCCTTGTTGGCATATGAAAATTTTGATTTTGGGTTTTTCGATGATATGTTCTGTGCAAATATTTTCAATGTGGGTTTGATTATAGTCGAAGAAATAAAGAAGTGGGTTTGTTTCATTGTGGAAAAATAAGTCCTTCCACCACTGGGTTTTTGGATGTTGTGCTCTGTATTCATACATTTAATGTGGCTTACGTCTAGTTGAACATGTAATGGAGTGGGCTTATTTTACTTCTAGCCAAGATAAGTTCTTTTTTTTGCATGCTAATAGTCTTTTGGATGGTATTGATATTGTGAATGTCACAAACACGTATCAGACACGGCACAAACACTCGAGAATACATGTTGGATACGACACAGACACTACATAATACGCAACATTTTTATATGGCTTGTGGTGTTTGGATGCTAAGATATATTCAATGTGGTTCGTGGTTAAGAAACTGGAGTGGGTTTGTTTTTATTATGGCAAGACTTTCGAAAAGGATATGTATCTTTGTTCCTTTTATTTTTGGTTTCTTCTGTCTCCTTTCTTCCTTTTGTTTTTAGGACTAGCCTTTCGAAAAGGATCTGTATCCTTGTTGGCATATGGAAAATTTGATTTTGGGCTTTTGGGTGCATATCAGTAGGTGTATCAGTATGCACTGATTTTGGATGTATTTTAATTTTTAGATGTATCTCAATTTTTAGTGTATCGTTGGTCCTTAATTTCTAGATGTATCTCAATTTTTTATTTGAAATACATAAACTCTTAGTTTCTTCCTACTTCAATGTTGCATTAGTTTGCTAATATGTAATGTAACTTAGAATTCAGTCATAATGGGGCTATGTACCTGAGAATTGTTCGTTTCTTTATTTGTAGAATAAATGGTTCTTCAATGTGAAGGGTTTAAATACTTGCAAGCATTGTCTTCTACTAGTTTTAGATACCCTTTGAATTTCCATTGCACATTCTTAGATGATTTTTTCTCAGTCTTGCATTGTACATGTTTCATTCCCCTTCATAAAAAATACTGTTCTAGCTTAAAAAATAGCTCTATCACATTTTGGTTGCAGAAAGGATGAAGCAAAGACCTTAAAGAGTGGACTAAGGTCATCAAAAGTTGAAGCTCAGGTATACAGACTGTTATAATATTATATATTGCATTTGTATCCTCTGTTTTACTCCAAAACTTTTATGTTGTCCACTGACACCTTTTTTTTATCCTCTATTTTATACTTTATCTCTTTCTAAGTAGAGTTACATGTCTAAATCATGGCTAACATGTTATATTAACCTGTGTAGGCACTTCTATTCCAATCCCACCCAAAATGGATAAATTATGGATGTCAAAGGATAGAATGTGTAGGGAATATGAGGAAGGAGTAGAAGAGTATCTTGAGTTTGAAAACTCCATTCAAGTAATCCTAATTCTATTAGATGTACATACGAAAAATGTGGAAATCTGACATTTCAAACGTTAGGGGATGTAAGAAAATATTTGTTTAAGAGGGGTATAGATCAAACTTATATAGTATGGGTTTGGTATGGTGAGAAACACGAGAAGATAGGATCGTCAAGCTTTGTAACTTTTGCTGAAGAAACACACGACTATGAAGTTGACTCCTTTGAAGATGCTGCAGATGCTGTAGAAATGGGTAATGCTGCATATGAACATATTTCTGGTGTCCGCAAGTCATTTATTTCTATACTAGAAGATGTTGAAAAGCCTATGTATCTTGGTTGTTCAAAGTATACAAAACTATCAGGATTGATGAGATTATATAACATTAAAGGAAGATTTTGGTGGTCTGACAGTAGCTTTTCAGAGTTGTTGAAAACTCTTCATGATATGTTCCCAACACAAAATGAAATACCTTCATCAATGTACGAGGCTAAGAAGGTGATGAAAGCTCTGGGTTTAGAATATGAGAAGATACATGCATGTCCCAATGATTGCATACTTTACAGAAAGGAATATAGCGATTTATCAAATTGTCCCACTTATGGAACATCAAGATGGAAGAAGGCAACTAATGATCCTCACTAAGTTTTTAGTAAAAAAGGTTCCTGCCAAACTTTTGTGTTATTTTCCTTCCATTCCCCGGTTAAACGAATATTTCAATCCTCAAAGACAGCAAAAGACTTAACTTGGCATGCTTATGAAAGAGTAGTTGACGACAAACTTCGTCATCCTGCAGAAACCGCATCATGGAAGCTAGTTGAGCACAAGTGGCCAGATTTTGCGAAAGATCCTAGAAACCTTCGATTAGCTCTTTCAGCTGATGGCATAAATCCACGTAGGTCCCTTAGTAGTAGGTACAATTGTTGGCCAGTTATATTAGTTACCTATAATCTACCGCCTTGGTTGTGCATGAAAAGGAAATTCATGATGTTGTCGTATATTGATATCAGGTCTAAACCAGCCGAGCAATAATATTGATATTTATTTAGCACCATTAGTTGAGGACTTAAAACTTTTATGGGAAGAGGTAGTTGATGCTTATGATGCACAAAAAAGAGAGTTCTTTACTTTAAAGGCCGTATTGTTGTGGACTATCAACGATTTTCCTGCATATGGAAATCTGTCTGGTTGCAGTACCAAGGGGTATTATGCTTGCCCCATATGTAGGGAAGATACTTATGCACCTAGGCTGAAACATAGTGGTAAAAATGTATATACTGGCACAAGGATGTTTCTTCCACGACATCATCCGTATCGCACTCAAAAGAAAGTTTTCAATGGTAAGCATGAATTTGGCGATCCTCCAACACTATTGAGCGGAAATGAGATATTATACAAGGTTGGTGATGAAGGTGATGATCCATTGATAGTTTATGATCCAGTAACACAAGCAATGGTAGATAAAATTGTAAGCAAGTCTTAACTGTATTTCATTTTCATTATTCTTGCACAACTTCATATTAAGATGGTAACATAAATTCATTCTTTTCATAGGATGAAGTGAAAAAGAAAATAAGTTCTGGAGAGTTGTTGATTCCTCAAAACATAGATGCTTTTGGATATGCAATGGAGAGTCCCGAGCACAGTGGTCGTGTTACGGCAACGGGAGAAATGTCACCCCAAGATCTTTTTTCAACACTCCTAAAACTCCAACTTGTTGGGAGGAGGAGAAAAAGAAGTTGCTTGATGAGATTGAGAGAAAAAATAATATGATAAACAAATAACTTTCAGAAGGTCTCTGTGCTACGTCGTTATCCGATACCGGTTCTAACTTTCCAATTCCTCCAATCCCTACCGTGAATGCACCGAGTTATACCTCCAAAGGTTCGCAGAGGCCAAGGATCATGAACCAGGTTTATTTCATCCCCTCTTTCAATTTTAGTTTAAAGTAGACGCACACTATCTACTTCAACTTTTCTTTCTATTTGTTTATTTCTAGAAAGATGGACTTCTCTGTCTACATGAACTTTACTGTCTACTTGTACTTTTCTGAACACTATCTACTTGAACACACACTATCTACTTGCATTTTTCTTTCTACTTGAACTTTTCTTGAAAGTTGGACTTTTTTGTCTACTTGAATCAGTATCTACTTTTCTGATACCAGTATCTAGTTCTCTGAAATGGTTATAAGTGAAAAATCTCCTCTCCAACCTGATCAAGATATGGATGTTGATGCAACAAAACCTAGTCCGAAAAGTAAAACAAAGGTACTACATGTCAGTTTCTTTATTCTTGAAATCCTAGTAAAATGGAAGTAATAAAGGGACATATAATTTTATATATGCTTTCTTTTAATAAGGTAGAAGATTGCCAATTGGCTATGGGTTTCGTCGACAATATTGTTGCCAAAGGAACCATTATGGAATACAAGCCCCCCAATGTTATTGTGTCCATCGAATTGGTATTGGACGAGGATGCGTTGCTTTCTATTCCACCTGACGATATACCTCTAACTAAGATTAAGGATGCTATTGGATATCACATACTTTGGCCAACCGATTTAGTTCTTCATGGTACTCTAATTAGAGAGGTAGTTAATATTTATTTAGAAGTCTCTTGCATGTATAAATATCATATTATTTAAGTCTTGTACATTTTTACTCTGAAATTGTGTTATATTTTAGGCATCCGATGTGGACAAGGAAGCTCCCAATGAGCAAAGGAAAACGCCAACTAAAGTTAAAACTCCAACAAGGGCTTCCACTAGAATTCTAAGGTCATTCAAAAATCCGCCCGGAATGGACTGCTTTGCTAAACTGGTACAACGCTTGATCGTTGAAAAAACCGCAATTTCGGTACCACTTCCTGGCAATTTATTTAATAACACAACAGTTGTAATTCTTTTCGAGGAGGATTTCAAAATTTTCTTTATAATATGTGCCCTATCATCTAATTGCGTCCAAATATACATAAGGTAATTGAATACTTTGTTTTTCAAATTTTTGTTGTTACATTAATAAGTTGATCTAAATAATCTGTAAAGTACATATATAGGTTGTTGTACATTCGTTTGAAGGAGATAAACCTTGTCGAAGATGTTTGCTTCATTAATCCGAGACTAGTCTCCGTGTCTGGTTTGAAAGTTCTTGGAACGCGGGATGCAAGGCCACGACATATTTGTAATAGTTTGATATCTCGAAAAGAAAGTCGACTTGTTTTCTTGCCATACAACCCTAGGTAATACATTTTCTTACTTATTTTTCTTCTACAAGTTCTCACTAACTCGATAACTTGTATATATCTTGGTGCTATATGGTGTTACAGTTTTTATTGGGTTTTGATTGTCATTGAACTGTCACTAATGAGAGCATATTATTTGGACTCTTTGAGGAGTTATGTCCAAGATGATCTTAAGTACATTGTAACAAGGTATGCATCAATATTTGTACCATATTTTAGGAATTTCACAACTACAGTTAAGGTACTAATTAGATGATTCAATAATGACTATTAATATTATCCAATTTAATTTGCATATAGTGGACTTCAGATGTTTCATGCTCAAATGGAAAAGCAAGTCAAAAAGTTTAAATTGAACTGGATAAAAATTAAGGTACAATATATTTCTCTCATGTAAATGTAAATAAAAAATAAATACAAGTTTGTAAGGACTTTGCTTAATTTTCTATGATTAGGCGCCACAACAAGCCGGCTCTGTGGAATGTGGGTACTACGTGATGAGATTTATGAAGGAGATCACATCTGATCGAACCTTACTTAATCCAAAGGTGATGTTTTTCTTAATCGACATGTATATGTAGAATATAAATATATCATGATAGTAACAATTTCATTTTTTCTTCCTATTTACAAACAGTACAGTCAAAAGGAAGACTACAATTTTAAAGAAATTTATGAAGTTGGAACAGAGTGGATGGAACATGTTCTGCAGTTCCTTAACTAACAAATCGTCAAAGGTAATTTTAGACTATCTACAGTGAATCTATAGTTTAACAATTTCGAAGAAATATTTTTATTATGGATAAGTCAATGTTTAATAATATTGATGAATGTGTGAGGAATACCCTGTGTGAGCAAATGCCTGATTAGTAAGTTTCCTGTACTGTAGGGTGTAACCCAGTGACAGGTAGGAGGCACTTTGTGATGGATTCCTATGTATGTGGGAATTCTTCATGTGTATGTGAAAAGAGTCGCCTGCGTGTTCAGTGTTGGTGTCAGTAGGGGGCTATGTATACACATACTGTGAGTGTGTGTGTACTAGAGAGTGTAGGTTGATCCAATTCTTATGTGAAGTGGTGAGCATAGTCAGTAGTGGCAAGCTGCCACTGTAAGTGTGTCTAGGTTGAATCCCCTGTGTTATGTGCAAATGGTGAATCTAATACCTATAAAATTAGGGTTCTGCTTGTGTGTACCCAATTGGGAGAGTGGTGTTCTGTTATCAGTTGGGGATAACTGATACATAGGTGCTAGGGGTGTTGGTCAAACTTGAATGTGTGTGTAGCATAGGCAGCCAACAGATGTGGTTGTGAGCACATGTTGGTGCTACAGATGAGTGTCAAGTGAAGTAAGTTAAAGTAATTCCTGTGTGAGTGTGTACAGTACCTCATTAGTATGGTGCCAGTTTAGGTGTGCAGGGACATACCAGTAGACAGAGGGTTAATACAAGGGTTGTGCAGACCCTGCCTTGGAGAGTTGGGTAGTATTGTGTTTAATAGTGTGTGTGTTTCCTACACATAGAATGCTGCATCAGCAGTGCAAACTTCCCTTTGTACAATCTGTCGACAGATGGGTGTGCACAGATTTAGCAGTGTAGGGAAAACCTGTTAGCAACAATAAAAAATTTCTATGTCGGTTTATTGTGCAGACTAGGGAGGAGAGGTTTCCAATAGGATTCTCATGTGTGAATGAACCAGTATAATTAGGGAGGCTATCCTAAGTTCTGTGTGTGTACAGTTTGGCCGGGTAGGAGTGCACAGATGTACAACTCAATAGGAATTCCTATAGGCTAATGTGAGTGGGCAGGATACATGAGTGTGCATACTTGTGTGATGGGGATATTGGAGTGTATCCTATATTTAGTAGCAGGACAGGGTGTGAGTATCACAACAGTGGGTATTGGTGTACCTGGATTGTGCAAGGATATGAAATGATCAATTTTGTAAACAAGCTTATATGCTTCTCTGGATGTAGTCACAAACATATTGAACATTTAGTCAAACTGTATTGATAATTCTGTAATAGTGAGTTGATACTTTGTGTTCTTGTTCTCTCATGAACTAGCTCAAAAATGAAGGTGTTGTATGCTGTGAATAGGGGAATGCTATGGATATGGAGGGATGTGCTCCGATATAGTTTGCTACTTTTTTATTTCATTTTATAGTGTTCGTTGATTATGTTTTGTGGTGACAAGTGACGGATATTTGTGGTTTGGATATTGTTTAAGTGGTATGGAAACAATACAGATGTGGGATGTGTACTTTATGGTTGGATTATGTTGTGGTTGGACAAGTGAAGAATAATTTATGGATGTGTATTGGAAGTTTTTGTTGTATAAATAATACAGTTTGTTAATATAAAATTTGGGTTTTATAGTAATTTGATGTGTATAGCTTTTGGATTGATGTAATGTGTGGTTGATTAATATTATATAATTCTTGACGAAATTTTGGCATGCTTCTCTTGATGTTACATTGGATAGCTTCTCTTGACGGTTGTCAAACGTCAACTTTAATTCATATCATGCTGCACAACATAGCCGTAAAATAGTACTTTTCATGATGGATTTTGTCCGTCAAAACAAAATGCTTTTATTGACGGCTAGAGGCCTTCATCTAGGCCGGAGTCAAGAAAAGTTTTTGCCTATGTTGACATTTTCTAAAAACTGCTATCTTGACGGCTAAAAGCAGTCAAGAAAAATTTCTTAATATGACGGCCAAAAATTGTCGAGAAAAGCCATGCCAGCGACCGTCAAGAAAAGGGGAGGGATCTTTTCTTGACTCCGGCCTAGTTGACGGATCTGCAATCGTCAAGATACCCATTTCTTGACAGTTTTTCTTCGTCAAGAAAAGCATTTATTCTTGTAGTGTATGCAATAAAAGTAGTTTTATTTACATTCTACATTGAAAATACTTTGTTTATGATGTCTCTATGTATTCATATATAGTATTTCTTGAAAAATTTGCCATTGATGGGCATCATCGCCACTCGATCGTCCATCCCGGTCAATTGATAAGCTCCGTTTGAGAAAACTTTGCTTACAACATAGGGACCTTCCTACTTTGCTACGAATTTGTCCTTGCTCATATGTGTCATAGTCATAGGATGTGTAACAGTCAGGACTAATTCGCCTTTTTGGAATGCTCGTACTTTGACCTTTCGGTTGAAAGCTTTGGAGATACGGGCTTGATATAGCTCAATATGTTGTTGACCTAGTAACCGTTTCTCGTCCAGCGCTTCAAGCTCCTGAAGCCAAAGATGTTCATTATTCTCGGTCATGAGTTCATTGGTAATTGCAATTGTCAGGGATAGAATTTGAATTTCCAATGGTAATACATGTTCACACGCAAACACCAAGGAAAAAGGTGTACAACTGGTCAGATTGCGCACGGTAGTACGATAAGCCCATAGACATTCTTCGAGCTTCTCACTCTAGTTACATTTGTTAATAGAAACAAACTTTTTGAGAAGTTTAATGATGGTCTTGTTGAATGCCTCAGCCAAGCCATTAGCTGCAGGATTATAGGCCGTGGAAGCAACATTGTCGATTCTGTTGTCATCGCATAACTGAGTAATCATATGGCTGATGAACTGTTGTCCATTATTATGAATAATTTGTCGAAGGACACCGAATCTATATATTACATGATGTTTGATGAAGTTGATGACGCTACTGGTCCTAACTTTGGCCAAAGGTATAGCTTCAGCCCACTTCGAGAAGTAATCAGTTATAGCTATTGTTTGCCATTGATTGTAAAAGTACAGAACAATTTATATAGGAGGACTGAACTTAGACTCACAATACAAACTCGCTCATACAAAGAAAGCCTAGGGACGAAAACCTAGGTACAGCAATCTAAGTACAATTGTTTATTTTAGATTCTGGGGGTGACGATAGAGGCTCGGGAAAGCGACGACAGCTCTGCCTTACTCCTTGGACGACCGGGTGCAGCCTTGGCTCTGGAGAAGAACTGCTTGGCGTTGATAAAGAAATGCTCTCCTTGTTCTTTCTGTATATGCTCCTCTGTCCTTTCGATCTCTGTATATTCTTTCTCTGATTCTCTCTCGATCCGGGGGGGTTTGTAAAGGAATGGCACCTTGCTATTTATAAGAGTGGGGAACATCATTAGGGTTTGCAATGATTGTCCATTCTCAAAAGTCGGCGGCCTGAGAGTTAATTAATCTGGGCCGTCCATCTCGAATATAATAGATTTAAGCAATTAATGTGATTGTATTAAATCTCTGTGGACAATAATGTTGATTGCCATAAATATTCGTGACTTGTAATGGCCTGCCACATTTCTAATTTGCTCGATTTGATTTGATCTGGGCACTTATGGTGATTGCAACAAATCTGATTTTGTTAGGATTTGTTAGCACCCATAATTCTAGGAAGATAAGACTGCCACGTATCTCAATCATCGTGAAAAGCGCAACTTGTCTCCACTGGATCATCTTGGCAGAGCCGCATATGAGTGGACCGCATGAGGATGAACGGCCGCATAAAGATAAGCAACCGTGTGGGGATAAACAGTCGCATGAAGATGGACAACCGCATGGGAGTGGGCTGCCGCATGCTGATGGGCGGCCGCATAAGGGATGCAGTCGCATGAAGATGGGCGACCGCATGAAGTGGGCAGCCGTATGCTGATGGGCGGCCGCATAGAGGATGCAGCCGCATGAAGATGGGCGGTCGCATGAAGTGGGCGGTCGCATAAATGCAGCACCCGCATGCCTCGGGATTTGATAGATTCTACCAACTGTGAGAAGATTTTCTCCTCTTCTCTAGGAATGTGCTATTATGTCAGTCATTATTGTGCCTTTATGTCAGAGCTGTCATTTGTCAGAGCTGTCAGCCGTCAGGTCATTAAATGCAGCAAAAGACGAACGAAAGAGCTGTTGAAGGCCACGTGACTCCTCTCTGGGCCTCATGGAATTTTTTGAGCCGCATAGACTTGTAAGCCGCATGGTCCCCTGAGCCGCATGGGGATCCTTGGCCACATGGACCTTTCTTTATTCTTTTCCATGCTTCTACAAGATCCCCTTCAAAGTTTTTAATTTGCAAAATTGAAATACTTTGAATAAGAAGCATGGCTATGTATAAACTCCTCTGGCCGCATAGGATGTTCTGGCCGCATGGATGTCCCAGCCGCATAGCCTCCTCAGCCGCATGGCCATCTGAGCCGCATTGGTAAACCAGTCGCATAGACTTCCTGGCCGCATAGCCTGTCTGGGCGTATAAGCTCCTTGCCATATCATCCTGCCATATGTGCAAATCTTTTACATTAATTGTCTTTGATTTGCTGTCAGATTTTGAAGCCGCTTTTTGGGGCAGGATCCCAAGAGTTTGGCCTTTATGTAGTCGGTTCGTCTTGATAACCGAAGAGTCGGTTTTCATGCTGTACGTTGATCGAAGTGCCCTCCTTTTGCCTATAAATATGAACGTGTTCAGTCGGAGAGACTTCTTTACTCTCTCTCTCTCGTCTTCAACTCTTGCTGTCCTAATTTTCTTTCTTTGTCTTCCTTCTCCGACCGTCGGACGATAATGGCCCCCAAGTCTTCCAAGGCTGCCTCTGCTGCTGCGAAGGGCAAGAAAGCGGCTTCTTCGTCGGCCACTACGCCTGAAGTGTACCCTGACGTCCACCCTGCTTTTAAGGGTAAGGATTGGATAGAATATTGAATGCTTTGAACCCTAAAAACTATGGCTCTCTTGCATAATTTATGCACAAGCCTTCATCCTTCGTCTTTATTGAACTGCCCAAGTTTAACATGATGAAACCGCATATGTTGCATTGGCCGCATGACCTTCTCATATCCGAGCTGCATGGGGCATGCCCTGTGTTTTAGCCCCATGAGAAGGACTTGAGCCGCAGGAGCACTTCTGGATTTGAACCGCATGAAGTCCCATTGAACGGGACCGCATGAGCTTCTGATAAACTGGACCGCATAAAGCTTCACTAATTTGTGCCACAAAAGCTCATCTGCTAAATAGAACCGCATAAGCTCAACCGAACCGCATAGGCTCTATCATAGCAGTGCCGCATGAAACGTAACTGAATTGGGCCGCATAAGGCTACGTTGAACCAAGCCGCATAGGCTCTATCGAAGCAGTACCGCATGAAACCCAACTGCATTGGGCCGCATAAGGCTACGTCGAACCGAGCCACATAGGCTCATAGGAGGTCTTTTAGGAAACTTCAAGTGGTTTTGTTTTAACCATCTTTTAATCCTGTTTCTTTTATTCTTTCTTCAGTGGATCTGCCAATCAATCCAGCAGGAGAGCTTTTGGTGGGTTCAGCCAAATATGCCATGGGTGTGCAGCTCGACGACTTGGTTCGACGTGTGTCAGATCAGCTTCCCGTCGATGAGCCTTTGGAGAGGGTGAGCGCCATCAATAACCAGCCTTTCCACTTTCTTTGTACTATGATGAACTCGGGAAGGCTGGAAGGAGAGTATCTGAAACCAGCCTTTTTCTTTGGGGATGCTCTATCCATAAAGAACCCCCGAGTGCTGGACATTTCTGAGAGCTGGGACTTTACTGTGGACGGGGTGGAGATCCTTATTCCCGAAATGGAACGTCATTTTCCCCTCTCGTGGTTCAATATGGTACCGTTGAGCGGAAAGATGGCGGTCTCCCTAACTCTAACCCAATCGGGGATGTTCGTAGGCAATATCTATTATAATAAGAATATTTGGTCAGCATATGCGAGCAGGGACTCGGTCAGTCGGAGCGTGATGAGATTGATTCCGGGTACCTTCATAAACATATCTGGTCCCAACTTCACGTTTACTCTAGCCGATACCTTCCTGAATCAGCTCGCTCACAAGTGGTCTTATCCTGTCGACAGGTTGTCGCTGCTGAACTGGATAAACCCCATCCCTACGTGGGCCAACCTGACCTCACGGATCCTGAGAAAATACGAGGCATTCTTTCGGGAGATTGACCTCTATTATGCCATCCGGGGCACCTGTTATGGGTTACCCATCAACAAGCCGTTGTTCATAGCTCTTTTGGAAATGTATAACCGGCGGACGGGAACTTTTTTGCGCCCGGAGGGGAGTTGCGACTTGCACTCCATGAAATGTATGATGTTTCTAAGCTGCCATGGGGGCGACGAGGCTTTTGAAGTATACTCCCCGACAAACGTAAAATTCGAGGATCTGGATCGACGATTCCCGGGTTTCGTTGCCGTGTACAGGGAACTGCTATGCCACCACAGTATCTGTCACCAAACGGCTATCAAGAAGAATAATAGCTCAGAAGGGAACGCTCCCCATACCACGTCCTAGGTCTCGTATCATTTTAAATTAAGTCCCTCTGGCCGGGTTTCTTCCCGAGGTCCTCAAACTCAGGAGGAGATAAAAAACCTGATATCGAATGCCAAGAGGTCGAGGTCCACCAGTGACAAATTTGGGAGTCGTACTGACTCCTTCAGCTATTTCTACCACGGTACCCGGTAGATGTCTGAGAAAGCGCTCTTGGCCGGATTCTTGATGGTGTGGCTACGGAACTGCATAGTCTCGGGAGGGACAGGTTCCATTGAAAGGATCAGCCGCCACTTCATCCTCCCGGCCGTGAAGCTGGTCTTCAGAGTCAGGCTGGCCCTTCTTCCGACCATGGTGTGTAGCATACACCACGGCCTCCGTACCTTTTCGTCCAAAGTCATTGCCCGCGAGACGACACTGGACTTTGAGCGAATAGAGCTACCCTACCATTATCTAATATGGTGGCTATTGATGCATTATCGGTCGTTGATGAGGCCCGGAGCAGAAGATGGCGTTACCGCTAATGACGCTTTCCTTTTCTGATACCATCATCAGCCTTGGGAATACGATACCATGCCAGCCTGTCAGAGGGCGTTGGCGAGAGTAGACGGACATGACTTCTTTGTGTTTGTTCCTCAATTTACCGCTAGAGAAGTGAGGGGTGTACATGTTGATGGCATTGAACCTCTCCTCCTTTTATCTGAGAAAATGCTCCTTTGGCTGCGCAATATTCGTCCAGCGCACCTAGTATATCGTTACCGCAATAACGTATACCTGGAGCCCTACTTGTCCAGCAGGTTCTCCCGCCAGTTCGGGTATAGCCAGCTGTTCCTTGATTGTCCCAGTGCTTGCCTAGGCTTTCAGGACAGTATCCTTGATGGTATCAGGGCTTGGCATTCTTACAATGCGGTTCATACCTGAGCTAGATTCTCGGTCCCCGATGCTAATAATTCAGAGGAGATTTTGTACATGGCGGCCCTCTATCATGTTACGACGAGTAAGCCTTCCATTAATTTTGACATGAGTACCAACTTTATTGTCGGTACTGGCTTGGCAGAGAAGCCCGAGGGGTCCAAGAAGAGAAAGAAAAAGGCGAATATGGTTCCTATGCCGGACTCGGAGTCCACGACGGCGAGCGAAGAGGATGACGAGCAGGATGCCGATGATTCGTTCCATCCCTCGGACGAAGAGGTGGGGGATCAGCCACCTATTGTGCCAGATGACATGGTGGCGGGGCAGCCGCCTGCTGTGCCTAGTCCTTCGCGCAAGCGAAGCAGGCATATGTTCACTGATGATGGCAGAACCTACTCCACGAAGCGAGCTAAGGTAAGACGCCGCAGGCTGTTTATTGGGGATGTTGACGCTGTTTCTGAGGTGATTTAAATTTCAACTACCTTCTCCTTCTTTTTCTAAACTATGGCCTAATCATTTTTTTCCTCTTTGTAGGCGTCATAAGAGTCGGTTTCTCGGGACCCGACCACTGAGGTCGATCCGTCCCTGACCACTTTGGTCAATGATATGTGCACCGCTATCATTTCTGCTGTGGTTCTTCCGGAGGCGGTCGAGGAGTCCCACCTTGCTGAGACCTCAACCCATGAGGACGGAGGCTCTACAGCACCTGTCCCTGAGACAGCTGAATTTCAACGGGGTGACACTGAACTGGCAGGCTCCCTTTCAGGGGTGGTTGGGGCAGAGAAACCAGTTGAATTCAACTTGGAGGTCGCGGATGGGGAGACTATGTCAGCTGCGAGCGAGTTGCGACCTCCATGCTCCTTCCCTGGTAAGATAAGCTGAATCTTAACTTGTGAAGAGGCCTATCTGCTCTATCATCACATCCTTCGGGTTACGTCGATTGATAGTTGCTTTGGACGTACAGGTCCTGCCCCTTTATTGCCGGTGACGGACATTGTCGGGGTGGACTCTACCGGAGGGGATCTGACGGAAGCACGTGTGCCTCATTCTCTTTCAACCTATATTGAAAGGCCTCCAGCTGGGTCGAGTTCGGGGGCCCAAGTGGCGGCACAGCCGGGGCAGGGAATAATGCTTCCTGCGTCCTCCTCTGCGAATATGGTTTTGGGGGTTAACCTTTCCGCCTTGCCGAGTATCCAAGCTCTTCGGGCGGCGGAAGAGGAGCTAGCCGCTATTCATACGTCTTTTCACACAGAATTTGTTTCCTTGGTGGCAGGGATGGCAAGTTCCGATGCTACTCCTTCGACACTGCCAGCCACACTTCCTTTGATGTCGTCCTCTACAAAAGTTTTGGATGAAGTGTCACAGGATATGGTTGACAGCTTTTACCGCCACCTGAAGAGAAGGGTCGAGGCAGTTGTGGAGAGGGGGACTCCCTTTGCTATGGCCCGTCAGTGCGCCGGTGGCCAAATCGACATCCTTAGAACACTCCCTGGTGGGACGGGGCTAGCGGCACTTCTGGAGCCCAAACTGCTAGAGGTTGATCGACTTGTGACCCAGTTTCACGTGCTGTGGCAAGCTGATCTGTCTGCGGCAATAGATCAAGAACGTACTTTCCTCATAACCTCGGTAGAAAAGGTGAGGCTTGCTCGGGATTCGATCAAGCCGACCATACTGAAGGACCGCCGTGATCTGTCCCAGTTATATGATCAATTGAGCCGTAGAAATGAAGATTGCACGGCTCGGGAAGCGACCGCCTCCCGCGGGGTAATCGACACTATGGAGTAGATCCTCGAGCTCCAGAGAAAGCTGGCCTTTTTGGAGTCTGAGGTCGAAGCCGCCCGTACCGAAAAGGGACTTGTTATCCAGGAGGCTGACAGACTTAGTCGAGCTTCTGCCAATCTGGAGCTCGCCCTGAAGAAGATGGAGGATGGCTGGCGGGCACACATGTATTTGGATGATGCAGACCGGTTGTCCCAGGAAACGGAGCGCCGAGCTAAGCAGCAGCTTGAACGGAGGACCGCCTTGGTGAAGAACCGCCTCCTGGAATTATGTAATGCCGAACCATAGTCAGCCTTTTCTTCTTTTGTTATATTCTTTTTGAGGGGGACATGGTCCCAGAACATGTAATGCTCTTTGGCTTCCAAATAAAAGAGTATGCTTTATTCTACCCTTTACCTGTACTGCTTGTTGTGCTTGTGGTGTTATGGTGATGTTTGCCCCGCATGGGGTACTTGTTTGTGGACCTGTTACCCTTGGCATACCTTGGTTTTAGGTACGGATAACAAGTTTGATTGGGGATACCTAGAACTGTTCCATGGTAAGGTGGTCATGGACGCTCCTGGTATCGGGAGAAAGAATGCCATGGAGCAGCTGGGCTCCCGGGGCATGATAAGAAATGATGGGCCTGTACTAAGAAACTTAGCAAAGGACATTTGTGGGCCTATTATCCTTGGCGTACCCTCGCTTAGGATACGGATAATAGGATGAAAGGGAACCAACATACTTACTCAGAGGTAATGAGGACATGGCAAGTATGGGGGTTTTATCGCAGAGTCTTCCTACTCAGAGGTAATGAGGACATGGCAGGAGTGGACTCAACGGAGGATATTTGTGGTCAACAGAGGACATTTGTGGACCTATTATCCTTGGCGTACCCTGGGGTTTTTTTTTGGTACAGATAATAAGTCGAGGGAGGACCAACATATTTACTCAGAGGTAATGAGGACATGGCAAATATGAGGATTTTTTCGATGGAGCCTTCCCACTCAGAGGTAATAAGGACATGGCAGGAGTGGGCTCAATGAAGGGGTACATAGAATGACTCAGAGGTAATGAGGACATGGAAGTTCTATGTAGAGGGGTGATTTATTTTTGGCGGAAGTGAAACGACTCAGAGGTAACATCGACGTGGTAGTTTTGGAAATTTTGTGGATCCGTTACCCTTTTTATGCACTGAGAGTATAGGTAGTTGATCATGAGGGAGGAGCTCTTTCAGAGAAATAAGTTCAGAGGTATGATCATACATGACTTACTACCTAAAAGAGTGACCGAAATGTGAGTTCAGAGGCACCTGTGGGTACATAACTCGATAATCTGGGAGATTGTGAATGTGAGTTCAGCGGTACATGAGGGTACATAACTCGGCAATCTAGAATTTGGAGAATGTGAGTTCAGCGGTACCGGCGGGTACATAACTCAATAATCTGGAATTTGGAATATGAGTTCAGCGGTACAGGCGGGTACATAACTCAATAATCTGGAATTTGGAGAATGTCGTTTAGACATAATATTTCTTCAGGAACTTGTCGTTGACGGGCAGCATGAGTAAATCTCCATTTTGTTTTGCGAGGCGGTAAGCACCGTTGGAGAATACAGCCTCAATGATAAATGGGCCTTCCCACTTTGGTTGGAACTTGTCGGCGGTCTTGTGAGTCATGACCATCGGCCTCCGAACTGACAGAACGAGATCGTCCACTTGGAATGTTCTGATTTTAACCTTCTTGTTGAAGGCTCCGGAGATGCGTGCTTGGTATAGCTCGATCCGTTGCTGAGCCAGTAGGCATTTTTCATCTAGGGCCTCAAACTCTTGTAGCCGGCGATGGTAGTTATCGTTCGTCGTCAGTTGGTAAGTGAGAGCGACGTGGAGCGAGGAGATTTGAGTCTCCAATGGGAGAACTGTCTCACTCTCGTACACCAGGGAGAATAGTGTATTCCCGGTGGCTGTTCGGACTGTAGTACGATACGCCCATAAGCATTCGCCAAGCTTCTCGTTCCAGTCGCGTTTGTTGGAGGACACGAACTTCTTGAGTAACTTGATGATAGTTTTGTTGAATGCTTCTGCCAACCCATTTGCTGCCGGATTATATGGCGTTGAAGCAACATTCTGAATTCTGTGCTTGTCGTAAAACAAATAGAAGGCGTGGCTTGCAAACTGCAGACCATTATCGTGGATGATCCTTAGGGGCAGTCCAAAGCGATAGATGACGTGATGCTTGAGGAAGTTGATCACGTTTGAAGTCTTTACTTTTGCGAGCGGAACAGCTTCTGTCCATTTGGAGAAGTAATCTGTGATTGCGTATATGAAGCGATGTCCTCGGGAGGAAGGTGGAGTAATCGGACCGATGATATCCATTCCCCAGCTTCAAATGGCCAGGATGCTACCGTCTGATGTAGAAATTCGGATGGTTGGTGGATGAAGTCTGCGTGGACTTGGCAGGCTTTATATTTTCTTGCATAGTCTATCACATCTGCTACCATCGTGGGCCAGTAGTAGCCCATTCGGCGAAGACGGTCTTGTAATTTAGGGCCAGGCTGATGGGCCCCACAGACACCGTCATGAGCTTCGCGTACGGTTTCTTCGGCTTCTGCGTTTGACAGACACCGAAGCAATAACCCATCGTAGGATCGGCGATACAGCATTTTCGTTTCTGTATCGCAGAAGAATCTAAGAGAACACCTTTTGATGGAGGTAGCTTCCTTTGGGTTCTCGGGCAGGATGTCGTAGACTACGAAATCTATGAATGGTTGTCTCCAGTCTGACACTTCGTCGATCATCTGAGTGGAATAACTCGCCACGAATTAAACCTTGTTCTTGGGACAGACCAGTTCGTGGCCTATCACATCCACCGAATGATGAGTATGGTTTGGCACTGCTAAGGAAGCGGCAAGGCCTGCTAGGGCATCGGCTTCGATGTTTTGGAGCCTGAGAACATGTTCGATGAAGAATCCCTCAAAGGACGAGATAATGTCGATCGCTATTTGGTGATAGGGGATCATATCTTCATGGCGGACTTCGTATGAACGCCGGATCTGATTGACGATTAACTACGAATCACCGTATGCTTCAAGATATTCTACCTCCAGCTCTCTTGTAAGTTGGAGGCCAATGACTAAAGCGTTGTAATCGACCATATTGTTAGAGCAGGGTTCTGTGAGGGAGTAAGCGTGACTGATCACTAGTCCGGAAGGAGAAATCAGTACCACCCCGACTCCAACGACGATGTTGCCCTTAGGTCCAGTTTTCGAAGCACCGTCGAAGAACATTCGCCATATCATCATGGGAGGCCGCATGCGAGTCGACGACCTCATCTTGGATTTCTTCGTATATTCTGGCCGATTCTGAGCCTGGATGGGCTGCCAAAAAGTCTGCCAGGGCTTGACCTTTAACAGCCTTTTGTGGGATGGAGATCATATGGTAGGGGGACAGTAATATTGCCCATGTAGCAAGACGAGAGCTGAGTGCCCCTGGTTTAGTCATGAGGACCCTGAGAGGGTTGACTCGTGAGATCACATGTATGGTTTGTCCTGTGACATAGTACCGCATCTTTTGAATGGCAAACACCAGGGCTAGGCATTCCTTCTCCACGGCGGTATATCGGTCCTCTGGCCCGATCATCATTCGATTGAGGTAATAAATAGCTTGTTCATGGCCTGCATCGTTGTTTTGTGCCAGCAGAGCACCGAGGGAATGCTCTATTGCTCGTACATAGAACAGGAATAGATTTCCAGCAACCGGGGCCACCAGGACTGGAGGGTTCGACAAATATTCTTTGATGCTGTCGAAGGCACACTGACATTCTTCGTCCCATACGAATGAGACGCCTTCTTCATGAGATGGGTGAATGATTGACAACGCCCAGAGAGGTTGGAAATGAATCTCCTGATGTAAGCTAACCTCCCTTGGAGGCCTCAAAGTTTTCGAAGATTTCTCGGGGGACCCATCTCCATGATTGCCTTCGTCTTCTCAGGTTCTACGTGGATACCCTGGGAGGTGATGATAAAACCCAGGAATTTTCTGCTGGATACGCCCAAGAAGGATTTTGTAGAACTCATCTTCAGGTTGTGTGCTCGCATCAGGTCGAATACCATCCTCAGATCCTGTAGATGGTCTCCTTTACAGCGACTCTTGACGGCGATGTCATCAACATAGCACTCCACGGTCTTGTGCAAGTGATCCCTGAAGATGATACTCATAGCTCTTTGATATGTGGTGCCATCATTCTTTAAACCGAAAGACATGACTGTGTAGCAGTATGTGTCAATCGGTGTTCGGAATGATGTATGCTTTTCGTCGTCAGGAGACATCTTGATTTGGTTGTACCCCGAGAAACCATCCATGAATGACATGCGTTCGAAGATGCATGTGTTGTCGATCATGATGTCTGTGATAGGGAGGGGGAATTCATTTTTGGGACAAGCCTCGTTCAGATTGTGGAAGTCGATGCAGATTTGAATCTTTCCATTCTTCTTGAGGATCATGTTGGCGACCCAGTCTGGATGTTGCTTCTCACGAATGAAGCCGCTGGCTATCAGTTTGTTGACTTCGGCTTCGATCGCATCCATGATGCCTGGGCAGAAGCGTCGCTGTTGTTGTTTGACCGGCTTTACATCTGGCCGAATATTGAGCTTGTGAAGGGCAACCTCGGGGTTTAGTCCTGGCATGTCTTCATAGCTCCAGGCGAACACATCAATATATTCTTTGACGAGTTCCAGTAGCAATTCTCGCTCTTCGTTTGTCAGGCTTTTACAGACGAAGATTGGTTTTGGAGAAGATTCGCTGCCAAGGTCGACCTGTATAACCTCATCTTCAGTAGGAGGTTCTCTCCTTTCGAACCACTTTTTCTATTGTGCATCCAGCTGTTGGGCCTACGACTCTAACTCGAGGATCTCGTGAATGTCTTCATCTTCTTCGTAAGCATCGGCGAATGCCATATTGACTGACAGGACTTGTCTGAATACGTCTCCGATGCTGGCATCCGAATCAGAAGTTGGTGACCTTGTTGAATGTGAATGCCACTCGCATTCCTCATCTGAACTTTTAGGGGTCGTTGCGGGCGTAACGTACCCTACTCCACATCGGGTCTTGCTGTAGTAGTACCGTGGTTTACCAACCGGGACTGGCGGCTTTAAAGGTAATCGTTGACCAGTGCCGTAGTTCAAGCCTGGCGTAGCCTCCAGATCATACCCCTGTTTTTGCATGAGATATTTGGGTTGGGGGCTATACAGATAAAGAGGTAGTCTTCCGGCATCTGATTTGAGATCGACCTTCTCTATGGTGAAAGGTTGTGGGTCGTCCTTCTGGCCAAAGATGATTGGATGGTCCCCTTCCTCGATTATGCGGTAACGTCTTCCACTGGTGTAAGCTGGTTTACGGTGTAAATATTTGTCACCTGTGTGTGTAGGTAAGTGCCTATACCGTGTTCTATAGCATACATTATACAAAGCTTATTAAGCTCGAGGTAGTTCAAAGATAGCCCTTTATTGATGAAGTAAGGTATGTTTTCTACCTGGATTACATCATCTACAGAGGGAACATCAGTGTGGGCAGCCACATACTTGGCTAGTTCCGGTTCTTCTTCGGCCACACCTTGTATAAATGAAGACTGAGAGGATGACCTGGGCAGCTTGATCGTCAGGGGTTCTGCCGGTGGAGCAGAACGTGGAGTCATTGGCAAACTAGTGACCCCTAGTTTGGTACTCGATGCTGGGCGGGGAGTTGTTGGCTCGCTAGAAGCCCCAGACTTTGCATCGAGGTGACGACTCTTCATGGGAAGACGTATCGTCATTGGTTTGTCGGAGGGATTGAGCTTCTCCATTTGTTGCTGACCGGCTCTAGGCAATCTGATTGTCAGTGGCTCCATCATGGGTCTTGGTGCTTGGCCAGTCCTTGGCAGTCGAATTATCATTTGCCCCTCTTGTGCTGAGAGGCTGATTACATCCTTACGCAGAGCGGCCGTAAGGGGTGCGGTCTTGCCATGCTTGCGAGCCTGAAGGTGGATCGTCAGAGGTTCTTTTGATCCTGAGGCCGTCTGAGTTCAAGTTTGTATATCTTCATCTAGGTGCCTCTTCGACTTCTCGTATAGGCAGGAATCCGAGTAGTAGGATTCGACCCCTTTGAAAGGATCAATATCAGCAAATTTTGTCCTCACGAAGCCGTGTTTGTCGACATACTTGAAATACTGGTGCAGCGTGGAAGGCATGATCATGTAATCATGTATCCAAGGGCGCCCCAAGAGGATGTTGTAGAAAGTGTCCGCATCTATGACATAACAGGTTACTTCTGACTGGAGATCGCCAATTTGGCACTTCAAGCAAATCTTTTCGATCGGGTAGCTCCTGTCCGAATTGAAACCGCTGATGGCGGTGCTTGTTGGCGTAAGACGATGCATAGGAATACGGAGATGATGTAACAGACCCTTCGGAATGATGCTTATGGAAGAACCAGGATCAATGTGCATCCGGTCCACCTTTACGTCGCCGATGTATCCAGTGTAATATAACGGTCGATCGTGCAGGTTGGTTTTGATGAGCATATCTTGCGGAGTGAAGACAATGTTGGGCATCGCTCCTGTGCAAGCGCTGTCTTGGAGATTTGCAGGCGGGCACTCTCCTGTGAGGTTGACCTGAGCCAGATAGGCATCGGCATTCTGGAGTGCATCACTCAAAGTCACGCGAACATCCTTTGAGAGTCTCAGGAGCTCGTATAATGACAATTTGGCCGGTTGTTGGCCAATTGCGCCAAGAAGACGAAGTTTTAGGGCCTCTCCAGTCCCTGCGGTGCCTCTTTTCGGATGGATTTGACAAAGCGAGTCTCCTTCGGCCTAGGTTTGTCGGTCGTCGGAGGCTGACAAGGTCCTGGAGCGTCAGCAATAGCTGGTTGATGATCTTCAGCCGAGTTATCAGCCACAGGTTGGGATTGTGCCCCAGACAGGGTTACGACAGCCGTGACTTCTTCGACATCTGCCGAGATTGTGCGGCAGGATCTGAATTTTCCACTCTTCTTCTTGCGAATGAAAGGTGGTATGGATTGAGTCACCTCGAGTACCAGGTCCGGATGGACCCACATGACCTCCCCCCGTGATGTGGTAAAGGGCACTAGACCAGCAGTCTGATCCCGGGGAGGTAGAAGATTAGCAATCTCCATTGTCGCCAGAGGGATGGGTACCACACCGTCTTGAGTTTTTGTTGGAGGGAAGCTGCCAAATTGTACTGACACCATATTGGATGCCACGGTTACCTCTTCGAAATTAATGGCCAGAGCGTTCGAATCGATGAGATGTTGGATGTATCGTTTCAGTTGGTAGCAGTCGTGTGTAGCATGGTGGACGTAGCGGTGGTAATGGCAGTACTTTGGTCTCTCCATTTCTGCCGGCCGAGGTTTCCGTCTTGGCGGAGGGAGCTAAATTTTGTCTCCTTGTATGAGCATGTCCAAGATGGGCTTGACGTGGCCGTCTTCGAAGGAGCAGGTCATTTGTGGCCATTGTTTGTCCGCCGATTTTGACTCAGGTTTCTGTGCTGTGTCGGCCACCATAGCCTGCTTGCTCTTATTGTCCCGATTGTTGGAAGAGTTACCGCCATTGTTGTTGTTGGCATTAGGACGCCTGCCCTTGTCCTCTCCCTCTGAGATGTGCAATCCCAGTTGGCGAGCCTTCTTCAACCGTTCTTCGGCGCTAGTGGCACTGATGATAAACTTCTTCCAGTCTTTTGACTTTCCCCCATCCAGAGGCTGATTGTTAGAAGCAGTCTCTTTTGGCAAATTTCAATTAAGGAGGAATCCAGATTATCGGACGGCAACTTTATGGCGGTTTGGCAAAACCGCTCAATATAGTTCCTTGTCAGCTCTTTCTCCCCTTAAACGACGTCCATGAGGGTGGACATTGTGATGTCCTGTCCTACTTCGTAGAATCTTCCCAAGAACATGCGCTTGAAGCTGGCGAAGGAGTGGATGCAGTTGTCTGGCAGGTTACGGTACCAGTCGAAGGCGACCACCTCCAATGCCCCGATGAATAATCATGTAAGGATGGCATCGTTATGGGGTAGATGGTCGGTGGTGACCTTGAAGTAGGTGATGTACCAACTTGCGAAGGCCTTCCCATCATATGGATTGATGTGGAATGGTTTATACTTTGGTGGGAAGGGAACATCTCTCCACGTAGCGGGATACGATTGTCGTATCCTGAGGTCTTAGCAGTTTTCTCGGGCGTAAAAGATGGCCCGGAGCTCCTGGACCTCTCTTCTTGCCTCCCTGGCTTCGTCTGCAGCGGTAGGAGCCGACATTTCAGGAGGAATATTGCCCAGGTTTGGTGCCGTTGAGTTTGAGTCTGCATTGACCGCGGGGCCCAAGTTTGTTTGGCCAGGCGTCCATCCTTGCAGAGCAGGGAGGACTACTTTGATCTCGTACACGGACTTGACCAAAGTGCGCAGTATGGCCTCCAGAGTGTCGATGCGTTGGCGATCACTGGACCATCATGTTCGTCGTTTGTCACGAATGTCGTCCTGACATAAGTAGAAGTGGAAGGGGCGGTGGATGACGTACAATCCGAATCATACCCCTGTAACGAGAAGTCATCGGGGTATGTGGGAATGTCTTCCTATGGTTCGGACTCAGAAGGAACATTACCCCCAGTTTTCGAGTTTGCCTCGTCTTGGGAATTGTGGACTTCCTCGGGGACGTCGGGATTTGCTACATCTGATGGGAGAGTTGTTTCCCCCAGCTCGTCTTTTTGGAATATCGGATTGTCGTGGAGGTTCGGAGGAGTGCTACCCCCAGTTATAGCAACCCCTAGTGATGTGGACGATGAATCTCCCACTGTAGCAGATTTTGTCTTTGAACGGGTACCTTAGAAAACTCCGGTGGCAGGCAACCGCTTAGACGACAGTCGCTTAGTCATAGTGGTTGAAATCTTCGGGCTGGAAACGTTTGTCTTCTTCCCTCCCCCAACGGCGAGGATTTTCTGAGCAGAGTTGCAGGAGACGACGGGAGGTGCCTCATCCTCTGAACATGGTTGTTGTAGTCTTTGAAAGACGGACTGTCGGTCTTCTCGTACCATCGCGTTATTGCAACAGCAATTGACGATGATTTGGGTGCAGTGACGTCCGTCGGAGGACTCTTTGTACCCCGAGGCCCCCTCTCTTTCCTTGCGCTTCTGGAGGATAGCCTCACGCAAGTCAGACGGGTCTGAAGTGACCATGTTTGCTCCCTGGATTTTGGAAGACTTTTAGGAACCTCTCTGTCCATTTGCCGCCGGGGGCTGGACTCGAGTGGTTCTGTACAACTTTCCATCAGAGGCCCGCATAACAGCATGTGGAACGATCGGATAGTCAGAGGTCGGGTCAGCGGACTGAGCTTGCCAAGCTCGTGCTGCCCTAGACTTTTTTACTCTGGTGCGTGGGGGCACATAATAGGAAGAGTCTAAGTGGTGCTGGAGAGAGTCAGACATGTCTTCTCGGGAGCACGAGAGATCAGGACCATAGGAGAGGCGGTCGAAGACTGAGCCGCGTGGAGCAAGCGGCATATGGCTGGAATCAATAATCTTCATACGGCTGGCAGTCGTAGCCGCATGGGATTTCTTCATGCGGTTGGAAGTCTCAGCCGCATAGGTCATCTCCATGCGGCTAGAAATCCTGGCCGCATGAGTGTTATGCATTTGGCTGGCAGTTTCGGCTACATGGACATTATTCATGCGGCTGGCAATCTTGGCCGCATGAGTCTTCGTTTTACGGCTAGTACCTTTGTTCGGTTTCTTCCTAGAGCACATAAAATCACTCTTTGCCCCTGCAAGTCCAGCATCGTAGTACTTTCCTCTGCCGGACTTGGGGACAGCAGAGTCCTCTAAGGCTTAAAGTGGGGCCGTATGAGAGTTGCCTTCGCCGTCTTGGGCAGCAAAGAGTACTCCATCCAGAGCTTGGGGAGGAGCAAATGACTTTGGCCTCCACTCCCTGCGAGCCTTCTTTGTCCGGGTTAGCTTCTGGACCGGGCCAGCGCTTCCTTCAGATAGCATTTCTTCTAACGCCTGTTGATCGAAGCGTACGATCATCTTCTGTTGTGTGGAGCCAAGTTTGGCTGCATCCGATTGCGTCACTAACTCCTCAGCCGTAGAGAAGTTTGTCCCCGGTAGAGTCGTCATCGTGTCTGCCATTGATTGTAAAAGTACAGAACAATTTATATAGGAGGACTGAACTTAGACTCACAATACAAACTCGCTCGTACAAAGAAAGCCTAGGGACGAAAACCTAGGTACAGCAATCTAAGTACAATTATTTATTTTAGATTCTGGGGGGCGACGATAGAGGCTCGGGAAAGTGACGGCAGCTCTGCCTTACTCCTTGGACGATCGGGTGCAGCATTGGCTCTGGAAAAGAACTGCTTGGCGTTGATGAAGAAATGCTCTCCTTGTTCTCTCTGTATATGCTCCTCTGTCCTTTCGATCTCTGTATATTCTCTCTCTGATTCTCTCTCGATCCGGTGGGAGCTTTGCAAGGGAATGGCACCTTGCTATTTATAAGAGTGGGGGGCATCATTAGGGTTTGCAATGATTGCCCATTCTCAAAAGTCGACGGCCTGAGAGTTAATTAATCTGGGCCGTCCATCTCTAATATAATATATTTAAGCAATTAATGTGATTGCATTAAATCTCTATGGACAATAAATATTGATTGCCATGAATATTTGCGACTTGTAATAGCCTGCCACGTGTCTAATTTGCTCGATTTGATTTGATCTGGGCACTTATGGTGATTGCAACAAATCTGATTTTGTTAGGATTTGTTAGCACCCATAATTCCTGGAAGATAAGATTGCCACGTGTCTCAATTATCGTAAAAAGTGCCACGTGTCTCCACTGGGTCATCTTGGTAGAGCCGCATATGAGTGGGCCGCATGAGGATGAATGGCCGCATGAAGATGGGCAGCCGCATGGGGATGAACAGCCGCATGAAGATGGACAGCCGCATGGGAGTGGGCAGTTGCATGAAGTGGGCAGCCGTATGCTGATGGGCGACCGCATAAAGGATGCAGCCGCATGAAGATGGGCGGCCGCATGTAGTGGGCGGTCGCATAAATGCAGCAGCCGCATGCCTCGGGATTTGATGGATTCTGCCAGCTGTAAGAAGATTTTCTCCTCTTCCCTAGGAACGCGCCATTATATCAGTCATTATTGCGCCTTTATGTCAGAGCTGTCATTTTGTCAGAGTTGTCAGCCGTCAGGTCATTAAATGCAGCAAAAGACGAAGGGAAGAGCTGTTGAAGGCCACGTGGCTCCTCTCTGGGCCTCATAGAATTTTTCAAGCGCATAGACTTTTGAGCCACATGGTCCCCTGAGCCGCATGGGCTCTCTGATCCGCATGGGGATCCTTGGCCGCATTGACCTTTCTTTATTCTTTTCCATGCTTCTACATACCCATTTTCAAAATAAGGGTAAAATTGTAATTTTCTAATATTCTAATATTTGTGAATATTTATTTATATATCGTATTTTTAGGGATTAGTTAGTCAGGTTTAAGACTAGTCTAGTTTTGACTTAGGTTAGTGGTCCGGTTAGCTTAGACACTAGTTGGAGCCCAAGGATTAGCTAGACATGGCCCACAAACTTGACTCATTAGGCTAGTATAATTAGGCTAATCCCACATGACAAGTTTGTCATTTGGAGATTAGAACTTGTCCCTTTTTGACCCCAACCTCTTCCATGCACTTAATTAGCCAAAAGGGGACCTAATAGGGGCTAGCTAGACATTTCACCATAGCCCAACCATGCCCTAAGTGGCCGTCCATAGAGGGAAGGAGTTTCTATCTCTTTTCATTTGCAAAATAGCCTTCATCCCTAATTTGGTGTTCTTTCCCAACTTGAAAGCAAACCCTAGTGATTTCTCTTTCAAATCTCCTCTTTCCTCCACCAAATTCTCTTATTCTTGCAAGGAGAAGGAGCCTACAAGGATAGTGGAGCCAAGAGCAAGGAGGGGTGTCCATTTGCTAGAGAGTCCGTGTCGGATTCGTGTCCTTTGGGTTGTTCATTGGGAAACCACTCCCAATAGGTATATCTCCCTCTCATCTTATCATTTCATTGTGTATTTGTGGTTTTCAACCCATAGGAACCTACCCCCATGTTAGGAACACCCTTAGGAATGATTTAGAGGCTCTATTGAGTCCTCATTTGGTAGATGGGTTGAGTTTTGTGTCATCCATGGAGGAATTCCGATGGTGACACACCATGTGTTTGCGGAAATGCCCAATAGGACATTTTGAAGTCTAATTTCAGTTTTTATTATGTTATAGGGTAGTTTAGACATGGTTAAGTTGTCCCATATGGTTTTCATTTGGTTTCTACATAGGTATATGCATGTTTTTGGCCTACAAGTCATATTTCTAGGTAGCTATATGATATATTATATATATTGATATATGTGGACTGTTTTGGGCAATGTTAATACATATTTGTTGGTGTGGTTGTCTTGGTGTGTGTGAGAGATAGGGGGATCATGGCCATCCTATTTGGTTTTGGGTTGGTGTGTTTGTTGGAGTGTTTCGTGTGTTGGTTGAGAGAGTGAGTGGTTGTTTGAGTGATTTGTGAGTTGTGTTTGGATAGTGTTTGGTAGTGAGTGTGTGTGGGTTTTTGTTGGTGCTAGATGTGTGTTAGAATGTGGGTATTTGAGTGCGTTTTAGTGAATGATTAGAGTGGTGAAGAGGGCATTAGATGAGGGGATTATAGAGAGGGTTGTGTGTGTGAAGGGGGAGATGTGGGGCTGCAAACAGCAGCCACCGCAGCACCATTTGCTGCTGCACTATGCAGCAGCCATAGTGTTGCTAACAGCAGCAGCAGCAGCCCAAGTGAGCTGCAGCAGCAAGGGTGCCCCCCCATTGTGTGTGTGTGTGGGTGAGGTTGTGAGGTTAGGAGTCTAGCTATATATATATATATATATATATTAAAAAAAAATATATATATATATATATATATATATATATAATTTTATTTATATATATATATATATATATATATATATAGAGAGAGAGAGAGAGAGAGAGAGAGATAGAGAGAGAGAGAAAGAGAGTTAGTATTATGTATATACATATGTTAGTGTCTAGTGTGTAGAAGTAAGGATATATAGTTAGTATCCTATATGTATAGATATAGTTTAGTATTTTAGAGATTAGGATACTAGTAAGATAGAGTGTTAGATACAAGTTAGTGTAGGAATGAAATCGTAAAGCAGAATACTCTAGAGGGGGGTGAATAGAGCAGGCAGCGAAAATATTGCTAATTAAAAACTTGTTAGCACTTAGATCACAGATATAATAATAATCACAAAAGTAAATGACAGAAATTAAAAGTGATCAGAAGGCAAACGCAAACACCGAGATTTATACTAGTTTCCCTCTTGTGAGGACTAGTCCAGTCGGAAGAACTCTAGCTTCCAGTTGAATCCACTATTGGAAAATACCGCAAGTTTTCATACGAAGTCCTTGCAACTTCTACAGACGCGAGCTTTGATACGAAGAACTCGACCAACTTCAATTGTGAAGAGTTGAATCTTCTATCAAGCCTCTGATTACAATCGCTCTGAAACTTCTAGACCGTACTGCACTGGCAAATCGACTAGAGGATTGTAACTGGCTTGGGATTTGAAAATGAAAGCTTTTTAGAACTCTTTGGAAGAATGTAAGCTCAGGAAGAGAAGAGATTGAAAGTGAATTGGTGATTTGAAATGATCGAAATACTTCTCTATTTATAGTTTTTCCAAAGACAGAACTCTGACAGAATTCGGGCAGAATTCAGACAGAACTCTTTGTAACAAATCGCAACTGAAGGATGACCAAGTTCAAAATCCAACGTTCACTAACGTTCCAATTGGTCGAACTCTGGCCGAGTTCTGTTGGGGTTCTGCCAGTTCATTTTTGAGAAAATTAATTTTTGGCTTTTTGAAAAATCCTTCAGAAGCTTTTTGTAAAAAGAATGTTTTTCAAAAACGTAGGTCATTTGTAAAAGAATAGGATGGTTTTGAAAAATATTTTCGGATAGCCTATTTGCCAGTACGACTCGGTGTACAATGTATTCCTAGACTCAATAAAATAAAAAATTATATTGCTTAACAGGAAGTACATTTGGAGTGGCAAACGGCTTCAGTCTTGAACATAGTTGATATCCATCGTTGAGCAGTGTCCAAAACGTCGTAGGTAAACATCTGAATTGACTTGCATTTATATCGAGACAGAGTTTGATCAAGTATTAAAATCAGGCTTGACCATGACCAATGGGCCAACAATCTCCCCCATTTTGATAATTGACAAACCTTGCCGATATAACATCTAAGCTTGGATCAAGTCAAAAAAATCAAAAGAAAATTGTTCATAATCTGTATTCACGAAAAAATGTTAGATCTTATTTCTCCCCCATAGTCACTTAGCAAAATAATTGCAAAAGAGAGAAAGCTCCCCCGCAATAAATGCATAAGTAACAAACAGTGAAAAAACATAAAAAAAATATCGGAATAATCATGACAGGCATGGTATAAAAAGAAACAGATAGTCTAGAGAACAACACAGGCATGTATTTGTCACAGGCAGTTTTTAATAAAGTTCGAGAATAAAACTGAAACAAATAAAGTGCTGAATAAAAAAAAACTAAGATGCCAAAACTGAGGCATAATCAAAACTATGTCTATGAATAGTCACATAATAGAAAAGTGCTGATAATAACGAAAAAGTACTGATAAAATCTTGGAATGTCGGAGCATTTCCAAGTAAACATAAAAAAAAGTAACAGTCTCAATATCTAACATCTCAAAAATCATCATCATCCTCATCATCAACGTCATCAGCTACAGTGCCAGCATGTCCAGAAGGACCAGCTCTAGAAGTACCAGCGCCAGAAGTACGAGGAGTGGCATCAGCGGTACGATACCAATCACAGGCATTCCCTGGCTGGAACAGAGAGTGGACCACCTCGTCGTCAATGCGGTAGCCAGAAACAGAAGGGTCTCGAGGTAGAGAGCTAGCAGAATGACCCGTCTGCACAAACCTCATATCGACGAAGGAGTTGGCAATCGCCTGAAATTGAGTCACATCACGGAACTCGTGTTCCCTAGAAGTCTCAACATAAAAGGACTACAGATCTGATAAGTGCTGATAAATACCCTCAAATGTCATAGGGTAAGAGTGAGGAGGAACAGGTATTGTGGGAGTAGGTGCAGGAGGAGTAGGTACAGTAGGTGGAGAAACAGTGGCAATGCTGCGACGAGAGAGTTTAAGGAACTTGGGCTCGGGGTCGACAGCACAAGTAGACAGGTCAATATCAAATCTCTGAAAGATGCGAGGAATAAGCATCGCATAAGATAGGTTGCGGTCTCTCCCGCGACATCTACCCATCATCTGGATGATAGTCTTAGGGGCAGAAAATGGAATCCCCTTAAGAATATGATAAAAAGCAGAGAGCTCAAGTGCAGTGACATCATCTTCAGAAGTGGATTTTGGAAGTAAGGTGGAATAGATGATGCGATGTAATTCGTAGTTAAACAAGTTCAAGTTATTAGCCTTAAACTTTCCAGGACGAGCGCGTGCGGGCGCACAAAGCTCATTCTTGAAACTAACGAGTGTCGTGCCATCGGGGAAATCAAAATCAGTGATGTCATCGAGCGGGGCACCTTCGTTTGGGATATCAAGGATTTTCGCTAATGTTTCATTAGTGAATTCGATATCAATTCCTCCGACACGTGTCCTCGCGATAAAAGTGTCTAACACAAAATTACAATAGAATAATCTAATGGCATTAGTGGCAATGGGGAAGTGTAAGGTAACAAAATATTATAACCCTAATGCCTCAAAGTAAGGGCGGTGATCCGGAAAGACAATCCATTTAATCGACGATCCGGTGCAAATAGTACGCATGATGAAATCGGTGTACCACAATAAGGCTTGATCGGAAGTTTTAAAGTAAAATTCGTCCGACGCACCATCGTCCGATTGGACCGGAGAAAAGAGGCAATCCGTATGCAGATCTGAAGATGATGCCTCTTCACTGGCATTGGTCTTCTTCCTCTTGAAGGGTTTAAACTTAGGCATTCTTTTCCAAAATTTTCTAGAAACCCTAAGTATTGAAAAGTGGAGGAGAGAAGGGATTATACCTTCCAAGAATTGGATATATTGTAGAGGACGAAGTTCTCCGCACGAATCCAAAGTTTGGACGAGAAACTCCACTCGGATTGGAAGAACAATGATGGAGAAAAGCTAGGGTTTGGAGGCGCGGCAGCTGCTGTTGGATGTAGTTTGGAAGAATGAAGAAGATGGGGGCCTCGGGTTCTGGCTGGTACATATATATACCCAGCCGAACTCTGGCCGAATTCGGTCCAAATTTGGGCCGAATTCGCCAAGGGTTGCATGGCTATATATATATATATCAAAAATAATAGAAATAGGGCCACATCTTTTTCATTAGTTCGTTTCAAATATTTTATTCAGAGTTTAGTAATTTTAAACCTCAAAATAATATAATTAATATTATTTTACAAATTAATATTCTTTACTCAGCATCTGTCTCAGATTAGCTGTAGGAGTACTGTCCCAGCTAACGGAGGTTCACTGGGGAACTCTTAAGTACCGCTTCGCTTCGACCGTAGTCATGGTGACAGACATACTCTTTTTAGGCTTGTCTCAAAAATAGTTTATGAGTATCGAATAAATTAATTAATAAAACAAGATTAATTAATATTATTGACATCTAAAATGCGTAATTCTTGACGTAAATAATTGAAACGATCTTCCGCTAGAGGTTTTGTAAGTATGTCCGCTAATTGATTCTGTGTGTCTATGTATACAAGGTCTATATCTCCATTTTGTTGATGATCTCTAAGAAAGTGATGTCGAATCTCGATATGTTTAGTACGAGAATGACATACTGGATTCTTAGTCAAATTAATAGAACTAGTATTGTAACAGAAAATGGGTATGTGTGTCAAATGCAATCCATAGTCTTCTAAAGTTTGTTTCATCCACGAAATTTGTGCACAACAACGTCCTGCGGCGATATACTCAGCCTTGGTTGTTGATAATGCAACAAAATTTTGCTTTTTACTAAACCAAGAGACTAGAGCTTTTCCTAGGAAATGATATGTGCCACTAGTGCTTTTTCTATCTACTTTGCATCCAGGAAAATCAGTATCGGAATAACCGGTTAGGTCAAACGTCGTGGTTTTGGGATACCATAAGCCGACAGAATAAGTGCCTTTAAGGTATCGGAAGATACGCTTAACTGCGCACAAATGTGATTCTTTAGGATTAGCTTGAAAGCGAGCACATAAGCAAACACTAAACATTATGTTTGGTCGACTAGCAGTTAAATACAGTAAGCTGCCGATCATACCTCGATACTTACGTATGTCGACGGGTTTGCCTTGTTCATCAATATCAAGCTTGGTTGAAGTCGCCATTAGAGTGCTAAGTGGTTTTGCTGCTTCCATGTCGAACTTCTTTAATATATCCTTTGTGTACTTTGCTTGATTTATGAACGTCCCATTGTTGGTTTGTTTGATTTGCAGTCCGAGAAAGAATTTCAGTTCTCCCATCATGCTCATCTCAAACTCATTCTGCATACACTTTGAAAAATCTTGACAAGGAGATTCATCAATAGATCCAAAGATAATATCATCTACATAGACTTGAATCAAAAGAATATTATTATTCAAAGATTTTATAAACAAAATAGTATCAACCTTTTCCTTTGAAAAACCGTTATCAAGTAGAAAAGTGCTTAGACGATCGTACCAAGCACGAGGGGCTTGTTTCAAACCGTATAAAGCTTTCTTCAACTTGAAAACATATTCAAGAAATTTGAAATCAGTAAAACCGGGTGGTTGAGCTACATAAACCTCTTCTTTTATAAAACTATTTAAAAATGTGCTTTTGACATCCATTTGAAATAACTTAAAATTATGAAAACATGCAAATGCACATAACATGCGAATGGATTCTAATCTCGCAACTGGGGCATAAGTCTCATCGTAGTCGATACCTTCTTCCTGATTGTATCCTTGAGCTACGAGTCGAGCCTTATTACGAGTCACTAAACCATTCTCGTTCAGTTTATTTCGGAATATCCATCAGGTGCCAATGACCGGATGATCAATAGGCTTGGGAACAAGTTCCCAAACTTGATTCCGTTCGAATTGGTTTAATTCTTCTTGCATAGCATCTAACCAAAAATTATCACTACATGCTTCATCAATATTTTTGGGTTCAAACTGCGAGACAAAAGCAACACAAGAAGTTATATCTTTATTAGAGGAACGTGTACTTACACCCTTGGTAATCTCACCAATTACCAAGTCCTTTGGATGACTAGCCAAGAATCTCATCTCTTTTGGTATAGTCTCAAGATTGCTAGTTCTGGCTTCTTTGCTTGGAGGTTGATCTAATGCCTGATGTGATGGTTCTATATCTTTGTGTGAAGGTTTTGCAGTAGCTGTACTTGGTACGATTATGTCTTCATTGTCATCATCGTCTAAGTGTTAATTTAGCTCATCAAACCTGATATTGATAGATTCTTCAATGATCATGGTTCTCTTGTTGAAGACACTACCAGAATAAGTCGTTTTAGCGACGCCTAAAGACGTCGCTAAAATGACAAATTTCGTCGCTAAAAATATTTACCGACGCAATTACTGACATTTTGGACTTGTCGCGGAAACGTAAGTCGGTAATCTTTAAAATGTCGCCGAACGTCGCAAATACCGACATTTACCGACTTCTATTTACGTCGATATATTACCGACGTCTACCGTCGTTTCGTCGGTGGATTAGCGACGTGTTTAAAGTCACTACACGTCGGTAAAATCCTGGGAATTTACCGACATTTATCGTCGTTTAAAATGTCACTAATGTCGGTAATTCCTGGGATTTTTACCGACGTGTAGCGACGCTTACCGATGTCTCCGACGTAGAAGAACGTTGGTAAACGTCGCTACCCTGGAAAATTTTGAAGATTTATCGACGTTTATCGACGCAAACTTACGTCGGTAGATGTCGGTAAACGTCGGTAAATCTGAAAAAATAAAAATAAAAAAATAAAATACAGAATGTCCTTTTCTTCCTGCAGTTTAAAACGATAACCATAAAGACACAGTATAACAGATATTCTTTTCTTCCTGGGTTCGCCGACCCCTTCGGTGGAACACTCAACACCTGTAAACGTAAACCACAGAAGCACATTAACATCCAATTGAAACGAATAATAACATAAACGAATAATAACATCCAAATACACCAAATAACAAAGTCTACAACCAAATAACCAAAGTCTACACACAACCAACAAATAGAATAGGATTCAACAAATAGAATCCAAACATCCAAGTCTACACAACCAACAAATATCCAAGTCACAAACAAAGGATGAAACAAACACAAACAAACAGTCCTAACTAGGACTACTAGGGATCTGGTGCAGGAGGGGCACCGCCACGACGAAGGGATAAGAACAACTCATACTCCTCAAGTGAAATCGATACTGATGGAGCAGGCAGTGACGTGGTGGAGTCGGTGTCGATGAAGAAGGCGATGGAGACGGTGGAGTCGACGACGATGAAGGCGCACCCGGAGGACCAGCACGCTCCAACGCTGTAAGTCGCTGGTTGTATGTATCCATGGTAGACAGTCTATCAGTGCTCTGGACCATCGAATCCGTCACCAACCTCAGCCTATCGGTCATGGTCACCTGTGCTGTCTACAGCTCCGTCACCGTGTGCTCTAACCCTCCAACGCTGCGCTCTGTCCTCTCAGTCGTCTCCATGAGCTCCATAATGCCGCGGTCGAGCGCATCCAATCGTGCTAGCAGCACAGGATCATCCGTAGGGTGCTGAGACTGCTCCTCGATCCGTCGTAGCAGGTCGTCACGGAGAGACTCCATCATCTGGTGGACTCGGGCAGACTCCTGGGACGGCTGTAGACCATGCACACTAGTAGGAGATGCCCTAGAGGACTGGGTCGCAACTAGGGTGCCATAGGATCCTGTACCGTAGTACGTACCCCTATAGAGTCCACCAGCGATGGTCATCAACAGCTCGTCCGCCGACGGAGCTTGAGTGGGCTGCGAGGAAGTACCGGCCTCTCCTGTATTAGGTGCACTAGCAGCCGCCCGTTCCCGCAGCCTCTGATACTCGGCCTAGAAAGTATGGATAGTACTCTATAATTTCTAATTTCTAATTAATGATTATTACTAACTACATGAATATTTATTTGTATCATATTTACTAAGTTATATTAAAATTGACACGACGTATTAAATTAAGATAACGTATTGTAATACTTACATAGGTCTGCTCGGTCCTCTCATCAATAAGGCCTTCGCCCTTCCGATGTGTGGCCAGGAAGACGGTCACCATGTCGGCGTTACCGACCTTCCTTAACTGTAATTAAATATATTATCTTAGTAATAATTTATCGTTTTTGTATTAAAATAATATTTCTAAAAGAGAAAGACATACCAGACGACGAAAATGTTCCGTCATCGGAATTGACCCACCGTACCACTTCGAGGCATGTTGCCTAGCCGCCTTGGCCTTCTCCGACTTCTCCTTGTACCTTGGCTCATTGAATCGAGCTTTCATCACATTCCACTTATCAGGGGTGATCCAACCTTGGATCAACTTTTCGGCACGATCACGAGCTTTCTGATCATTAATAGCGTCGCAGATCAGCTTGGCAGCAACGGCAGGAAACATCCCCTCGATAAGCTCGGCCCGGTGCGGTGGATAGAAAAACATATCCTAGAAGAGCGCAAACCAAATATTTATCAGTTATATATAATATGAATTAATAATATGATTCATATTAAAAGCAAATCTATTTTAATCTTGAAGCACGTAAACCAGTAGTTCTTCCTTTCGTTTGGAGCATCAGAGTAGTTAATCCAAGCACCACCATAATTATGCCTCAGCATGTGTCCTAGGCGTCTTTGTACCTCTGGGGGACGATATCTATACAGACATATTATATTCATGAAAAAAGTTAATTTATGATAAAAATATAAAAAAAATTATAAACCAAAATACCTGCTTTATACCGTCGGCCCAGATCTCCATCCTCCTCTCCTCCGGAGGTGCGCACGCATCATCTGCATGATGCTGGTCGGCCGTCGGTGCGTCCTCCTCGGCCGTCGGTGCAGCCTCCGCCATCTGCTCATCCGTCTCTATCGTCGTATCAGCAGCAGGAATGCTAGACGGGCGAGCACTCTCAACAGGCCTGGAACTACTTGTCCCAGGAGATATGCCACGTGACGTCGCCCCATCAGGCCCAGCTACTGTCCGATATGGAGGAGTAATCGGCAACGAAGATCCAGATCCGGTACTAGTAGGAGGTACCGAAGGAAAACTCCGTCCTCTAGCAGTACCTGTAGGAAGTACCGGAGGATCATGACCTCATCGTCCCCCTCGGAACGATCCGCGATGACCTGCCATACCTGAACAGCATATGATAATACAACAAATAATATAGACTAGAAATATGAAAGTACAATAAAGACAAGATAATAGCCAAGACAACATATGATGATACATTCTACAATAAACATATAAGTCCAGATAATATATTCTAGAAGAAACATCTAAGTTCAGATAAGTATATCTCCCTCAATCATCTTCAGAATAATCATCTTGTTCGTCTTCCTCGACCTCATCTTCCTCTTCCTTCTCATCTTCATTTTCATCTTCGCCTTCGTCGGCTTCGTCTTCCTCTTTGGATAATTCTACATCTTCTACATTATATGTCGTGTAATGCGTAACTTCCGTGGAGTCCATATCGACAATATTGGTTACAAGAGGTAGCTCGTCCTTCTGGTAAGCTTTTTCGTCAACATCAAAAGTATCTCTAGCTTTAGTCTTGCATACTGCCCACCAGTCAGACTTTGTTGCTCCTCGTCTCGGATAAGCTGTGAAGTACACGAGCTGAGCCTGAGTTGCTAGGACAAACGGTTCGTAGCCTTGATATCTACGCTTGTAGTTTATATCCACAAGACCATGCTTGTCAATTTTCTAACCTTGATTTTCAATCGGATCGAACCATTCACACTTGAACAACACGATCTTTACAGGTTCTCTGCCATTATTATATGACAACTCCACAATCTCTCGCAAGATGCCAAAGAAATCATTTTCTGGATCGACGTCTTTGTAGTTCGAAGACTTGATACACAAACAACTATTTTTCGTGGAATCAAGATCCAGAAAGCTGTCTCTGGTCGGAGCATTTGTCGACTTGAACCGAAAGCCATTGACACAGTAACTTGGCCATATTTTAACAAAAGTAATTGGTCCCTTGCCAAGAGTTCTAATTAATTTAATCTCGGGTGAAATTAGACGATCGACCTGAATATCAAAGAAGAGATAATAAGTTATTTATTGTGCAGTTGCATTAGAAGAGGCCAGTAATTACCGAGGTACTTACATATTCGCTCAACCAAGAAGGAAATGATGTCTCATTTCTTGTTCTAATGCTTCGTCTGTTAGGTAGGGTCTAACCAGCCTCAACTCATCATTATATGTGCTGGAAAACAACAAAGCAACCGCCGATTAGTACAATAATATTAGCTTATACTATTACATTGAGATGACGTAAACTCATTATTCCTTACTTACCCCTCTAGCTTCTCCACTTCATCCTCATCGCAATTGAGTAATACATACAACTGAGCAGCCCTTAGCTCTTCGTCATTCAAATACCTCTTCTTTATTTTCCCAGAAGGCTTTCCGGACGCATTGAATACTTTCAGTATTCCATCATTAAATTCTTGATATCCGTTGTCGTTTCTCGAAGCCCTCGTTCTATTCATAGCAACATGAGGTTTGAAATAGGAGGAGCAGAAATTTGTAACCTCCTCGAGAATATAGGCTTCACAAATAGAACCCTCGCCCCGAGGCTTATTTTTTACCTTTCTTTTTAGGTGATTCAAATGTCGCTCGAATGGGTACATCCATCGATATTCGATGGGTCCACTAACACGTGCCTCATAGGAAAGATGAATCGACAAATACTCCATAGAGTCGAAGAATCCAGGAGGAAACACCCTCTCTAGCTTGTACAGTGTTACCGCAATGTCCTTCTCTTGCTTTTCTAGACGATCAACGAGCAATTTCTTAGAACAAAGGTCCCTGAAGAATATGCTAAGCTCCGTCAATGGATCCCAAACCGCCTGCGGTAAGAATTCTCGAAATGCAATCGGAATTAACTGCTCCATGAATACGTGACAATCATGGCTCTTCATACCTGTCAGTTTGTTCTCCTTGAGGTCGACGCATCTTCTCAAGTTTGAAACATATCCATCTGGAAATTTCAGACCTTGAATCCACCTACAAAGCCTCACTTTATCCTCCTTCTCCAGTGAGAAAATTGCCTTAGGCTGCTTCAACTTTCTATTCCCGTCCTCTATTAAATGCAATACAGGACGTCTACATATTTCTTCCAAGTCCAATCTAGCCTTTGGATTGTCTTTCGTCTTCCCCTTTACGTCCATTACAGCATTAATTATGTTGTCAAACACATTCTTCTCGATATACATGACATCAAGGTTATGTCTAATCAGATTGGTGCGCCAATATGGAAGATCCCAGAATATACTCCTCTTCGTCCAGTTATGAGTGCGACCAAATCCGTCACACTTGTAGCCCGTAGCAGGCAGCTCAATAGCTCTTGGTAAATCTTTTACCTCTTTCCATATCGTGTATCCGGGCCACCTTGGCAGGGGATTAGCCTTCTCCATAATGCCAGTACGAAAAGCATTCATGTTCCTCCGGTACGGATGATCCTTCGGTAGGAATTGTCGATAACAATCGAAGAAGCACGGTTTGTCTCCGTGTTTCAAACTGAAAGCCTTAGTGTTGTCCATGCAATACGGACATGAAAGATGACCATGCGTGCTCCATCCAGATAACATTCTATAGGCTGAAAAGTCGTTGATGGTCTACATAAGTGCTGCCCGCATCTGGAAATTTCGTTTTCTAGTACATCGTACGTGTTGGAACCTACTTCCCACAGATGATTCAACTCATCAATCAATGGCTGTAAATACACATCGATGTTCCTTTTTGGATTGTTCGGACCTAGGATAATAATGGTGAGGAACATATACGGAGTCTTCATGCACATCCAAGGCGGTAGATTGTACGGGGTGACGATCACAGGCCAATACGAATACTGGGATCCCGAAAGTTCGAATGGGGTAAAACCGTCGGAGCAAAGACCCAATCTGACATTACGTGGATCAAAAGCAAAATCTGGATACTCTCGATCAAAGTGCTTCCATGCTTCTCCATCATATGGGTGATCCAACACTCCTTCGGTATGTTCCCGCTTATGCCAACTCATGTTTTCTGTAGTTTCCTTTACCATAAACAACCGCTGCAACCGCGGCGTCAACGGCAAGTAGTGCATCAAAGAGGTAGGCTTCCTGGCACCGATAGACTTTCCTCTACCACATGCCTTGTAGCGATCGACACCACAAAATCTGCAGGCATCTTCATCCTTGTCGTCTTTGTAGTACAACATGCACCCGTTGCGACAGGCATCGATTTTTTCGTATCCCATCCAGAGCGATCTAACCATCCTCTTAGACCGGTAGAAGTCTTTAGGCAACTTCGCACCCTCAGGCAATATTTCTAAAAGCAACTCCATAAGACGGTTGTAGCAATCTTACGACATGTTAAAATTGGACTTGATGCTCAACAATCTTGTAACCACCTCCAACGGTGAATGATCCTCACAACCAGGATATAATGGAGTCCTTTCATTCTCCAGCAACTCCGTGAACTGTGTAACATCGGGGTTCGATGCCTCCTCAGGTGCATCATGATCATCCGGATCGAAACTAGGCCCGGCCGCGTCAAAAACCATGTTCACCAACCCATCGTCGTAAGGAGCGTTGTTGTGGACATCTACATAAGGCTCGTATTCTGATGCTAAAGACACAAGTTCTCCGTGCTTGCTCCACTGATAGTAATTCGGCGTGAAACCCTTCGAGTATAAATGATATGTGACGTCCACTTCTGGATGATATTTCAAGTTGCGGCATCTCACACACGGACACTTAATTTTGGTACCGTCCGTGTACTAAGGGAACGCCTCGACAAACTGCAGAAACTGGTGTACACCCTCTATGAATTCATCCCGCATACCGCACATGTCATCAGGATGACGGTTGTACATCCAAGTACGATTCCGCAGATAGTAATTAAGCTCCATATCCATTTGAGGATAATTCTGTAAGATAGATATAAGCACATCGTTGAAACACTTGTGAAAGTAATAGCATTTGAGGATATTCCTATTAGTATCGATATCGAAATCGTGTCCAAGTCCAATGTGCTCGTGTCCAAGTCCAATGTGCTCGTATACAATTTCTCGGATCATTTGTGTTTGTTTACTTCCTTGCTTAATTCATAAGATGTATGTTATTAACATTTCAGATATATTTCACTTTGGTTAAGATATCGGATATCCATAATCATGACTATGATGACCAAACTTTAATCATGAAGGAAGAAGCATAACTAACTCGATAGATTAATATAATATATATTGTTTAAATGTTATTTAGATATTAAATCCCAGATTTCTATTGGTTTAGAGATGTGTTTTTCTGTGTATCATATTGTATCATATTATTTAACTATATGTATATATGTATATATATATCAATGGTTATATATATGTTATTCTCTCTCTCTCTCTCTCTCTCTCTATATATATATATATATATATATATATATATATATATATATATATATATATATTTATATATATATATATATATGTATGTATGTATATATATTTGTGGCTTATATATATGTATATATATGTGATATTATGTGTGTTTACATTTGTGTTCATGTTGGGTGAGAGATCGGCCAATGGGGTGGTGAATTAGAGTTGGAATTGGTTGATATTGTGAGTGTATGTGTATTTGTTAGAGAGGGAGGATTGAGAGTGTGGGGTTTTGGTTTTGTGTAGTGTGTGTATATATAGAGTTAGAGAGAGTGAGGGATTAGAGGGAGTGACTGATGGAGTAAAAAGGGGGGACTTTACTGCTGTGAACAGCAGTATTGGAGTATATCAGTCCCCACCCAGGGGACTGATATCTAGAGATTCAACAGTCCCCAAAGGGGACTGTTATTTAATAGCAGCAGTAGCAGTAACTTACTGCTATTTAATAGCAGTGAGGGGGCAGGGGATCAACCATATCAGCCATATCAACCCATTTAACACCCTTATTCCAGTCCAAGGTTGACATCCAACTAGTCCCCCATTTAGCAGCTATAAGCACTCCAAAACCAGTCCATACTACCTGTCCTTAGCTGCCCCATAGCAGTCCATATAACCCCCAAATCTATCCTATATTCAGCCTTCATGATAGCCCATAGACTATCCCATAACAGTCCTTAATAGGCCCCTTAAACCTGTCCCATTTCAGTCCCTATAACTCAGCTATTTGTTGTCACAAACCACCCCATAGCACCCCTATGAGTACCGGTATTGAAATCGGTATCAGACCATTCCTATGAGTAGTTTATCAAAGAAGAGACAACCCTAAACATACCTTATAGAACAACTATTATCATCAAATACCATTCTGTTAGATACAACCTCAATATTAAGTCAATATCATTATCTACATCCATCAATTTGGTTCAAATTTTAATGTAGGACATTATATTATATGCTTCATCAAAGCAAGAATATTATATGCTTCATCAAAGCAAGAAATAGATACACATATTCACAACTCCTGATATGAAGTGCAAAAGTAAACTAAAGTTGCAGAAGTACACTCCTACTTTTCTTTAGTAAAAAATGTAAAAATATTATTAACTCATAGAGAAAGAAGGATGAGGGGGCTGTCGGGAAGGAGGAGGAGGAGGAGGGGTTCGACCGCCTGGGGTAGGAGGTCGGCGGTCACCGGAGGAGGGGGTCGGGGGTCGACAGGGGTTGCCGTAGACGGGGGAGGAGGTCGGCGGTATTCGCGAGACAGAGGAGGGGGTAGGGGGTCGGGGGTCGGTGGTCAACGGAGGAGGGGGTCGGGGGCCACCAGAGTAGGGGGTCGGGGGGCGATGGTCACCGGAGGAGGGTGTGGGGGGTCGGGTTGGGGAGAGGGAATGGTTTGGGAGGAAAGTGAAATTTTAAGAATGAAATTTCGATCGGCTGGCTGACCTAAATGAAATTCATCAGCGACGTCTAATAAAGACGTCGCTAAACGTCGCTATATCAAAAAAATATAACGACGTAAGGAAGAAACATCGATAAACGTCGCGGATTAGCGACGCTTACCGACTTATCATCAAAGTCATTTTTTTCTACTTAAAAAAATGTCGCAAGACGTCGCCAATCTTCGCTAATAGTGACGTCCTGCGATGTTTTATTTATGGGTCGCTAAAGTCCTTTACTTTAGCGACGTTTTCCATAAACGTCGCTAGTTTCGTCAGTAATTTGACTTATTTTGGTAGTGAGACTCCATATCCTTTGTTCTTTGCTGTATAACCTAAAAATATACCTTCATCGGCCTTTTCATCAAATTTACTCAAATTATCTTTAGTATTAAGAATAAAGCATTTACAACCAAAGATTTTGAAATAAGAAACATTTGGTGTTCTATCAAACCATAATTCATAGGGAGTCTTCTTCGATATAGGTCAAATTAGAACCCTATTGAGAATATAGCATGCTGTATTTACAGCTTCAGCCCATAAGTATCTAGGTAGACTAAACTGGTTTAACATAACTCTAGCCATTTCAGATAGAGTTCTGTTCTTACGTTCCACAACTCCATTTTGTTGCGGAGTCCTAGGGCAAGATAATTCATGCAAATAATCGTGTGTGTCACAAAATTGCTTGAATTCTGCATTCTCAAATTCGCCGCCATGATCACTACGAATGCGAGTAATCATGAACCCTTTTTCATTCTGTACTTTCTTACAAAAGGTGACGAACTCTGATAATGCATCATTCTTGCGTGTAAGAAAATAAACCATGTATATCTAGAGAAATCATCTATAATGACAAATGCATATAACTTACCACCTAGACTAGCAATTTTGTTGGGTCCAAATAAGTCCATATGCAATAATTGTAAAGGTCTAGTGGTACTTACAGCATTTTTAGATTTGAATGCAGATTTAGTAGCTTTGTTCTTTTCACATTCACTACATACCGTATCCTTCTTGAAAGAGATATCCGGTAAGCCACGTACCAACTTCTTCATAGATAATCTTGAAATTGTATCCATGTTTGCATGACCGAGTCTCATATTCCATAGTTGACTCTCAATGGTTTTGGCCATCAAACATCTACCAGCTGTGTTAGCATCTTCCAACAAATAGAATACATATATATTGTCTTCCCTAATATCTTCAAATATAGTGCTACCAGTTGAACTATCAATTATAGTACATTTATCTTTTACGAAGTTAATACCATAACCGTGATCAGCTAAATGGCTTATGCTGAGCAGATTATGTTTTAACTCGGTAACAAGACAAACATCTTTAATCACTGGATAGGGAGCCTTACCAATGTCACCGATACCGATTATGTACCCTCTCAAATTATTATCGAAGGAGATATATCCTTCTTTATTCCTCTTCGACAGTGTTGCAAATAATGAAGCGTCACCGATCATGTGCCATAAGCAACCGCTATCGAGGATCCATTTGCTCCTAGCATGTGAAGGGCGTCCCACCTACAAAATAATTTGCAGATGAAACTTTTGGTACCCATTTCTTGTAGGGTCCTGACTGGTTAGTTTTTGGTATCCATGCATAAACATTTAAATCTACTAACTTTCTGATTCTATATGCAGAAGATATATGACCAATGAGGCCACAATAATGACATTTAGCATGTCGAGTGTTGAAAGTAGTGTGAGGTGCATGATTGGTAGGTTTTGGTTTTCTAGAATAGAAGAATGCATGCCTATTAGTCTTCTTGGGCATAGTCTTGGTATGGTTTGGTCTGACAGTGTTGGGCGTGTTCCGATGATTCGGTAATTGATACGTGTTAGAATAGGAAGCAGCAACTTCAGGCCATTTTCCTAAACTAATTTCCAACTTTTTGGAAGTGTCATATAATCTAGTATAGTCAGATGTGAGTGATTCTAATCTGACCTGTGCACACTGGAGACTCTTTCTCTCCTTAGATAGGTCTTCCTTTAACTGGATAATAGTTTGGTCTTTTCCTTCGGATAGCTTAACAGTCTCGTGTAACAACAATTTAATAGAAGAAAGCTCACCAGACTCATTTGAAGAGTCAATTTCTCTAACATGATCTAGTAGGTAGGTAAGTCTTCATATTTTACCTTTGTACTCTTTGAGTACCTTTTTAGAGGTTTCATATTTGCTACGCAGTTTCCTGTAATCATCTAACAGTTCACTGAAAGCCTTTCCTAGTTGCTCAAAAGTGAAATCATCATAAGGGTCAAATAGAGGATTAGTGATTACCTGATCGCAACCCATCAAGCACTGTCACGACCCGCACCCACTGTAAGGGTACGAGCGCGTAACAACGTCCAGCCTACGCTGCAGTGTCGGCGGTAGAACGCTGTTCTAGGTCACTATCTAACCATCAACTTACGCAATGAATAATGTACTCATCATGATCAACTCCGAACGGAGGACAAGTGTAAGATATCGTAACTCAATCACAATCTAAGTACGATAAGATAACACAGAAGAAATAACTAAGAATAGAAGACAACTACTAAAATAACAACTCTCAACAATCTCAAATACTACACAAGTCTCAATCCACTACAACAAGTTTAACATAGAAAAACATATGCTAGTGTACTAAACTAAATCCCGATCACTCCTGAGTGTCGGGGCCAAAGGTAGCCATCCTGTCTCTGGGTCCATAATATGTAGGCAAGTATCCTCCGGGCAATCATCTGTAAAATTTTCAACAGGTCCAGTCAGGACAGGAACGAGTACAACTCATCAAGAAAACCCAAGTAATGACAGAGAACTATAAAGCAGTTATAAACAGTTTTATTGATGAATATGGCAGTTTATATTTAGGTGATAGTATAGAGAAGCAGTAAGATACAAGGAAAGTAAAGTAACTAAAACAATAGAAGAATGATGGCAATGAAGACTGTAAAATAAATCTCGCTGAACTAAGGTAACATAATAAGTCCACGTAGTAAATGTAAACAAGTACAAAACCCAAGTAAATCCAGACAACATGAATCTGATACCAGGTGATTCCAGTACAAGATGAGTCCAGTATAAGATGATTCCAGTCATAGTGATCAATGATTCCAGGATGAGTCCAGCCTATACTCTAAAAGTGTGTTTTAAAATACCGAGATCGACATGTAAATGGATGTAGGTAATACGGCACATCACACACCTGGCCGGGTGTGAGATGGCTATTATTCCAGTAGATTCCAGTAGATTCCAGTTGAGAGATTCCAGATTGGGGTATGTCTACATGTCTTACTCAAGTATTTCCCCTTCCAGCAAGTACAAGTGAATCCAGAATACGACATGAGATTCGAGATGAGTCTAGCCAAAATATGATGATTCCAGAAATAGATTCCGGAATGATTCCAGTGATTCCAGTAATAGAGGCCAGATAAGTATGGTATGTGTGTCGCATACATGAATCCAGAAATATCTATACGTATGGTATCAGAGAATCACATAAAACTAAATAGAACTGAAATACAGTAACTGGCAAATAAATGAGAGAACTATCAGAGAATGTACTCGCCTGATACTCTGAAAAGAGTAGTATAATGTCAGATGTCTGCACCGGAGTCACAATGTCCTAAATAGAACAGTACGGTTATAATGTATTTAAAATAAGGTAAATGAAGTCTACGATGCAATCTACATGAATTCTAGGTCAATCTAGGTCAAAGTCAACTCTAAGTCAAATCTGGTCAACTGTCTAGGTCAAACTAGGTCCAAGTCAAACTTGGTCAACTCTGGGTCAACCCAAGTCAATACTCTAGTCAAACTAGGTCAATTGGTCACATCCAGACTAATGTTGACTTCTGGTCAACTCCAGTCAACCCGGACTAGTCAAACTAAGTCAACTAGGTCAAACTTAGTCCAAACAAGTCCCACTAGGCCTAACCAGCCTATTCTAGCAAGCACACCCAATTTCTAGGCTATACAAGCCAACCATACTCCTACACTGGCATTCAAGCTATACATACAGGCTGTATCACATAGGGATACACCACAGGCTATGTGCCCATAGGCTATATCATGCATTCCACATATAACACATATCAACTATATCTAATTTAATATAATTAACGCACATATAGGCTACATATATATATATATACACATATATATATACCTAGGGTGATAGGGGGAGGTTACATGTGAGGATGTTTGTGTACATATAGTGAGATAGAGAGGGGGTACATGTGTTTGTGTGTATGTTTACATGTGAGGGTGTGTGTCACGACCCGCATCCGGTTTTCGGACGCGAGCTCGTGAGCAAGCCAGCTACGTATCGAGCGGACTCCAGCCCGACTCGAGCACGTATAAGCTGTCAAGGTCATGGTATCATATCTAATCTAAACTATATCTCAATCCACATGAATCATATAAACAAGAATGAACAACTATGGGTCATGGTCTGCAGCCCATTATCATATTGTCCGATTAGACTCCAAGAACGATATGAGTCTATAAAATAAGTATAATATATCATGGTACTGAATACAAAGCACGAGATGATAATAAGGAAATATCACAAGCAATACCTGTATCATACATCGCACTCCTCTACTATCCTGCTCTGCTAACTAACTCCATGCAAACGCTAAACCTGAAGAGATCATCAGGTCCTCAGAGGACATAGTAAGATACATAAAAACATGCCTATCTAACAGTTTTATCATACGCAAGAAATAAACAAGAAAGAATAAAACAAGACAATGACTACGAACACGAATACGAACACACGAACACGAACACTAGAACAACTACGCATAATAAACTGCATGATGAACGAAACACGATGATCAATGGAAGAAACCAAACCCTCGTCCCGAGTGTGGACTCACTGGTGTGAACTAACACTAACCCTCGTCCCGAGTGTGGACTCTCTGGTTAGTTCACGGCAAGGCACCCTCGTCCCGAGTGTGGACTCTCTGGTACAAATACTACATCCTCGTCCCGTGTGTGGACTCTCTGATATAAACACCCTCGTCCCAAGTGTGGACTCTCTGGTGCAAGTCAAGTCAAGTCTACACCCTCGTCCCTAGTGTGGACTCTCTGGTGCAATAATCGACATCCTAGTCCCGAGTGTGGACTCACGGATGTAAACAGATCAAGAAAAATACCCTCGTCCCGTGTGTGGACTCTCTGGTGCCAAGGAAGCAATATCAAGGATTTAGCAGTTCACTATACGCACTCATTCTATGACACGACTCCAACAAGGTACTAACGAGAAACTCCAAAATGTGAAACACAAGACCAAAACATGAACATGGCTATAAACAATAAAAACAACTCCACAGAAAATAACACGAAAAGGCACATGTCCATAAATAATCCAAAAACTGGAAACTAAAATAAAATGCATGTAAATAAAACTGTAGAGGGAGGCAAGGTATACTTGCCTGGTGGCAGCGCGAAGAACCAATAAAATACCGTCAACTGGTAAGCCATACAGTCCAAGTCATCACAACTGTCTCCGAAAGCTGAAACAAACATTACCAATATTCTTAGAATAGTCAAATTAGCTAGGATTGCCTGTCCTTAAGTCTAATTCTGGACACAGGGGCAAAACGGTAATTTTGGGCAAAAACGGTGTCCGCCGTTGGACCCGCTTTGCACCAAAAATCGTGCCAGAGTCAATGGTCTCTAAAGTCGTCAAACTACATGTCTACGGATCCAGTTTTCCGATACGAACCCAACCGTATGTCCAGAGTTGGATTCCGGCGGGCCGTGCACAAAATCGCCCGTTGAGTGGGACCGTGGGGCCCGCAAAACGACGTCGGATTCAACTGTCTCAGAATTGGACCAAACTTGGCATGTAGGACCAGAAAAACGATACGGTCATGTTGGCGTAAGTTTCGTCTCGATCTGACGAGCGTGCACAAAGTAATTAGGAAATTTGCAAAGTGCACGATACGGGAATTTTTGACGGATACGCATCAAATTCGTCGCGCACACGCGACCAATTTGAATTCCGCCAAAGCCTACACGACCACGAAGCTGTTACGCAGCTTTCGATGCCTTCGGCTCGCGACTATGTCGTCCAGATTGGCGGGACGCACGTCGTGTGGAGTAATTTCTAGATTTCTGAAAACATGATTTTTAGGAACTTTAAACAGATTTTGTTTGACGAATACAACGAATTAATTAAAAGTAAAAGAAGGGTTTTTCTGTCCTATAGGTTGTCCTTAACTTCCTTCAATTATATTTTCAAAATTGTTCATGGTCTGGAAGAAAATTGACCGTAAAGTAGGGTAGTTGGTCCATGAAACTGTTCTATTTTCGAACAGTTTTTGGATCGACTTCGCGTCGAGGTCTTGGTCGATCAAAGGGTTTACGACGAATTCCCTTTGAAGGGTTTCGAAGATGGTTATATTGTCGACGTACCTGCGAAGACGATGCGCAAAATGGCGCATCGAGGCAACGGAAATCTCCACGCAAAGTGGGGCTCTCACAGCCATGTGCTACTGCTGTTGTTTGTACTGTTCCTCGCGCGCGGCCGGCATCCGCGTGCCCTCGGCCGTGCGCGGCGACGCCCAGGGTGGCATGGTGGCCGCGCGCGCCGTCTACGTGCGTGGGTATCGGGTGGTTATGGTTTTGCTTTTCTCGATCGAACTCTCGTTCTCTCGGTTTATAAGCGCTGAATGATTTGAAGGGGTCGGGCCTGTGCATCTCAGCAGAGGAGTCGGGCTCGGTTACACTTGGTCCAAGTGTAGGGGCATGGGCCTGACCCAATTGGACTTCAGCTGGGCTGGGATGCATGCGGGTTTGGGCTGGCCTATGGGCTGGAATTCCTGGGCTCGGGATTGCTAATTCTCATCTCTATTTCTTTTCTTTTTATTTAAAAATACAATATACATATATATTCATTATATACATGCAACCTACACATATATATATACACGTACGAATACGTATATATAAATATATAATTTATTTATCTATATATAATTTATTTATACACAAATACGTTTATATATATATATATATATATATATATATATATATATATATATATATATATATATATATATATATATATATATATACGCACAAATACATATACATATTTATATGTACACCTACATACCCACGTATATATTATACGTATGTATACATACACATATACACGTATATTATATATGTGTTTATATTTACACATACACATATGTATACACATATACATTTATATATAATATATACATTTATATATGAATACACAAATACCCTTATATATATATATATATATATATATATATATATATATATATATATATATATATATATATATCACAAATACCCTTATAAATATATATATATATATATATATATATATATATATTTATAAGGGTATTTGTGATATATATATATATATATATATATATATATATATATATATATATACACACACATACACTAATATATATATTTATATATACTTACAAATACCCCCATATTTAATATACATATTTTATCTATAACCAGATATCAATATTACTATATAACCTATCCATATTTAATATACATATTTTACCTATAACAAATATTTAGCAAATAATTTTCAATTCCTAAAAATATCTACGAAAATAAATGCATTTACCAAAAATGTCTACAAGGCCATATTTGGTCCCATTACATACTTACAAAGGCTTGGATTCGGTTCGGGCCCAGTTCAGGCTAAGTCGGCACAAACGGTCTCCTACAGGTCAATACTATAATTAATAAATAATTAAAACGTTCTATACGGTTAAGTCGCAACTTGGCCTAGTTTTCTTAGTTAGGACATCATTATGGCTCAGTCTTCCTTGGCATGGCTAGTACACTAGTCAAGGCACGTCGCTGCACTACCCGTGCCATGATTCCTAGGCATCTGGTACTTCAAAACTCTCTTATGGCTAAAATCATCCACCGTAATAATTAACTAAATAATTATTTATAAAAATTATAATTCACCACTTTAATCAAGTAAATAAATTTTAAAAAAAAAGATTCCAAAAATTTTCGGGAAGGGAAGCTACAAATCTACCCACCTTAAAAATAATTTCGTCCTCGAAATTCCAATTCCTAACTATTTCTTAAATATCAAAGTCTACTATTACCTCATTCTCCTCAAATTTAATTTCAAAAATATTTATGGTCTTTTCTATTCATTTGGTATTTACGAAATCTCGAGGACTTCTACCCACCTTTGGTCACACTAATCCCTTGAAACACAGGTCACTAAAATCATATAATCTTCTAACTTAAAAATTCTACCAAGACTATCTAGGACATATGGTGCCTATAATCCCTCCTATATAAACAACCAATATTCAATAGTCAAGCAATATATACTATATTTTAAGGAGTCCTAATGAATTCTAGACAGCACGATCGTTCGACACTCCGGAATAGGAAGGAACGAGAATCAATGGTACGAAAAGCAAGGAAGTATAATCAAGAGCAATTTGGAGTTTTTAAGGATGTAGAGAATTTCTAGGAGAATTTTTCAAAGCAGAGTGGATTGAGATTTCTAAGGTTTAGTCAAGGTCGCGGGCTCGTACCAGTACAGTTACGTAACCGGTACGATATGCTCTGACCTGCATCGGCCACCACAAAAACTTGTCACGACCCACACTCGGTTTTCGGACGCGAGCTCGTGAGAAAGCCAGCTACGTATCGAGTGGACTCCAGCCCGACTCGAGCACGTATAAGCTGTCATGGTCATGGTATCATATCTAATCTAAACTATATCTCAATCCACATGAATCATATAAACAAGAATGAACAACTATGGGTCATGGTCTGCAGCCCATTATCATATTGTCCGATTAGACTCCAAGAACGATATGAGTCTATAAAATAAGCATAATATATCATGGTACTGAATACAAAGCACGAGATGATAATAAGGAAATATCACAAGCAATACCTGTATCATACATCGCACTCCTCTACCATCCTGCTCTGCTAACTAACTCCATGCAAACGCTAAACCTGAAGAGATCATCAGGTCCTCAGAGGACATAGCAAGATACATAAAAATATGCCTATCTAACAGTTTTATCATGCGCAAGAAATAAACAAGAAAGAACAAAAATAAGACAATGACTACGAACACGAATACGAACACACGAACACGAACACTAGAACAACTACGCATAATAAACTGCCGGGTGAACGAAACACGATGATCAATGGAAGAAACCAAACCCTCCTCCCGAGTGTGGACTCACTGGTTTGAACTAACACTAACCCTCGTCCCGAGTGTGGACTCTCTGGTTAGTTCACGGCAAGGCACCCTCGTCCCGAGTGTGGACTCTCTGGTGCAAATACTACATCCTCGTCCCGTGTGTGGACTCTCTAATGTAAACACCCTCGTCCCGAGTGTGGAATATCTGGTGCAAGTCAAGTCAAGTCTACACCCTCGTCCCTAGTGTGGACTCTCTGGTACAATAATCGACATCCTAGTCCCGAGTGTGGACTCACGGATGTAAACAGATCAAAAAAAACACCCTCGTCCCGTGTGTGGACTCTCTGGTGCCAAGGAAGCAATATCAAGGATTTAGCAGTTCACTATACGCACTCGTTCTATGACACGACTCCAACAAGGTACTAACGAGAAACTCCAAAATGTTAAACACAAGGCCAAAACATGAACATGGCTATAAACAATAAAAACAAATCCATAGAAAATAACACGAAAAAGCACATGTCCATAAATAATCCAAAAACTGGAAACTGAAATAAAATGCATGTAAATAAAACTGTAGAGGGAGGCAAGGTATACTTGCCTGGTGGCAGCGCGAAGAACCAATAAAATACCGTCAACTGGTAAGCCATACAGTCCAAGTCATCACAACTGTCTCCGAAAGCTGAAACAAACATTACCAACATTCTCAAAATAGTCAAATTAGCTAGGATTGCCTGTCCTTAAGTCCAATTCTGGACACAGGGGCAAAACGATAATTTCGGGCAAAAACGGTATCCGTCGTTGGACCCGCTTTGCACCGAAAAGCGTGCCAGAGTCAATGGTCTCTAAAGTCGTCAAACTACATGTCTATGGATCTAGTTTTCCGATACAAACCCAATCGTATGTCCAGAGTTGGATTCCGGAGGGCCGTGCACAAATTCGCCCGTTGAGTGGGACCGTGGGGCCCGCAAAACGACGTCAGATTCAACTGTCTCAGAATTGGACCAAACTTGGCATGTAGGACCAGAAAAACGATACGGTCCTGTTGGCGCAAGTTTCGTCTCGATCTGATGAGCGTGCACAAAGTAATTGGGAAATTTGCAAAGTGCACGATACGGGGATTTTTGACGGATACGCATCAAATTCGTCGCGCACACGCGACCAATTTGAATTCCGCCAAAGCCCACACGACCACGAAGCTGTTACGCAGCTTTCGAAGCTTTCAGCTTGCGACCACGTCGTCCAGATTGGCGGGACGCACGTCGTGGGGAGTGATTTCTAGATTTCTGAAAACATAATTTTTAGGAACTTTAAACAGATTTTGTTTGACGAATACAACGAATTAATTAAAAGTAAAAGAAGGGTTTTTTCTGTCCTATAGGTTGTCTTTAACTTCCTTCAATTACATTTTCAAAATCGTTCATGGTCTGGAAGAAAATTGACCGTAAAGTAGGGTAGTTGGTCTATGAAACTATTCTGTTTTCGAACAGTTTTTGGATCGACTTCGCGTCGATGTCTTGGTCGATCGAAGGGTTTACGACGAATTCCCTTTGAAGGGTTTCGAAGATGGTTATATTGTCGACGTACCTGCGAAGACGATGCGCAAAACGGCACAACGAGGCGACGGAAATCTCCACGCGAAGTGGGGCTCTCACAGCCACGTGCTACTACTGTCGTTTGCACTGTTCCTCGTGCGCGGCCGGCATCCGCGCGCCCTCGGCCGTGCGCGACGACGCCCAGGGTGGCGCGATGGCCGCGCACGCCGTCTACGTGCGTGGGTATCGGGTGGTTAGGGTTTTGCTTTTCTCGATCGAACTCTCGTTCTCTCGGTTTATAAGCGCTGAATGATTTGAAGGGGTCGGGCCTGTGCATCTCAGCAGAGGAGTCGGGCTCGGTTACACTTGGTCCAAGTGTAGGGGCATGGGCCTGACCCAATTGGACTTCAGCTGGGCTGGGATGCATGCGGGTTTGGGCTGGCCTATGGGCTGGAATTCCTGGGCTCGGGATTGCTAATTCTCATCTCTATTTCTTTTCTTTTTATTTAAAAATACAATATACATATATATTCATTATATACATGCAACCTACACATATATATATACACGTACGAATACGTATATATAAATATATAATTTATTTATACACAAATACGTTTATATATATCTCTCTCTATATATATATATATATACACGCACAAATACATATACATATTTATATGTACACCTACATACCCACGTATATATTATACGTATGTATACATACACATATACACGTATATTATATATGTGTTTATATTTACACATACACATATGTATACACATATACATTTATATATAATATATACATTTATATATGAATACACAAATACCCTTATATATATATGTATATATATATATATATATATATATATATATATATATATATATATATATATATACACTAATATATATAACCAGATATAAAAAAAAAAATATGTGAGTGTACACAAATACACTTATATATGTGTTTATATTTACACATACACATATACACTAATATATACACAAATACCCTTATAAATAAATATATATATATATATATATATATATATATATATATATATATATATATATATATATATATATATATATATATATATATACACACATACACTAATATATATATATTTATATATACTTACAAATACCCCCATATTTAATATACATATTTTATCTATAACCAGATATCAATATTACTAAATAACCTATCCATATTTAATATACATATTTTACCTATAACAAATATTTAGCAAATAATTGTCAATTCCTAAAAATATCTACGAAAATAAATGCATTTACCAAAAATGTCTACAAGGCCATATTTGGTCCCATTACATACTTACAAAGGCTTGGATTCGGTTCGGGCCCAGTTCAGGCTAAGTCGGCACAAACGGTCTCCTACAGGTCAATACTATAATTAATAAATAATTAAAATGTTCTATACGGTTAAGTCGCAACTTGGCCTGGTTTTCTTAGTTAGGACATCATTATGGCTCAGTCTTCCTTGGCATGGCTAGTACACTAGTCAAGGCACGTCGCTGCACTACCCGTGCCATGATTCCTAGGCATCTGGTACTTCAAAACTCCCTTATGGCTAAAATCATCCACCGTAATAATTAACTAAATAATTATTTATAAAAATTATAATTCACCACTTTAATCAAGTAAATAAAATTTTAAAAAAAAGATTCCAAAAATTTCCGGGAAGGGAAGCTACAGTGTGTGTGGGTAGGGTCATGTGACAGGAAAACCATATGTGTGAGGGTTTGAAACAGGGTGTCAAGAGTGTACAACCTCAGGATTTGCAATGTGTGTAAATGGTACATGTGAGTACAATAATGTGTGAATATGTGTGCTTCAATATCAGTTTTGTGTGTGTGTGTATGGGCTGACAGTGAACAAAATGTGAAGGTGATGTTGTGTACATGGTTGCGAGTGCAATAATGTGTATTGTGTCAGAGCATGTGTGTGTAATAGTTAACAGGAATGACAGTTGGATAGGTGTAACCATGTGTGTGTGAGTGTACTTGATACACTATTTTTTGATAGTTAGTTCATTAAAAATAGGATTAGTGTAATGTAGGGAACCTCATAGGTTCTCAGGGAATTCCATGTCAATTCAACAGTTCAACAATGAACTCAAAGTCCCAACTCCCATACCAACCAAATCGAAATCATTCAAAACCCAAAACTTGAAATAAATCATCCAACAACCTATACCACATATCATTTAAACCTAAACTGAAATCCCAATATTGAATATCAAGTTCAGTTAAATCAAGGAATAAAAAAAGAAAACAGTATTAAATTCCTGTTTTGGTATCAGTCCACATCAAATTCGAGAACTATATCAATCGTCTAAAACAAATTCAACTAACCCTTAACAACTGAACCCCTACTCAGGTTCTCAGGAAAACAGAACAATGATCAAATATGAAATCAGTGTGCAAAATTATCAGGAAAAAGGAAATTAAATTCAGAATTCAATAGTATCAGTCCACTCAAATTCGAAAACCCATTCAAAGTTCAAATTCCATTTCTAAGTGCAATACCCAAATCTAACATGTAAAACCCAACTAGCAGTATCTATTACACATGTAGGAATCAATTTAGTGATTTAAAACAACATTTAAATTAGATTAAAAGGGAAATCAATTCAGGATTTTCGAAATAACACATGGTATCAGTGAACATGGGGAAACTGAAATTCGAAAGCAAAAACATCACAATAATCCCAAAATATTGGTTGGTAAACCAATCCCCACTTGTACCCGTGTCCCACCAAGTGGACACGAGCGTGTCCAAACATACACAGACACGCACACGTGCACTGGACTGCACGCAACGTCGTGCACGCATGCACGCGTGTCTCGCGCGTGACACAGGGCACGACACGACTCGTGATCGTGCCCATGTGTTCGCCACATATAGGGCTACACGTGTATGCCCCTGCACCGTGTCCAAGATACGTGTCGTGTCTGTGCCAAACGCGTATCAGACACGTTCCAGCGCGAAATTGACAGCTCGTGCGTGTCCCGTACGACCAGTACGGGAAGGATTTCTCCTCGCACACAAAACGATATACTTCCAAATTTTGGGAGCATGGTGGCAGTCACTGCCCCAACACTCACACAAAATTTGGTGTGACCACGTGTCTTGTGTCGGAAGAAATAGACCCCGTGATGCAGGACACAGTGCACAGTGCACGGACAGCGTGTTCGTGTCCTCGTGTGGACACGACACGACTCAAAAATCAGGAAGAAAACACAAAAATCAATAAGCAACCCATAGATCTAGGATTCTATTCAAATAGTTTTACAAAATTTGTAAATCGAATCGGTTCGGGCATTTTATCGAACACCTAGCCTATAGGTTCGATACGTGTCCGATACGGACACGTAACCTAATGCAAATGACACGAAATTCCTCCAAAAATTAGGGGATACCTATTCCTAAACCATCATGCAATAAAATCGAGTTTAAAATATAATTTGAGGGTGGTTACCTATGAGTGCAAATTGCATGGAAAGCTCCAAATGGGGGGTGTTCCTCTTGATGGCCAAAATTCTCCAAATGAACCCAAAACTGAGATTTACCTCCAAAAATAATAAATATACAAAAATTAGAACCTAATGCAAAAGACTAGGATGAAAAAGGAGATCAAATGAATAAATGAAAATTTTTGGAAGGGGAAAAAATACCTTTCTTTTCTCCAAGTGTTGGAATGATAAAAAGAGACAAGCCCTAATGAATAAGTATTTAAATAGGGTGGGGATCCCTATGTGGCTGTTCATAAGCTCAAAAATTAGGGTTAGGGTTCACTAAATGGCCCATGGGCTTAAGTCATGATCAATTAAATAATTAAGCCACAAGTCATTTCATGAAACCATAAGCCAAGACTTAAATTCACTAAACCAAATCCCCTCATTCTAAAATTATTCTCTAATGACTAAAATAGGTTAACTCAAGTTAGACTAGGGTTACCATAGCTAGGGTTAGGTTCTAGGCTAGTCCACTAGGTCTCAACAAGTCAAGGTCAAACTAGAATTCACCAATTCAACAAATCACCAAATAATTCAAATAAGTCAAAATGACCAAATTACCCCTAGGCTAAAAATGATAATTAAATTATCCTAATGACATGGTCAGGCTCTAGGTCAGACAGTCTCTCAGGTTTCACTGACAGCACATCAAAATCACAAGTCATGACTTAAACCAGTTTTTAAATAGTTTAAAAATTATTAAAAATCACTAAAAATCATAATGTGAATCAAATATCAATAATTAATAATTATAATTATAAAAATTTTCAAAATTACCCTCATCTGGAAAACTGGGTGTTACAAGCACACATTTGCAGCGCAATCTGATTGTTCATCTTCTGAGTCGCTGGCTTCACTTTCATGCCATATGCTTGTGTTGGCGTACTCTCTTGATGTCGATTTCTTCAGGTAGCCTTTGTCATATTTGTTGTTTTTCTTTGATGATAATGTTGTTGGACAGTCTTTCATCATGTGTCCTTTCTTCTTGTATCCGTAGCAAATAGGATCTTCCTCGTTGTTGTTGTTGTTGTTGTCTTTTGTTCTCCTGTTAAATCTCATGAACTTTATGAATTTTCTTACCAGAAGAGCTTGATCTTCAGAATCGGAGTCGCTGTCGTCGGAATCATCTTCGATGGTTCTTCTATTTGAGCCTTGAGAGCGATCGTCTTCTCTGACTTCTCCTTTGGTGCAGCATCTTCAAAGTCTTGAAGTTCTAACTCGTGAGTGAGTAGCTTACCCATGAGTGTTTCTAGAGACATTGTTGAGAGGTCGTTCCCTTCAATGATTGCAGTAGCCTTTGGAATCCAGTTCTTTGTAAGGGCTCATAGAAGTTTGTAAATCTTCTCATGGTTACTGTAATCCTTGCCTAGTGAAGACAGAGGATTTACAATATCCAAGAATCTTGTAAACATCTGAGTGACTGATTCACTTGGCTTCATTTTGAACGCCTCATACTCCTGAGTAAGTCTACTGATCTTTGACTCCTTGACTTATGTTGTTCCTTCGTGGGTTACTTCGAGAAGTTTCCATACTGCGTTTGATGTTGTGCAAGTAGACACCCTGTTGAATTCAGTTCTGTCTAAAGCATAAAATAAAGCGTTAATAGCACGTCCGTCAAGACTGGCCTTTTTTTTCTTCCTCTGTATATTTGTCATGGGATTTTTCAACTAAAACACCATCAATATTAATACGAGGTAGCTTTTTATAGCCATCAATAACTACAGACCATAAGTCAAAATCAAGAGATTTCAGAAAGAACTCATACGTGTTTTCCAATAAGTGTAGTTTGTACCGTCAAACAGTGGAGGTTTGTTTGTGGCTTGGCCTTCACTTGTGAATTTCACAGTTGCCATGTGTATTACTGTGATCTATATAAAAATTGAATATAACTGCAATTTTACCTTGCTTTACATGTATAATCCGCTCTGATACCAATTGTAGGAACAAAATCGTAAAGCAGAATACTCTAGAGGAGGGGTGAATAGAGTAGGCAGCGAAAATATTGTTAATTAAAAACTTGTTAGCAGTTAGATCACAGATATAATAATAATCACAAAAGTAAATAACAGAAATTAAAAGTGATCAGAAGGCAAACACAAATACCGAGGTTTATACTGGTTTCCCTCTTGTGAGGACTAGTCCAGTCGGAAGAACTCTAGCTTCCAGTTGAATCCACTATTGGAAAATCCTGTAAGTTTTCATACAAAGTCCTTGCAACTTCTACAGACGCGAGCTTTGATACGAAGAACTCGACCAACTTCAATTGTGAAGAGTTGAATCTTCTATCAAGCCTCTGATTACAATCGCTCTGAAACTTCTAGACCGTACCGCACTGGCAAATCGACTAGAGGATTGTAACTTGATTGGGATTTGAAAATGAAAGCTTCTTAGAAATCTATGGAAGAATGTAAGCTCAGGAAGAGAAGATTTTGAAAGTGAATTGGTGATTTGAAATGATCGAAATACTTCTATATTTATAGTTTTTCCAAAGACAGAACTCTGACAGAATTCAGGCAGAATTTGGACAGAACTCTTTGTAACAAACCGCAAATGAAGGATGACCAAGTTTAAAATCCAACGTTCACTAACGTTCCAATTGGCCGAACTCTGGCCGAACTCTGACAGAGTTCTGCTAGGGTTCTGCCAGTTCATTTTTGAGAAAATCAATTTTTGGCTTTTTGAAAAATTATTCAGATGCTTTTTGTAAAAAGAATATTTTTCAAAAACGTAGGTCATTTGTAAAAGAATAGGATGGTTTTGAAAAATATTTTCGGATAGCCTATTTGCCAGTACGGTGTACAATGTATTCCTAGACTCAATAAAATGAAAAATTATATTGCTTAACAGGAAGTACATTTGGAGTGGCAAACGGCTTCAGTCTTGAACGTAGTTGATATCCAATGTTGAGCAGTATCCAAAACGTCGTAGGTAAACATCTGAATTGACTTGCATTTATATCGAGACAGAGTTTGATCAAGTATTAAAATCAGGTTTGACTATGACCAATGGGCCAATAGTTAGTATCATAGAGAGATAGTCAGTATCATAGAGTAAGATACAAGTTAGTATCTTACTAGAGTTATATCCAAGATACAAGATGGTTTCTTAGGATAACTTAGATAGTATCATAGATGGATATTGGCAAGATAATGGGAATTACCTATAGGTAAGGGTAAGATACTAGTAGGGTATTAGTAGGATATTAAGATAGATGGTTAGATGCTAGTCTAAGGTATTAGTAGGATCTATTAGCCTAGGTTAGTGAGTTATCTACTAACCTAAGGTAGTATATTACTAAGGTAAGGGTATTACCTAATATCTAAGGTGTTGGGATACCGTGGAAGGTAATAGTTAGAATTGGGATATCTTGGTAGATAATGGTTAGAATTGTAATATCTTGGTATGTAATGATTAGAAATATGGTACTTGGCCTATTTTGACCAAAGTTGACTATTTTGACTGAAAGTCAATGTAGAGTCAACATCCGACTTAGAATGGACTAGAAGCTGAGCAGAGTTGACCAGTTGACCAAAAACCAATTATAGGTAAACCATTGACCTAGTTTGACCTAGATTGGATTAGGAATTGACCCGAGTTAACCAGTTGACCAAAAGCCAATTGTAGGTCAACCTTTGACTTAGATCGACCAAGTTTGACTTAGTTTGACTTAGTTTGACTTGCTTTCACTTCTAAAACATTATATTGATACAAGATTCCATATTTAGGTCCTCGAGGCACCGTATCAGGCTCTGTTGATATTTTCTACCGGATCTCAGGCGAGTACATTCTCCGATAATTTTTTCTATTTACGATAACTACTATGTTTCATGTACTTAGTGTAGATGTACTTGTTATTGACACATTGGTCACACAGATTGGTATTTATGGATCCTGACATGAGATGTTATTCCTTGTTACCTTGGTGTATCTTGTGCACGCCCCTTGTAGTTCTTGTGCAATATATGGACACCGATTCTCGAGGAGACTTGCTACCTTCTCGTAGAATCTCGTGTCATAACGTGTCTTGTTTGGATCTACTCTACCAGTCGAGGGCGAGGAGTATTAGTGTAGATATGTGGTCATTACCCCTATTGTGCAAGTATTGATTGAGTGTTAACCATAAACCCCACGTATGATTAACCAGGCCATAAATATTGTGCAAGTTCCCAAGCCGGCTACATGTCAAAGCTAGTATTCACTCACGTAGATAGTTTGATTCTTGACTCTTGTACATGACATGATCAGTTTTACTTGACATTGCTCTAGCTCTAGTTTACAGCTTTTACCTTTCCATGCTACTTTCATGTACACTCTATTACTCTTGTATATTCTCTCTATTTACTGTCTCGTAGCACTTGTCATATATTGAGAACTGTTGTTGGAGGATTGTGCTCGTTCCATCCTGACTAGATATGTTGACAAAATTTTACATACGACGGTGAGGAGGACTGTAACACCTACTATGGTCCTCATGACGTAGTAGGCATAGACTTGGAGACCCTAGTCCAGCATGAATTAGCTCCAGCAAATGAGACCCTAGCTGTTGCTCAGTTAGATTAGGTTTTGGATTGGACTCTGTCTCCAGCTTACTACTTTATGCATGTTATATAATTTCAGACTTGTATAACTATATTTGTGACTCTCTCTCTCTCTCTCTGGTTGAACTTGATATTGCACTCTGAGTTCATCTCTATCTTTATTCGTGCCATATATTCTTCCTACTAGATTGTGATTGAGTTTATATGTTTTCCATTATATCCTCCATTCGGAGATGACAGGTTATTATACATTGTTAGATAGCGGACCTATAGCGTTCTATGCCATTTCTGTGGCGTAGCCTGGGCAATATTACGCACTCGTGCCCTTACACCGGGTGCGGGGCGTGACAGTGTCTATCCTGAAATCATGTTGCCAGATTTTTGCCACGCCAGTAAGCATAGCTGTAATAAACGATAGAGTCCATAACCAAGGTAATACCCTATAATCATGTTTCTAGAATTCTCACCATGCCAACCGGTATGGCTGCGAAAAAATTTAAATTCCATAACTAAGATAAGTATACCCAAAACGGGTCATATGTTTTTGTCATACCAGCTAATATGGCTGCGATAAATTCTAAACTCCATAACTAAAGCAGACATTTACCTTTCTCATTGTCCTCATCAATATGTTATCAGAATATACCTTAATTCGTTCCATAAAAATTTATCTCGATAAAAAATCAAAGTCAACGACGAACATCAAGATTCAATCAACGAACAAGAAAGAGTAGATGAAAACAAGTGGAAACAGATCCTGAGATAGAGCTCAGAGAGAGGTTCTTAGGGGTCATTTGTAAGGTACTATCCTGGTCAAAATTCAAAATTCCTCGAATATAGTCTAAAATAATTCCCAACCTTCAGATATAAGATCGACTAATCATTCCCTCCTCAACCTAAATGGTTATAGATTCAATTTCTACTTTCTAGTTCTCTCTGGGGATAAACTCATCCTAATGCAAGAACAGGGTTCGATAACGGATATATATTCAAAATCAAGACGAGCAAAAGCAAGTAGGAATAGACTCGAAAGAGTTTTGAAGTAAGACTCTCAGGGGTTATCCTTGGAATCTATCAAGAGTTCCTAATATGTGATTGAGTACCAAAATCCTAAAATATTCTATGACTCAAATCCTAATCCTAGGGCAGGCTCACGTTAGTACCGCTAAGCCTAAGTACTACCATATATGACTTTGCAATAGTTATAAAGACAGACATGCATAGGCCACCATAAAAACATGTCACGACCCATACCCGGATATTCGAGCACGAGTACGTGGGCCACGCTCAGCCAACACCGCAATATCGATGGTAGACCGCTGTCAAATATCCAATAAAATCTACAACATCTAAATGATCCAAGATAACAAATGTACTCCAATCACATCAGAAACGACTAAGGAAGATATAAATTAAGAAATATATCAAATAACTCGGAAACAAATGAAGTCTACAAATAAATATACAAGACCAGAATGTATCGGAGAAAACCCGATAATGAAATATGAATCAAATATAATGGCCTAGAACTCCTGGAAAAGAACTCACGGTGAATAGAACATCGAGATCTGTCTCAGCTAACGTTATCCTCTAGTCTGATAATATGGGGCATAACAGTTTCTAAAAATGTGGTTATCCAGTCAGGATTGGAGCGAATACATAACTCTGATAGCGATTCCAATGCATAGTAGGAAATATAAAACTAGAAATAGAATATAATACATGACGTGCGGTAAAAGAAGTACAGGAATACAGGAGATATAGATAAGTAAATTGAGTACATGAAATAGAATAGAGAATCTAAGAACTGTAATAAATATAAGTGTTTCAGAACACAAGATGGTTATGTGATTGGTTTAGGTTGTACATGAGTAATCTATGGTAACTATATCATACGTGAGGGTATAATAGGTATATACATGAGTACACTAGAGGGGTCTAATCAAATAACAACTTCTACTCCCCCTACCCCAATCAATACACAAGGATCCGATCAAGTTACATTACGTACATGATTGTTAGTTTGAACATGAAGCACATGTGAACATGAGAGTACATGAGAGCACATGAGTGTACATAAATAATACGAATATAATGAGTACAAGACGTACATAATAAAGTACATGAACATGAAATACCTGATGCACCCGTTAAGGGGATAACATCTCATGACAAGATCCATATAGAACTGGTCTGTGTTAATAATGAAGAACAAATAGGCATATCTAGAGGGGGGTCAAAAAAGTTTATGACAATAATATCCAATTAAAAAATAAACTCTTTCACCAACAGTAAATAATCAGAGTAAATACAGAAATAGTAAAGAGCAAGAAAGCAAACGGAAACACAGCCGATTTTAACCTGGTTTCCCTCGTGGAGGACTAGTCCAAGCCTGAGAACTCTAGCTCAGGATTAAATCCACTATTTGTGAAATAGTAGTTACACCCCGTACCTTTTCTTCAGAAGAGAACGTCAACTTATTACAGAGATCACAGTGGCGATGTTTGAAATTTTCCAAGTGACTTCTTGAACTATTGCACAAACTTCTAACTGAAAAGTACTAGCACTTTGAGGCTTAGGGAGCTTGTGGGTAGTAGATGAGAAGGGTATGGCTTGTATAAGGCTTTAAAAAGAAGAGAAGAGAAGATTGGATGATTGAAAATGAGAGAAATCAAGGCCTATTTATAGGATACCAGGTAGGCAGAATTCGGCCAGAATTCTGGATAAAATATTCAAAAATTTGGCCGTTGGACAACTTTCATCAAGCCAACCCTAAAAATTAGGGTCCTGGAGATTAGGAGGCAGAGTTCGGCCCGATCTCTGTGTGGAGGCAGAGTTTGGCCCGAACTCTGTCTCCAGAGCACAGAACTGGTCCAATGGGTAAATAGGCCATTTGGATTTTGGTGGTGCATTTGGGTTGAGGTATAGTCATAGGTTAAGTCTCAAATTGCTCAGTACGACTCAGTTTACATATTTCTAGACTTAATAAAAATGTAAAATATAGACTCAAAACATTGAGCATAGCAGGTGCGTGCTGTCGTGCGTCTTGTACTGAGTTCAGTCTTCATGTGTCGTATTAAAATATTACATGTATCATGTCGTCAATTGTATCAATATTTGGTTGACTGTGATTTTATGTCAACAATCTCCTCCATATTGATAATTGACAAAATAATATTTGTATATTCAATATTCATACCTGGACACATTAAAGAGCAGTAACGTAGCTCCTCCGTAATCATTGTAGAGCTATCAATAGCTCCCCCGTAAACATTGCTCTGTTCCTGTTGTCCTGATAAAACATTCTTTCCCAAAGCACAGATACACAATGCTAGAAAATATGATATGATATGATGATAAATATAGCAAAATATTTCTTTCCCTTTTGGCATTTATCAAACAACCAGAAATAATAACTGGCAAGCACACCAAAAATAATAATAATAAACTGCATAAACTGATAAATGGCAGAATAAAATGTCTCAAGAGTCACATAGAGAGTGCTAATACAACCAAAGAGCAGAATAAAACAACTATATCAACTAAAATACAGAAAAACATAAACTACGATCCTCAACAGCAGCAGCAAGTAGAAATCCACATCCATCACGGAGCTCGTGAAGGCCCAGCATCGTCAGATGGATCAGTGAAGGAACGACGAGGGTCCACGAAAGCCGTATCCGGATCCAGGTAGCGGATAACCCAAGGGTCATCGATACGGTATCCATCGCGAGCAGGGTCCCACTCCATAGGAAAAGGCATGGAAGGATGCCGGGACATAGAGTACCGAATATCGTGCAGTGAGTTGCTGATGGCACTCATCTGCAGGGTGGTACGGTAGTCAAGCTGAGTCTAGCAATCATCCTCTAAAGTGAATCGATCGTGAAGCATAGTCTGTAGTGACTCAAGAGTAGCAGGAGGAAGAGGAGCATCCTGTCCAAGAGGAGGTGCGTCAGGATCATCGTCAGAGTGCTCAAACGCAGGAGGAGAGCCAATCGCCGCTTGAAGTCGCCGTGCCTTAGATAGGAAGGCAGGGGCAGGTAGGAATTGGCACTCATCAAGAGGGACACGAAAGGCATAAAAGACCATAGGAAGATAAAGAGCATAAACCAATGATCTTGTCTTCTTCCTATCATTAATCATCCAGTCCATCATGGTACGTAGAAGATTAAAAGGAACATGAAAATGTAGGTGATACAAAGCAGAGATTTCAAAGTATGTAACCTCATCAGTTGGTCCCGCTTTGGGCAGAATCGTGTTAAAAACAATGCGATGAAGTTCATAAAAGTAAGGATTGAGAAACATGGCGAGAAGCTTGCGATGATGTGTGTTAGGAGTATACAAATCGTCCTTAAAGCTTTCTAAGGATGATCCATTGGAGAATTGAAACTTGCGATCTTCAACAAGTTTCTCCCATGAGTTTGGCTCCAAAATTTTAAGGTATTCGGCCAAGTCAAAATCATCAAAAGAAATATTAATGCCCGCAACACGTGAAAATAGATGTGTATCATCATGAGTAAGGTTGCAATAAAACATTTGGATAGCATTGAGATAAATGACGGAATTAGTAGTGACAAGTTCATCAAGGCATAGATCATGAAATAATGAATCATATTGTAAAAAGATGGTAAAATTTATAGGATTACCCGCATACACGGGACGTGATCGAAAATCACTAAACCACTCATTGGAAGCGTCTAGTGATACAAATATCCAGTCATCGTACGTGTTGGGGTCGAGTGGACGAGGTGGGTTGAACAACGGGTGAATAGGTTGTCGGTTAGGTTGTTCAACGGGTTGTTCAACACGAGAAGGAGCATTCGAAGAGGACGCACCCTCGGTTTGAAGTCTCTTCCCTCTATTGAACAACTTGGGAGCCATGAAATAATTAAAAAAATTAAGGAAGTTGAGATGGAGAGAAGTGCGAAAATATACCTAAATTTGATGACGAAAGATGAAAGAGAATGGTGAGAGAATCCTTCTCCTTGAATTTTGAGAAGAAAGATGCACTAGGATGGAAGAACTAGGGTTAGGGTTTGAAGAGGAGTAGTTTGGAGAAGTTTAGAAGGTGGCAATGGAGGAGAGGAAAGAGGAGAACCCGGTTTTAAGTGTAAGGGTTCGAATGGTCGGAACAATTTTGGACCATTGGATCAAAATTTGATCAGCGGCTGAGCCTGCTTTCGGTTCTGGAAGGACCAGACCGAATTCGGCCCGAACTCTGGGTCAGGCAGAGTTCGGCCCGAATTCTGGGTTCTGTAGCCAGAACAGAAATCAGGCTAAAAAGAAGTTGAAAAATAAGTGAGACAAAATGGAATACAATAATGGATAGATGCATATATAAAATTTAAAAGTCCAAAGAGAATAGCAACAAGAGAACGCTGAATCAAAAATAAAGTTTGAAATTTTGAATAAAAGATACCATGTAATAAACAAGGAATTATGCCTCAATTCAATATTTTGAAGTTTCCATGTGGTAGCTGCAGGGGCTAGATTCCAGCTAGCGGTAGTCCTGAGGACTAGTACACCGTGTCGCTTAGGCTTTTACGCCTTGTTGTTAGAAGGACCCTTTCGGCTTGTACCCATAGCAATTTTACCATAAAAAATCAAGACATAATCGATGTTTACGCAGGTTACTTTAATAAATAACAACTTCAACCAAAATTCCTAGTTCACGACAAAGAAAGTTAAAACGCTCTTCGGATAGTGGTTTTGTAAAAAAATCTGCTAGCTGATGATCATTTTCAATAAATTCTAAGTTAATAGTGCCATTTTGCTGGTGATCACACAAAAAGTGGTGACATATTTCAATGTGCTTCGTGCGTGAGTGACATATGGGGTTCTTAGTGAGATTTATAGAACTAGAGTTGTCACAAAATATAGGAATGTGCATAAAAGATAAGTTACAGTCTTCAAGGGTTTGTTTCATCCATAGAATTTGTGCACAATAACGACCAGCTGCGATATATTCAGCTTCTGTTGTGGATAGTGCGACAGAATTATGCTTCTTGCTAAACCAAGAGACTAGAGCCTTTCCTAATAAATGACACGTGCCGCTCGTACTTTTACGGTCGACCTTGCATCCGGTAAAATCAGCATCAGAGTAACCAATGAGGTCAAATGATGTTGATTTAGGATACCATAGGCCTACTATAACTGTACCCTTAAGGTATCGAAAGATACGCTTAACGGCAGACATATGTGATTCCTTAGGATTTGCTTGATATCTAGCACACAGACAAACGCTAAACATAATATCAGGGCGACTAGCAGTTAAATAAAGTAGACTGCCTATCATACTCGATACTTACGTTGATCCACAGGTTTTTCGCTTTCATCTGGTTCTAGTTTAGTTGTAGTAGCCATTGGAGTGCCGATTGGTTTGACGTTGTCAAGGTCAAATTTCTTCAGCATGTCCCTTGTATACTTTGACTGACAGATGAAAGTTTCATTTGATGTTTGTTTGACTTGCAGTCCTAGAAAGTAATTGAGCTCCCCCATCATGCTCATCTTAAACTCGGTCTGCATACACTTGGCAAAATCTTGACAGAGAGTTTCATCAGTAGAACCAAATATAATGTCATCAACATAAATTTGCACTAAGAGAATAGTGTCTTTGAAAGATTTTATAAAAAGTGTAGTGCCAATTTTCCCTTTTGAAAAACCTTTTTCAAGCAAGAAATTGCTTAGCCGTTCATACCAAGCTCTAGGGGCTTATTTGAGGCCATAGAGCGCTTTCTTGAGCTTGAAAACATGGTCGAGAAATTTGTGATTTTCAAAACCAAGGGGTTATTTTACAAAAACTTTCTCCTTAATAAATCCATTCAAGAAAGCACTTTTAACATCTATTTGAAACAATTTAAAATTTTGAAAGTTAGCAAATGCGCAAAGCATCCGAATGGATTCCAATCTCGCAATAGGAGCATACGTCTCATCGTAGTCGATACCTTCCTCTTGGTTGTATCCTTGAGCTACTAGACGAGCTTTATTGCGTGTAAATGAACCATCTTCATTTACTTTGTTTCGAAAAACTCGTTTAGTACCAATAATCGAGTGATTTACCGGCCTAGGAACAAGTTCCCAGACTTGGCTCCTCTCAAATTGGTTGAGTTCCTCTTGCATGGCAGAAATCCAAAACTTATCATTAAAAGCTTCTATAATGTTTTTTTGGCTCAATTTGTGAAATGAAGGCAGTACTAGCAATGGAGTCTCTTAATGATGATCTAGTACTTACTCCGTGCAAAACCTCACCTATAACCAAATTTTCTGGATGTGACGGCTTGAAAGAGAATTTCTTTGGCAAGCCCCCCAGAGAATTGGTTTCAGTGGTGGTATTCATCGGAGTAGAAGTTGATGGCTCAACATCATCATCAAGAGTAGTTGTTGTACTATTATCCTCATCGAAAGTCACATTTGTAGACTCTTTCATAATTAGTGAGCGTTTGTTGAACACTCTATATCCCTTGCTCTTGGCCGCATAGCCAAGAAATATACCATCGTCAGCTTTGACATCAAATTTTCCTAAGTTGTCTTTGGTGTTAAGGATAAAACATCGACAACCAAAAATTTGAAAATATGAAACGTTTGGAGTTCTTCCAAACCAAAGCTCATAGGGTGTTTTCTTCGTAATAGGACGAATGAGCACCCTATTTAAAATATGGCACGCTGTACTGACATCTTCAGCCCAAAAATATTTTGGAAGTAAAAATTTATTCAGCATGACTCTAGCCATATCGCCAAGAGTCCTATTCTTTCGCTCCACAATACCATTTTGTTGAGGAGTTCTTGTACAAGAAAACTCATGATCAAAACCATTTAAATCACAAAACTTTTCAAAATCAGTATTTTCGAATTCGCCACCATGATTACTTCGGATTCGAATAATCATGTAGCCTTTTTTGTTTTGAACCTTTTTAGCAAAAAAATTTGAAAAGTGAAATGGCATCACTTTTGTTTGTAAGAAAGAAAACTCAAGTAAATCTAGAAAAGTTATCTATTATAACAAAAGCGTAGAGTTTTTCACCAAGACTGGCTACTCTACTAGGGCCAAATAAATCTATATGAAGTAATTGCAAGGGTTTAGTAGTACTTACAGAGTTTATGGAATGAAATGAGGACTTGGTTGCCTTCTTCAACTCACATTCGGCACATACCGTGTCTTTTTTGAATGTGATGTCGGGCAAGCCTCTAACTAGCTTCTTAGTCGATAGCCTGGATATAGTATCCATATTGGCATGACCAAGACGCTGGTGCCATAGTAATCTTTTATCCTTGTGAGCATAGAGACATCTTCCTACACTGTTAGTATCTCTAGATAGATAGAAAATATAAATATTATCCTCTCTTATCCCTTCAAAAGCGATGTCTCCTATTAATCTATCATAAATATAGTATTTATTTTGTCCAAAGTTAATATCATATCCATGATCAGCAAGATGACTTATGTTGAGCAGGTTATGCTTTAACTTGGTCACTAGGCAGACATCCTTTATTACAGGAGAAGGAGGATGACCAATAGTACCATTACCTATAATATACCCTTTTAGGTTATTGTCGAAGGATATATATCCTTCTCTCTTCATCGATAGTGATGTGAAAAGATTTACGTCTCCCGTCATATGTTGCGAGCACCCACTATCGAGAATCTACTTACTCTTAGTTGAGGAGGGAAGGTCCACCTACATCAAGAGTAGATGTGACCTTTGGTACCCAAGTTCTTGAGGGTCCTGAAAAGTTAGTTTTCGGCAACCATGCATATATATTCCTATCTACTAATCTCTTAACTCTACATAGTGGTGAGATGTGTCCATGTAATCCACAATAAGTACGAATAGCATTCCTATTTATGTTAGGAGCATGTTGATGATGTTTATATGTAGCTTGGTAAGAATGGTGTGGAGCAGCATGATGATGACTATATGTGGCTATAGGATGATGATTATATCTATATGCAGTATGGTGGTGATTGTGTTTATGTGCAGCATGGTGATAATTATATCTATATGTAGCATGGTGATTATGTGTCATATTAGAATGATAGTTATGAGAATGATTTCTACGTGCATGTGGTTTGTGTGCTGTATGGAAGTAGGTGTACATGTAAGCATATTTGCGTGCTGCAGGTGGATGAAGTATTTGACTATGTTGAATAGTATTGTGCTTTGTGTGTGTCTCATGTGATTGGGTTTGAGGTTGGGCAACCTGTTTTCCCAATCTTGTCTCTAATTAGTTAGAGACAGCCTGCAGTTCATTAATCTTAGTATTCAAACCATAAATCTTAGTAATAGAGATCTTGTGTCTATTCTTTTCTTCAGCAATCTCAGAGTTGAGTGTTGTGATCTCTTGTGTTTGCTTTTCAATACGTGCTTCGGCATCATGTAGGCTTAATTTAAGCTTAGACACCTCATTTGTGACTTCCGTGGGTGGTCTCTAAGATTATCAAGCAATGAGGAGAGTCTTTGAATCTCGACTTTATAACTTTTGATCTTCTCTTTGGCGTGTTTATATTTACCAATGAATTTCTTGTGGACATTGATTAAATCATTGAATGCATCGCTAAGTTCATCAAAATTGAAATCATCGAGAGTTTCGCTAGTTACCTTGTCGGATGTTGCCATTAGGCATACATTGGCAGTATCTTGAGGAGAGTCCTTTTCTTCCTCGGAGTCACTAGCTTCACTTTCATGCCAAATGCTTGTGTTGGCATATTTTCTTGAGGAAGCCTTCTTGTATGTTTTCTCATATTGGTTGCTCTTCTTTGTGAATGGACAGTCTTTTCGGACGTGTCCAGTCTTCTTGCAGCCATAGCATGTTGGCTCTTCTTCGTCATCTTCTTGTGGTTCCTTCTTTCTTCGATTGAAGAGAAGGAATTTCTTGAAGTTACGGATAAGGAGATCTTGATCATCACATTCCGAGTTTTCATCATCCGTCTCTTCAGGATCAGCCCTTCGTCGGTGAGCTTTAAGGGCAATCTCCTTTGCTTTAGGAGCAGGCTCTTCGAAGTCTTTGAGGTCAAGCTCATGAGTCATCAGCTTTTCCATCAAAGTCTCCATTGGCATAGTCGTGAGATCATTTCCTTCTATGATGGTTGTCACCTTAGGGTTCCAAATCTTTGGTAGTCCCCTAAGTAGCTTGCAGATCTTCTCGTGATTTGTATATTGTTTGCCGAGAGAAGACAAGGGGTTGATGATATCGAGGAATCTTGTAATCATTTGAGTGATCGTCTCATTTGGCTTCATCTTGAAAGCCTCATATTCTTGAGTAAGACGACTTATCTTCGACTCCTTGACTTGGGTGGTTCCTTCATATGTCACTTCTAGAAGTCTCCATACTTCGTGAGAGGTGGTGCATGTTGAGATCCTGTTAAACTCATTCCTGTCTATTGCACAAAATAAAGCATTAATAGCTCTCGCGTCTAGACTCGCATGTTTCTTCTCCTCGTCAGAATATTTGTCGTGGGATTTCTCAACGAGATCACCATTGACAACTATTCTGGCGGGCTTTTTGTAACCATCGGTAACAATGGTCCACAGGTCGAAGTCTAGCGACTTGAGATAAAAACTCATCCTTGTTTTCCAATAGGTGTAGTTTGTTCCATCAAATAGGAGAGGCCTATGAGTGGACTGCCCTTCACCGTGATTGGAAATCATGGATTGTGTGGTTGCCATGGATCAGCTCTAGGATGTTAGTCCTTGTCAAGAGAACAGAGATCTGATACCAATTGAAGAACAAATAGGCAACTCTAGAGGGGGGAGTGAATAGAGTTTATGACAATAATGTCCAATTAAAAAATAAACTCTTATACCAACAGTAAATAATCAGAGTAAATGCAAAAATAGTAAAGAGCAAGAAAGCATACGCAAACACAGCCAATTTTAACCTGGTTTCTCTCGTGGAGGACTAGTCCAGGCCTGAGAACTCTAGCTCAGGATTAAATCCACTATTTGTGAAATAGTAGTTACACCCCGTACCTTTTCTTTAGAAGAGCACGTCAACTTCTTACAGAGATCGCAGTGGCGATGCTTGAAATTTTTCAAGCGACTTCTTGAACTCTTGCACAAACTCTGTAACACCCAGTTTTCCAAATGAGGGCATTTTGGTCATTTTCAAAATTTTAGAATTTAATTTGAATTATTATTATTATTTATAATTATTGTGATTTTTGAGTGATTTTTAGAATAATTGTTTTTGGTGTTTAGAGACTTTGACTTAAGTTGACCTTGTAGACTAACCTAGTGGCTAACCTAGGTCTTGACTAAGAGATTAGGATTTGAGGACCTAGGTTGACTTAAGTTCATGAGGATGAATTCATTGGGATTAATTTGGTGGAATTAGGAATTTGTTTAGTCTAAGAATGGCTTGTGTAGTCACAAGTTAAATCATGACTTAAACTAGATAGGACCCAACTAGCTAGCCTAAACCCTAAACCCTAGGCCTATGGCCAGCCACATAACAGCCCCTTCCCCTATTTATATCCTCCCAAATTTAGGGCTAGCCTCTTTTCATTAGGGTTTATCAAGCTTTGGAAAAAGGGGTAAGTCCATCTTTATAAATTCATATTAAATCCAAATTGAATCCTTTTTCCCTCTAGTAAATTCCTATAGGTTCTAAATAGTGTTTTCTTGCTGTTGGGATTGAGATTTGACAGGGGGCACACAATTTGAGGAGCTTTGGTGCTTGAAAGGATCTCTTCCTTGGTGTATTTTTGGAGCTTGGGAAACCAATAGGTATACTCCTCATTTTTGATCCTAAAATCCATTAAAAATCATTTCTAAGGTCCCCTAGCCCTCACCCAACTGATAGGGAAGCCAACCCTAGGATTCGAGCTCGTTTCGTGTCCATATCGGACACGTATCAGAGCCTTGCATCAAGTGCTCGACGAAATGTCCCAGAGGACTGCTCGATTTAGTTTTTCAAATGTTTTTGAATAGAAACCTAGATCTAAGTGTCGTCTAGGCATTACCAGTGTCCTATGCTGATTTTTGAGTCGTATCGTGTCGTGGGGACACGGGAACACGCGTGTGTGGGCTGTGTGCGCGCGGCACTGTAGCTCCCCTGCTACTCGGGGGCTACTGCGCGCCGTACACGTGTCATGGACACACGAAACCCTGTCTATAGCAGGGGAAATGGCTGACACGAGGCTCATCAAATTTCATGAGTCCTCGTGTCGTGTCGGACGCGTTTTGGGCTGTGCACGGGAAAGAAACTGGGTGCGTGCATGTTCTGTGTGTGCCTTCTATGTTAAATCGATTTTAATAACTTTTAAATATTGTTTAATGGTTATATAGATCTTAAATACCCTGTTTATATTCCTGTTACATTAAGTGATACTTTGGTTTGGAGTTTTGATTGGTATTTGGATTTGAAAGTTGATGAACAGTGAAGATACAACACTAACACAGTTGGTTCCAGTTTTAAATTCCTATTCCTGTTAATATTTTCTCACCTTAATTGAACCTACATGTCATAAATTATGTTAGCATACTCTTGGCAATTGAAATTGGGCTTGGGTTTGTGTGTAGAGGAATTTGATAGTTGGATTGATTTGTTGTGATGAGCTCAAAACTGTGTTGAATTCCTGTTAACTGATTCTGATTCCATATTGGAAAACTGAGTTTTAACAATCACTTGGACCCTCTTAACACTGCTAATTACATATAATTAGATGCCTAATAGGTTCACATATGCATATTCTAATTTGTATGTTGAATTGGACTGATTTGGTGGCTTGTGTGATTCAAAATCCTGAGTTTCTAAAGTGGACTGCAAAAACTGATAATATGAGTTTTCATGGGGCATGTCATGTGATTAACAAAATCCTGAGATTCCTTGGTTTACTGAGATGCTACACCTGAGTTTTGAAAATAAAAAAACTGAGATTGTGTTCACTGTAATCTGAAGCAAGGGTTGTGTTCCAGTTACATTCAAACCTGAAATCTGTGTTCCAGTTCTTTTTTCCTTCTTTAACTGTTAGTTATTGACTGAAATGAAATGCTAAATCTGAGTTTTAGTTCAACTAATAACCTGAAATGTGGAGGGGGGATTTGAGTTCATTCCTTCCTGTTTTACTTTCCTGAAACCTGGGATCTCCTCCTTTTGAACTATTGAACTTTCTGTATAGATAGGAACCTGATTTTTGGGTGATTGTTAACTGTTATTTAGTCAAAACCTGAGAACTATTACATGAGTTTTGGTTTTACTGCAAACTGATTTCCTTTCTTTCCTTTACTGTCCTCATCACACTCACACTGTTTGTCACTCACCAGTCACACACCCACACAGTGCACTGTTATCTCACACCATGGCCCTCTAGCCTCTCACACACACACACATACACTGGTGCACATTGGGTGTCTCTCTCTTCATGCCTATACATGCCTTGATGTTATGTGTAGGTACTCTATATCATAGTGTTGTACTTGAGTAGATTAGTTACATATAGCAATGTGTGTGCTTGTATTACCTATATGTGGTTGTATGGGGTAATATATAGATAGCCAATATGGGATATCTAACTAGATTATATGTATATCAATATGTGTTATAATATATGGGTAATAGAGTATAGAGGCTATAGGTTATGTACTCTAATTAGATTATATCAATATACCATTATGTGTGTATTGTTAGCTATAGAGGATGTCTTGGTAGATGTGTTATGTTAGATTAGTCTTGATATTGCCTAGAATAGCCTAGAAACCTAGAGTAGACTTGTTATGACCTAGAATAGTCTTGCTAGACCTAGATTTGACTAGTTGACCTAGTTTGACTTCCAGAGTTGACCAAGAGTTGACTTTGGTCTATATTGACCTAGTTTCATGTAGAATGCATTAAACTGCATTGTATTATCATTCTGGACTTGTTGTGACTCGTACTGTTCTATAGGAGACAGACACCACTCCTCGGACGGTACTTTCATCTCGGACTTTCAGATAGCAGGCGAGTACATTCTCTGATCATTTCATATCTTGTTTAGGATTATATTCCTGCTTTAGATTACTTTACATGATGCTGACACGTTGGAAACACGGATTAGTACTATATGGATCTTGTTGTGCGATGTTATCCCCTTTAGCGGATACATCGGGTACTCGTGTTCGTGTACTTTATCGGGAACATCGTGTACTCCTTGTATTTGTTACATTCGTGTACGAAACGTGTGAATCGTGTATAATCATGTTTTTACATGACCTTCGTGTACAATAACATAACGTAGCTGGATCCTTGTGTATTGATTGGGACGGGGGAGTAGAAGTAGTTATGTTTTCAATCCAGTAAAATACTCGTGTACAAACCTCTGTAGATTACTCGTGTATAACATCGTGCCGTTTACATAACCATCTTGTGCTCTGAATCACTAGACACTATCAGTTCTCTATATATTGTAGCTATTTACTTACAGTCTCTCTCTTTTTCATCATGTTATTCTTCAGATCCTGTATCTTACTCTCTAGCATGTTTATATTTCCTAACCGGTTATGATTTTGTTGAGATGTACTGTACTCGCTCCTGTCCTGACTGGACCTGTTGAAAATTTTACAGTGAATGATGAGGCTCTGGTGTCTATCCCTCTTGGTGCAGCATTAGACATCACTAGTGACTTGGACCTGCTGGCAGTTGATGTTACTTCCTTTAGTTTAGGATTGCCTTACTATTTGGGATTACTGTTTTAGACTTGAGATTTTCTGTGATGTATTTATTTTAGTCACTTAGATTCTGGATTTGTATCTCTGTGATGTTACATTCCTGGATGTTATCTATCTTTATCTTTCTATCTCATTCCTGTTCTATCCTAGATGTGGTTGAGTTATATTGTGTTATGTCACCCCCATTCGGGGAGTATAACTGTATATTACCCTTATCTGTTAGATGTTATGACCTAGGACAGCGTTCTACCGCCGACACTGCGGCGTAGGCTGGACGTACCCACGTCACGTGCCCTTATTCTAGGGTGCGGGTCGTGACACGTTTTTAGTGGTGGCCCATGCAGGTCGAGTTTATGTAGTGGTATTCGAACTAGAGTATCACTACAGCCTGCAGTAGGATTAGGATATATTTTTAAGGGTACTCAATCACAGTTAGGATTCCTTGAAAGATACCTGGGACGACCCTTGAGAATCTTATTTAAATTTCAATTTGAAATCCTTCCCCTTGTTTGTTCGCTCTCACTCCTTGATTATTGAATTTGATTTGATGAATCGTTGTTGATTTTGATTTCCTATCGAGATGAATTTTGTAGCCTGAGTTACGATACTTTCTGATAACATATATTGACGGGAATACAGGGATGGTAAAACGTCTACATGATTATGGAACCTGTAGTTTATCGCAGCCATATTAGCTGGCGTGGCGGAAACATGGAGACCTGGCTTCGGATGTACGTATCTTGGTTATGAGATTTGGAATTTCTCGCAGCTATACTAGTCGGCATAGCGAGATTTCCAGACGACATGATTGTAGAGGTGCATACCCTAGTCATGGAATCTATCGTTATTCGCAGCCTTGCTTACTGGCATGGCGAGGACTCTGAGTAACATGATTTTGGACAGACGCATATGATTATCAGATTGTATCTTGAGAAAGTTTTTAAACATATCATCTCTATCGTACCATTCTGTTGTATAAATTGCACCCTATCATCAAATAACTTAGGAGTAGGAGTATGAGTAGGAGTAGCTTAGCTATTATTATAAGATTGTATAACTTTTTGCTATAATTTCTTCCTAACGCAATGAATCGATGATTTTGCTAGACCTTAACTTGGACTTGATATTATAGCTCTGGTTTCAAATGGTTCCTTCTTTTAAACAGATAGGCAGAGCAGGTTTTTGTCATTTTTTTTTTTTACCATTAATTCTTGTATTACCCTAATGTATATATAGTGGACACAGATGTTTGCCTGACACGTATGCATGCTACACTTGATTTCTATCCTATCTAAATGCATGTTAATATGATTAATGTTAAGTTCTCTAAATCCTAGTATTCTAATATAGTGCAGTATCAGTGACTAGTTCTATGCTCTTCATATTAAATTCATAATTTAAATTTAAATTTCATGTTATTAGTTGCTTACATCACTACACATGCATGTTATATACAAGGCTTTATTTCAAAATTTTGGTTGAGTTTTGTGTTGAATTGTCAAATCTGAGACTGTGTACATAGTAAATCCTTAACCTAGGATTCTAAGAGTTTAGTTCAAATTGCAGTTTTAAATTGTAATGTTTTGAGCCGTATATATGGTTGTGTGTAGGTATATAATGTTAGATTCATACTCTTACATGTTAGGTTGTGGTCGTGGTAAACATTGAGTTGGTTTTGATGTTCGAATTCTCCAAAATTTTGAGAACTGAATTCATGATTACATCTTTACACTGCTTCAATATGTGTAGTTCAATTTCAGATCTAATTTGTAAAAATGAGCTAAACTGAATGACTGAACCCCTTTATTTCAAGTTTTAACCCATGTACACTTAACACTCTACACTAGTGTTCACAACTGCCATGAAAACCTAACCTTTTATCTCTATGTTATGTTCATGTAGCTATATAGATATACTTATATATATGGTTAGCCATGCATGTTATGAGTAAATAGCTTGACCTTGTAGACTGCTTAACCAATATGCCATGAATAGTATAACTTGATAGCTACAGTTGAGACTCAAATCCTCCTATACACTTTCATGTATATTTCATACTAACCATATCACCTTTACATAATGATAGCTTTTTCCCCCTAACACTCTCTCTTCTATATATATTAGATTGTGATTGGTTTCAATGCTATTGACTTTCGTTCCTTAAACTTTTGTTTTTGATCCTTCTTAAATGGTACCCTTTATAGATGATTGGTAGTTGTTTTATTTTATTTTCTTGATAAATACCAGTTTTCAGATAGGATGGTAGATTCCTGTACAGCCTTAATGATTGTTGTGTTTTATCCCTTCCAGTATGGCACCCATGACCCGAGCCTGTCGCCTGAGAGCAGCTGCAGCTACTGACAGTGTGCTTCCACCTCCTACTGCTCAGGAGGTAGTGACCCCTCAGGCTGACCCAAGGGTAATGGCACCTCCCGCCATCGAGGAGGTGTCAGCATCCTTACCAGAGAGTCTTCCTCCACCACCTGTTACTCAGGAGAGAGTGGCAGTCTCATCTGAGACCAAGAGTTCTTCCCCATCTCCTCCTCTGCCTCCAGGAGCAGTACCCCATACCATACCCTCGACAAGTTTGTTTCCTGATGGAGCTCAGATATCCAGACTTCTCTGGGATGTGTTGGAGACACAGAGAGTTCAGACTGAGATCCTGAAGGAGCAGGGCCGTGGAATCCAACTGCTGTGGGATTTGGTACATTCAGGAGGAGAGCCTAGTTCTAAGAGGCCGAGGAGCAGTGTATACCCAGAGCCCCATGAGCACCCAGACTATCAGCCTAGACCAGCCTACCCAGTCCAGACTCCTGTTCAGCAGAGGCCAGCTGAGAGAGTTCCTACTTGTGCCTTCTGTAAGAAGCCTGGACATGTGTGGGACATCTGTAGGAAGAGAAGAGGAGTGTGCCTGTTATGTGGGTCAGCTGCACACAGACTGCGAGACTATCCTGCTGCACTTATCTCAGCCAGGACTCCGCCTTCGGGAGGGAGTTCCAGCCATCAGACCTAGTTGGAGGTGAGACTTTGACCTATATCTTAGCCAGTCCTTGAAATTGATACACTCTACCATATTGTTGTATGTTTTGATACCTTGTGATTGCCTAGTACTGTAGCATGTTGGTGTAACTAGATGAGACCCCAAACTGATACTACATGCCATGACCCCATAAGTTACATTTTCCAACTGAATGATTTAAATAGGTTCTGAGATTTTGATTGTGGGGGTTTGACCTAGAAGGGGTACGATCATCTTAATTTCGAGGACGAAATTTTTTCTAAGGTGGGTAGGATTGTAACACCCAGTTTTCCAAATGAGGGCATTTTGGTCATTTTCAAAATTTTAGAATTTAATTTGAATTATTATTATTATTTATAATTATTGTGATTTTTGAGTGATTTTTAGAATAATTGTTTTTGGTGTTTAGAGACTTTGACTTAAGTTGACCTTGTAGACTAACCTAGTGGCTAACCTAGGTCTTGACTAAGAGATTAGGATTTGAGGACCTAGGTTGACTTAAGTTCATGAGGATGAATTCATTGGGATTAATTTGGTGGAATTAGGAATTTGTTTAGTCTAAGAATGGCTTGTGTAGTCACAAGTTAAATCATGACTTAAACTAGATAGGACCCAACTAGCTAGCCTAAACCCTAAACCCTAGGCCTATGGCCAGCCACATAACAGCCCCTTCCCCTATTTATATCCTCCCAAATTTAGGGCTAGCCTCTTTTCATTAGGGTTTATCAAGCTTTGGAAAAAGGGGTAAGTCCATCTTTGTAAATTCATATTAAATCCAAATTGAATCCTTTTTCCCTCTAGTAAATTCCTATAGGTTCTAAATAGTGTTTTCTTGCTGTTGGGATTGAGATTTGACAGGGGGCACACAATTTGAGGAGCTTTGGTGCTTGAAAGGATCTCTTCCTTGGTATATTTTTGGAGCTTGGGAAACCAATAGGTATACTCCTCATTTTTGATCCTAAAATCCATTAAAAATCATTTCTAAGGTCCCCTAGCCCTCACCCAACTGATAGGGAAGCCAACCCTAGGATTCGAGCTCGTTTCGTGTCCATATCGGACACGTATCAGAGCCTTGCATCAAGTGCTCGACGAAATATCCCAGAGGACTGCTCGATTTAGTTTTTCAAATGTTTTTGAATAGAAACCTAGATCTAAGTGTCGTCTAGGCATTACCAGTGTCCTATGCTGATTTGTGAGTCGTGTCGTGTCGTGGGGACACGGGAACACGCGTGTGTGGGCTGTGTGCGCGCGGCACTGTAGCTCCCCTGCTACTCGGGGGCTACTGCACGCCGTACACGTGTCGTGGACACACGAAACCCTGTCTATAGCAGGGGGAAATGGCTGACACGAGGCTCGTCAAATTTCACGAGCCCTCGTGTCGTGTCGGACGCGTTTTGGGCTGTGCACGGGGAAGAAACTGGGTGCGTGCATGTTCTGTGTGTGCCTTCTATGTTAAATCAATTTTAATGACTTTTAAATGTTGTTTAATGGTTATATAGATCTTAAATACCCTGTTTATATTCCTGTTACATTAAGTGATACTTTGGTTTGGAGTTTTGATTGGTATTTGGGTTTGAAAGTTGATGAACAGTGAAGATACAACACTGACACAGTTGGTTCCAGTTTTAAATTCCTATTCCTGTTAATATTTTCTCACCTTAATTGAACCTACATGTCATAAATTATGTTAGCATACTCTTGGCAATTGAAATTGGGCTTGGGTTTGTGTGTAGAGGAATTTGATAGTTGGATTGATTTGTTGTGATGAGCTCAAAACTGTGTTGAATTCCTGTTAACTGATTCTGATTCCAGATTGGAAAACTGAGTTTTAACAATCACTTGGACCCTCTTAACACTGCTAATTACATATAATTAGATGCCTAATAGGTTCACATATGCATATTCTAATTTGTATGATGAATTGGACTGATTTGGTGGCTTGTGTGATTCAAAATCCTGAGTTTCTAAAGTGGACTGCAAAAACTGATAATATGAGTTTTCATGGGGCATGTCATGTGATTAACAAAATCCTGAGATTCCTTGGTTTACTGAGATGCTACACCTGAGTTTTGAAAATAAAAAAACTGAGATTGTGTTCACTGTAATCTGAAGCAAGGGTTGTGTTCCAGTTACATTCAAACCTGAAATCTGTGTTCCAGTTCTTTTTCCCTTCTTTAACTGTTAGTTATTGACTGAAATGAAATGCTAAATCTGAGTTTTAGTTCAACTAATAACCTGAAATGTGGAGGGGGGATTTGAGTTCATTCCTTCCTGTTTTACTTTCCTGAAACCTGGGATCTCCTCCTTTTGAACTATTGAACTTTCTGTATAGATAGGAACCTGATTTTTGGGTGATTGTTAACTGTTATTTAGTCAAAACCTGAGAACTATTACATAAGTTTTGGTTTTACTGCAAACTGATTTCCTTTCTTTCCTTTACTGTCCTCATCACACTCACACTGTTTGTCACTCACCAGTCACACACCCACACAGTGCACTGTTATCTCACACCATGGCCCTCTAGCCTCTCACACACACACACATACACTGGTGCACATTGGGTGTCTCTCTCTTCATGCCTATACATGCCTTGATGTTATGTGTAGGTACTCTATATCATAGTGTTGTACTTGAGTAGATTAGTTACATATAGCAATGTGTGTGCTTGTATTACCTATATGTGGTTGTATGGGGTAATGTATAGATAGCCAATATGGGATATCTAACTAGATTATATGTATATCAATATGTGTTATGATATATGGGTAATAGAGTATAGAGGCTATAGGTTATGTACTCTAATTAGATTATATCAATATACCATTATGTGTGTATTGTTAGCTATAGAGGATGTCTTGGTAGATGTGTTATGTTAGATTAGTCTTGATATTGCCTAGAATAGCCTAGAAACCTAGAGTAGACTTGTTATGACCTAGAATAGTCTTGCTAGACCTAGATTTGACTAGTTGACCTAGTTTGACTTCCAGAGTTGACCAAGAGTTGACTTTGGTCTATATTGACCTAGTTTCATGTAGAATGCATTAAACTGCATTGTATTATCATTCTGGACTTGTTGTGACTCGTACTGTTCTATAGGAGACAGACACCACTCCTCGGACGGTACTTTCATCTCGGACTTTCAGATAGCAGGCGAGTACATTCTCTGATCATTTCATATCTTGTTTAGGATTATATTCCTGCTTTAGATTACTTTACATGATGCTGACACGTTGGAAACACGGATTAGTACTATATGGATCTTGTTGTGCGATGTTATCCCCTTTAGCGGATACATCGGGTACTCGTGTTCGTGTACTTTATCGGGAACATCGTATACTCCTTGTATTTGTTACATTCGTGTACGAAACGTGTGAATCGTGTATAATCATGTTTTCACATGACCTTCGTGTACAATAACATAACGTAGCTGGATCCTTGTGTATTGATTGGGGCGGGGGAGTAGAAGTGGTTATGTTTTCAATCCAGTAAAATACTCGTGTACAAACCTCTGTAGATTACTCGTGTATAACATCGTGCCGTTTACATAACCATCTTGTGCTCTGAATCACTAGACACTATCAGTTCTCTATATATTGTAGCTATTTACTTACAGTCTCTCTCTTTTTCATCATGTTATTCTTCAGATCATGTATCTTACTCTCTAGCATGTTTATATTTCCTAACCGGTTATGATTTTGTTGAGATGTACTGTACTCGCTCCCGTCCTGACTGGACCTGTTGAAAATTTTACAGTAAATGATGAGGCTCTGGTGTCTATCCCTCTTGGTGCAGCATTAGACATCACTAGTGACTTGGACCTGCTGGCAGTTGATGTTACTTCATTTAGTTTAGGATTGCCTTACTATTTGGGATTACTGTTTTAGACTTGAGATTTTCTGTGATGTATTTATTTTAGTCACTTAGATTCTGGATTTGTATCTCTGTGATGTTACATTCCTGGATGTTATCTATCTTTATCTTTCTATCTCATTCCTGTTCTATCTTAGATGTGGTTGAGTTATATTGTGTTATGTCACCCCCATTCGGGGAGTATAACTGTATATTACCCTTATCTGTTAGATGTTATGACCTAGGACAGCGTTCTACCGCTGACACTGCGACGTAGGCTGGACGTACCCACGTCACGTGCCCTTATTCTAGGGTGCGGGTCGTGACAAACTCCTAACTGAAAAGTACTGAGCACTTTGAGGCTTAGGGAGCTTGTGGCTAGTAGATGAGAAGGGTATGGCTTGTATAAGGCTTTAGAGAGAAGAGAAGATTGGATGATTGAAAATGAGAGAAATCAAGGCCTATTTATAGGATACAAGGTAGGCAGAATTCGGCCAGAATTATGGGTCAAATATTCAAAAATTTGGCCGTTGGACAACTTGCATCCAGCCAACCCTAAAAATTAGGGTCCTGGATTTTAGGAGGCAGTGTTCGGACCGAACTCTGTGTAGAGGCAGAGTTCGGCCCGAACTCTGTCTCCATAGCACAGAACTGGTCCAATGGGTAAATGGGCCATTTGGATTTTGGTGGGGCTTTTGGGTTGAGGTATAGGCATAGTTTAAGTCTCAAATTGCTCAGTATGACTCAGTTTATATATTTCTAGACTCAATAAAAATATAAAATACAGACTCAAAACATTGAGCATAGCAGGTGCGAGCTGTCGTCCGTCTTGTACTGAGTTCAGTCTTCATGTGTCGTATTGAAATATTACAAGTATCATGTCGTCAATTGTATCAATATTTGGTTGACTGTGATTTTTTTTTCAACAAATAATGTGTCAGCATCAAGTAAAGTAGTCTACAGCTGGCAATATAGATACTATCATGAATGAAAACTAACAGATGATGTACTCGCCTGAAATGGTCGGAGTCGACATGCACGACACGAACGTATCGACACGAGGTAGGTACAATGCTATGCTCCACAAGATGGTCCCAAATGATGACGCAAACAGTTCCATCGGGTCCAGAACAGTCCAAATAGCCTAGTTGGGTATATAAAAGTCCAGAATCAAGATTCAGTACGATTATCGAGACACCAAAGAAGTTTACGACCAAAGGATAGAAAATGACAATATTAGTCATGATCAAGAGTAGATTATTCTAGTCACAAAATTTTGATTAAGAATAATATTGGTGCCAAAATAATTTGTAAGCATATTTAGTCAAGAAGAACCTTTAGAAAGTTTTTAGAAATATAAAAAAAATTCAATTATTATATCAAGGCTAAATATCCATTATAATATGGGCCCAAACTAAATATTTATCCAAATTATATTTTAGGGCCTAAATCCCATGATTATAATAAAAGCACAAAAATCCAAAATAATTAGCCAAAATTATCAAAACTGCTACTAGGCCCTGAGCCCAATCCAGCCAAGAAAATAATAATAAAACAGTTGGCTTAATAGCCTTCCAAGCTATTGAGCTGATAGTCCAACCCAAAATAATTCATCAAACAAAACCAATTTAGACAAAAGCTATTGGGCTTGGCGTCCAAACCCAAAACAATTACAACTAACCCAACTTATTAAAAATGAGCTGTAGAAAAGAAAATACTTATACACTACTATTAGTGAGCTGAAGGAAGAGAGAAGTATCAGCTCTCATTTCATTCACTCATCCCTAAATGATAATTATCACTAATCATGTTAATTAACTATAAAAATAATAAAAGGTTCGACTGCTATTCACTCTCATTAATATTAATATAAAATAACACTAATAAAAATAAATACAAATAATAATAGAAAACTAATCTATCAAAGTAAGGCAAGAAGGGCTCATAGTCAAATCCACCTAAATTCCCAATAATAAATTGAAAGAGGGTTCATCTCTCCCATGAAACAAAATTCAAAATAAAAAAGAGACAGAAAAAAGGGGGCTCAAATTACTATTGTTCACATAGCCATATCAAGAATCCGCATAAACGAGGCGGATGGAGCAGACGAACTCTTATGGACGAAGGCCAATAATGGGATTTTCACTCCTAAATCCCTGTACGAGGACTTACGTAGAAGTGAACCGAGCACGTCTCATAGGGGAGAGGATCCAGCTATCTGGCGCTACCTTTGGAAAATGGGGAATGTGGCACCACGGGTTCGAATGTTTATATGGAGGCTTCTACATAATTCCCTCCCGTTGTCCACTGCTCTGAGCAAGCGACTTCCCAATATCAACAGCAAATGTCCCTTCTGCCTTACGCAAGAGGAAGATGCAGACCATTTATTCCTACACTGCCAGGTAGCAAGAGATGCTTGGTTTGCTAGTAGTATCGGGCTTCGCATTGACAGCTCTATGAACATACAAAAACTCCTGGAAGAATGGTTGAAGGCTGTGCATCAAGAGGATGTGTTTCGGATGGGTGCAAACCTCCTATGGTCGATTTGGAAAGCTCGATGCAATTGTCTCTTTAATCACAAAGCCCCCATCACTGAGAACATTGTGCAGCAGGCTAACTTTATGTTCATGGCCTACAAAGAAACCTCAAATGTTTCTTTAGAGAGTTTGCATGAAACCCGTCAGTTGAAGCTTAATACAAAGTGGCTTCCTCCGCCACCGGGATGTATGAAAGTCAATGTGGATGGTGCTGTCTCATCTTCCTCTATTGCCGCTGCTGCAATCGCAAGAGATGATAAGGGCGGGTTCATTGCTGCCAAATCCGTCGTTTTGGACGACCTACTTACTTTTGGAGATGATCGAGCATTAATAGCTGAGATTATGGCGGTGCACCAAGGAGCTATCCTTGCTGGCAGGCTCCAGTCGGTTAGAATGATCATTGAGGGGGATTCGTTCATTGCGAATAGAATTTTCAATGGGGATAACAAGCTCATCCCATGGAGACTCAGAGATCATATTCATTCCCTCCAGGAAGAGATCCGTGAGCTGAATATTCAGGCGGATTTTGTATTCACTCCTAGGGATGGGAACATGGTGGCCCATCGCTTAGCTTCTCATTCTTTGCATAATCACTCCTGTTATGATCAGGAGAATGGACCCCCCGAATGTATTGTCCATGTTTTAGAAACTGAGGGTGTCTTCCTCAGTTGATTGCAATAAAATCTACTTTCCCCTCAAAAAAAAAAAAATTACTATTGTTCACATCTAACAAAACAACAATAGAATAAAATCAATTAAAAAAATAGAAGGCAAATATGAGAGACATGGGGGCCAGCTCTGCTATAAGGGTCAACCCATCTTCACATTTCAAATTGACAACTTCTCAAATCACCAATGTTTTTAACTACAGAAAAATGATATTAACAAATAATAATAAAAACTATTAAAGGCATAGAAAGAGGCTCATTTGCTCACCTTGAAACCCAAACAATTCTTAGCTGACTATAGGAAGGAGGGTGCTCATTTCCATTCTCAATTTAGCACAGAGAGGGGAATAATAGAGAGGAAAAAGAGAATGGAAGAGGAAGAGTAGGGTCTCACCGCTAAGGCGATGCAACGAGCGGGGATCACCGGAGATGCTGGAGGCACGGAGGCGTGAGGTCTCGGGCGACGCCAGAGACGGATTGGCATAGAGGCGTCCAGCCATGGTCAGACGGCGGCTCCGGACGGTGGAGCGGCTACGATGTCAAGGCGATGAGGTGACAACAGTTCGACGAAGGTGCCAGGTTCTCTCTCTCGCTCTATATTCTCTTTTCATGTGGTTGTGGAGCTTTGGGGTTGGCCGGGTGCCATCGATGATAATGGGCGACGGTGGTTAGATGGCCAAGGGGTCGGGAGGGTGTTGGTAGGTGGTAGTAGCGTTTGGATGAGCTGGAGTTTTGGTTGGCGGGGAGGCGGCGCCCAGGTGGTGGTGTCGGGAGCTGCTGCAAGCAAGAGAAATAGGGTGGCGACAATCTAGCCGAAAATGGCCAATAGTGGTGGTGATGGCCTACATTAGTGGTTGGGGAAAATGGTGGTGTTTGATTGTAGGCGCGACCGAAGTTGGCCGAGGATGCGCTGTGGTGGTGGTGGTGGCAATGTCGGAGTTGGGGTGATGTGGAAGAGGACGTCGGGTGGCCTGATGGTGGTCGGCTGCAGTAGAAAAGGTGAGAGGCCAGAAGATCTTGAATGGCAGTGATGGTGGTGAGCGAAGCTCAGCCAGGGGGTCTAATTAGGGAGTCGGGGTGGATCGGGATAGAGAATGGTCTGGAGTATAGGTGGACATGATGGCTGGTCGACGGTGCTCGTCCAGTATTGGCCAGAGGCAGCCGGTGAGGCATGGTCAGCTAAGCCTACAGGTGACGGCTGCTAGGAATAGAAATTAGGTTTTTAGGAAAGTTATGATGTAAATTTTAGGGTAGTGAGGTTAAACCCTAAGGATTAACTGTAAATATAATAGAACAAGGGAATTTAGTGAAAACACTAACACTAACTCTAGTCACTAACCACTAACATATTATTTACCGACTATTAGCTAGCTAATTTCAATCATCATTGAAAACTATGTGATTCAATAGAATAAAAGTATATTCATTTACGATAATATTTTAACAAATCCACATTCGACAAATATTTCATTTATACAAAGAAAATATTTATTACTTATAAATTCCAAGAATATGGGCAAGAAGTTTATTGAGGGTAATTTAGTTTTACCAAAACCAAATATTTAAGTAGGGTACTATGATCGTATATATATATATATATATATATATATATATATATATATATATATATATATATATATATATATAACATGTTTGGATCGAGTTAAGCAGGAGGGCTATCAAATTGTCGTTCCTGGGTTTGAGTCAGAAGGTTATGATAACATAGAAAATTCTCGAAACGGTTTTTCGCGGAGCCAGTCCCTCGTTTGGGAGCTGCAACGAAGAATATAGAAAGTATGGAAGATGAGAAATGGTACTAAAAATGGAAAGTTTAGTCGACTATTGCATGGTCATTGGATAACTTGTGCACAAGATTTAAGTTCCTCGAACGATTGTCGTGGCACTGGGATCGATTTGACCTAGGGGAATGTGGTAGCGGGACCCTCAGATGGTGTGCGACCTCACTCGAGAGGTGCGTCCTATAGCGGATATTGTGGAAAATTCGACGAGATCGTGCCTCATTTTAACGAACGTATCATCTTACCCTCAAGGTCCAGGGATAGCTTGTGGTGCTAGTGGCCCTTTTCATGCATATTGAGTCGACATAAGAGCGGCAATCCGCGTGCATGTCTTAGATTGGATCAAGAAGTGTATTTACGACACGAATGAGTGAAGAAGTGTATGCAATGCAAGGAGTCAAGAAAAGGGTACATAGTATGCAACATGAGTATGGAGCCTACGATTTGGCTATAGCAGAAACACATGCTTCGGCACGAGATATGGTGTCATATTTTTGAGTTGTTGATACTAAGTTCACAAGTTTATGATTTAACCATTTGTGCGATGAAATGGAGAAAAAGTTGTAAGGCAAGAATTGAGTAATTTACACTATATTGTGAGGTACGGACTCGATGTTGTTACACGAACATGACTATGTCATTGTGTCACAAAGTAGACCAGAAGTCTATGTTTTGAAACTGATCCTAAGTCAAGATTAGAAAGACCATAAAAGAATAAGTTGCACTCACTAAAATAACGTATTAGTTTTGTACGGGTTAGCAAGATGCTTCCTACGAGTACGGTTGTTACTGACACCCCACTAGTTTGCATGTACGTTACAGGTACTTGCTTGTCCAAGGCGGAGCTCGCTTAGATGCACTAAAATATGGAGTTCCTTAACATTTAGAGGAATATGGCCGCGTTGGATTCTTTACTATACGAGACATAATATATGGACATCATCTTCTGAAGCATCCACAAGTTGTAAGCCTTCAGGCATGATATCATTGTGATTGAGAGAGAATGAGAATGAGAGAGAGCAAGAGTGAATTGTATTGTGAGGAAGAGAGAACTGAGTGATTGTAGCCAGAGAGTGTGAGCTTAAGTTATTTGTAATCTTGGCCTCGAGTCGTAGTAACCTCATATTTTTAATATCAATAAATATGACTTGTTTTCTATACATCTTGTGTTATTCAACTTTTCTTCTTGGACCTTCTGTGCGACAACTCCGTCGCTAAGCTACGTAATCGATCGTTATGATATTCGCCTTGTACGAACGTAACTTAGGCTTGTGCGACATCACACCCTAGCGAGACGATCGGTTCTGCAAAACCGGGGCATGACACTGATAACATCCCATATACTGGAAAATCGTTGATGATCCACATGAGTGATGCGCTCATCTAAAAGTTATGCTCCTTTGATATATCATATGTGAATGCCGGATTGCCATAATTGTTTCAGCTCATCCACCAATGGTTGCAAGTAGATATCGATATCCTTTAAAAAAAATTGGACCAGGTATGATAATGAGTCTTCAAGCACATCCACAGTGGTAGATTATAAGGGATGAAAATTATCCACCAACAAAAGTAATGAGATCCCGACTGTCCAAAAGGAGTGAAACCATCATAACATAAAGCCAACCAAACATTTATAGGCTTCACAACAAATTCAAGATGACACTGATATGCTTCAGTAACTCTCCATCGAAAGGATATATAATTCTCCTTCATTCGTCTTACGTTCATTGCTATGTCATGTCATGTATTATGTTGTATTTGCGGACATATACGTTGTCTGCATCCTCTTTTTGATTGGCAAATATTTTATATACTTGTAGGGGCACAACTTTGCTCTGCAAGTGGACTTTTCTTTGCCCTAAATTGGCTTTTACCGGTCCTCGTGACAGAAAATACATTTGCATTTATCATTGTTCTCCTTGTGATACAACATGCAACCATTTCAACAACAATTTATTTTTTTCCTAGCCTAACTCATGTTTTTGTATCATTATCTTTGACTTAATTTTTAGGCAAGTCCATCGATCCTTTTGGCAATAATTCTCTAACAAACTAAAATATCTGGCCATAGCATTCCTACGACAAGTTAAAATTAGACTTGAGGTTCATAGCCTCATCACCGCTGACAGGAAAGAATGAGCATCACAACCCGAGTATAACAGAGTATCAACATTCTTAAACATATCATAGAACTCTTACATCAGGATTCGGATCCTCTGGATCAAAACTAGGCCGACCGTAGCAAATACCAACTCATATGCCAGGTTTTGCTACCGATATTCGAAGTGATCTTCGAGAATGGACTTTCCCACCTCCATATTGAAGGGAGGCCAATATTGAGGAAACAATGGTTGTCGTTCACCCACTTGTAGTTCGATACGAAACCCTTCTTTTAGAGATGCTCCCTCATGAGATCCACCTTTTTGAATGGTCACTACAAGAAAAATACCCTGTTATAATGCCTGAAAAGGAGCTATTACAACGGCTCATATATAAGCGTTGCAGAATTTCAGCAACACCACATAATATGACGGTTTTGAAGAGTTTTTGGCCTATTATAATGCTTTATAGCGCTAAATGTTATATATTGTTCATACATATGTAACATTGTTAAAGGCAATCGTTATAAAAAGTGGTAAAAAAATTAGAATCCCGCTCGAGCACCCGCTGAAACCCGATCCCTAAATCAAAACCCTCCTTCCCTTCCCCCCCCCCCCTCTCTCTCTGTCCCATTTTCCTCCTCGTCTTATTTTCTTTTCCGATACCTAAATCAAAAAAATTAGAACCCTCCTTCCCTTTCCTCTCGCCCTCGAGAAACTTCTTCTCCTCGTCATCTTCTTCTTCTCCTCCATAAAGAGGAAAACCTAAGAAGAAGAAGGAGTAGTAATGGTGCCGACCGGACTCTATAGTTGTGCCCCCCTTTTTGTATGCATTAAAGATAGAATATTTTTGTTGTTGTTTGTGGACTGATTGTGATCCCTAACATCCACAAAAGACTAAGCGATGGGAATAAAACTGAGCGGTGGATTGAACTAAATGAAGGCATATTATGAGTTCATATTCTAAGAATCTTCTTGTTAGAGTTCAAATAAGATAAGGACCTATTTGATTTGTGGGATATCTTGTCTTTTGAATTTTGGAACATTTTTTTAAAACTTTTTAGTCAGCGCAGTAAGTCTATGTTGCCAGCTCCTAGCTTTGAAGCAGCCCTCCACATTTATACTCGAGAAAGGTTGTGGTATAAGGTGATGGATGAAATCTGCTTGGTGATACGCGGATGAAACATATTGAAGCAAACACTGGTACCTCTATCGATGCTATCTGGCCATTATACATTCTTCGATAAATCAATAGTGATTTGAAACATAATGGAACTGCCTTTATGTTACGTTGAGTTGTTTGGTGGGTTATCATGTGTTATTTTGGTGGGTTATCCTTGTTTTAAAATTAGTTTGTCTTTATGCCACAATTCAGGTGAAGTAAAGAAGAGATGCTTATGGTACTGTATTTCCTTTCTTTTAGAACTATTGCTTATCAAGTTGATGTATATCGTGTGCTATACTGATTCTCTACTATTGTTTCAGGCCTCTGTTGGTAGACCTACCCTTGGACGCATCGTTAATGTCATTGGTGAACCAATCGATGAGAAGGGTGACATAAGTAAGTTTTTATGGAGGATCCTTATTTTCATTGATAATTAGTTTTTAGTTCGTTATATTGGCAAAATTACCTGATATAACTAATCCACTTTCACTTATTGTTGTATCTGAAGCATTCTTTCTTCATTAGTGGAGAAAGCATTAGCAATATTATATGCACTGCCCTCCTAAGGAGATTGGGGGTATAATGCTTTCAATTGGACTAGTCCCATATATCACTAGTTGTTTTCCCATCCCTGTGGGCGTAGTTATTGTCTGATTAGGCCTGTTGGTGTTGACAACTTAAAGAGAATTGGGTGCCATGTAGCCTTCCACTTATTATTGTTACTTATGATTGTTTTGTTTCCTTTCCTCTAGAGATGAGCCATTTCCTTCCAATTCATCATGAGGTGCCTGCTTTTGTTGAACAGGCTATAGAACAAGAAATTCTTATCACTGGAATCAAGGTACAAACTTTTTTGCTCTTCCTTGCACTGTATTCCTCATCCATGTTTGCATTCAAGAAAACATCGTTGCCATATAAGATTATTCTGGAGGACATCATCATAAATCAATGTAGTATCATATAATTCCCTTTTCTTTTCATCTTCAGGTTGTGGATCATTTGGCACCTTATCAAAGAGGAGGAAAGATTGTGTTGTTTGGGGGAGCTGGTGTTGGGAAAACTGTGCTTATTATGGAATTGATCAACAATGTCGCTAAAGCTCATGGTTTGTATTAAAAAATTTGATGACAACCGTTGTTTGTTAGTGTTTTATTTGCATTTATTACATCAATGAAGTTGTTTTTGTCAGGTGGCTTCTCTGTCTTTGCTGGTGTCGGGGAGCATACTCGTGAGGGTAATGACTTGTACAGCAAAATGATTGAGAGTGGTGTGATCAAGCTAGGAGAAAAGCAAGTCTTTGTTCTAGTCTACTTCATGCTTGTTCAATTAGTGTGTTGTATTCTCGCATCTGAAGTTTGGAGTTCTCACTATCAATTTCTGTTTGGTAGGGTGAAAGCAAGTGTTCTCTTGTTTACGGACAAATGAATGAGCACCCAGCTGCTCGTGCTCGTGTTGGGTTGACTGGGTTGACAGTTTTTGAGCATTTCTGAGATGCTGAAGGGCAAGATGTGCTTCTCTTTATTGACAACATTTTCTGGTTCACCCAAGTAAGCTTACTGGAATATGGACATGAGTTAATTTCTTGTTATGCATATGCATGTCCGGACGATCCAAAGGTTCCTAAGCCAACATTTGGGAATAGATGTGCTTAGTGAAGATGATAAGTTGACTGTAGCACGTGAAAGAAAGATCCAGAGGTTCCTAAGCCAGCCTTTCCATGTTGCCGAAGTTTTCACGGGTGCACCAGGAAAGTATGTTGAACTGAAAGAGAGTATAAACAGTTTCCAGGTAAGGGGTCAGCAATACTTGATTATATTTAACATACTTTTTGTTATTATTGTCATTAACTATTTGTTTATGACCCGAGGGACGAATCTAGTGATTAGACTTTTAGAGTTTTATATACTATGTTATTAGATCAGGAAATGAGAGAGTGAACATTTTTGGTGATATTATTAAGGATTTTGTGGATGACCCGGATCCTAAACAGGAACATATGGTAGCCTTGATTAGTGATGCAGGCACAGTTTCCGAATGTAGTGTTTTACCTTTTATAATCATCAAACAACTGCATGGGCTTTTTTTATAATGTTGAGGTTGCATGCCATGTCTTGATTGCATGCCAACTAGGCTATGCAGCAATCAGGCAATAGTACGAGCATTATTCTATTTCGTCTAAGTTTTTTTTTATTACTGTCTTCTTGCTTGTTCATGCCCTATTGAGTTTGTATTTTCCGTAACTGGTATTTGCTCGTAATGGAAAGGGGAGTGAACTACAGACATTTAAATTAGTGAACCTTTTGAAGAATTCTATGTTACCCTATTATATGATGATTCTTTCTGTGCAGGAATGTATCACGCATGCTATGGCTTTTAGTTATCACATTCTAATTTTTGTTATCAAATGAGATACAGAATCATCACATTGTGCTACAACACTTAGCATTATTGATGTAATTTGTTTTGTTAACTTTTTATTCAGATATAGATGGTTCTTATGTCGGCACAACATTTCCCCATTTGTACTTAATGATATACCTGCAAAGCCAGCCCAGAATTATGTGCCCAGGGTTTTTGGTTTCAAATTGCACAAGGGATCTAGATGACAACCCCTATTGATGTTTACTGTTCTTAGAGGACAATAAGGCTTTCTTGCAGCTTTATTATCGAAAATTTTGCCAATGTGACAGGTTAGTCAGGCAATTGGTTACTTGATGTATTTTATTATGAATATTTTGGGCTCGAAGAAATTAGATAGGTTGCTGGGAAGCCTATAATTGTTAATGGGATATGCTGGCTTAAAGAATGTTGAAAGCCATCATGGTTCCATTTTGAAACTGATGGCAACTTGGCAAGCAAATTTAAAATGATGTGGCCTTCAATGATTTACTGCTTATTAAGCGAGATTGCTGCTCGAGCACTAAATTTCTGTTTACTTCAGCCCCGATGCAAGAAATGCTTCTTTCTTTTCTTTAAGTGGTCATGCATATTCTGATAGTAACCCACACGCCAAGTTTTAAGTGGTCTCGTCTACTCTGACATGCAAAAAATAGATACCACAATAATGTAGTATTTATTACATGGTTACCAGATTTTACTCAACACGTGCAAGGTCAGTTCACTCCTAAGCAGAGAACTGACATTGTATACAAATTCAGAAATGAAAGATTATTGGATATCACATTTATTCATGAACATCTTTTCTGAGATGTTGAAATACTATTGTAGCATATACCTCTTTGATTATGTACTTATATTATTTTTTTTTCTCTATTTTAGACTAACCAACTGACTTGGATCCACTTTTTTTTGGTGTCCTTGATAGTTTCCTTGAAGTTTCATGTTAACTCTTTTACCTTGAAAGTTTCCAGAACATGTTACGAGTGCCAAAGGCAAGAACATTATTGTGGTTGTTAGTTGTAGAAGTCCATAATTTTGCTACCATAGGATCATCCAAAAGCATGTGCAGTTTTACTGAGTAGCTCACTGTTGCTCGATAAATTTCTATTCTCTATCTCTCTACTGTGTTTATATCTTCTTTTATATTTTGTAGGTCGGTTTGAACCTACAAACAACTCAGTATTTTATTAATGAACATGATGGTATAATTTTTTGGCCAAGCTCTAATATATTGTAAATCAGTTTTTTAACCTGCAAACAACATAGTATATACAATAAAAGTTGCTGCTTGTTCTGTCACGACCCGCACCCTAGAGTAAGGGCACGAGACGTGGGTACGTCCAGCCTACGCCGCAGTGTCGGCGGTGGAACGCTGTCCTAGGTCACAACATCTAGCAGTAATATACTAAACAGTTTATACTCCCCGAATGGGGGTGACATAGCAGTAAATGAACTCAATCACAACTAAGGAAGAGATAGTACGATATGATATAGAACTCAAGGAAAAATAGATGATAAAGTAGTCTAAGATAATATCCCATCAATATCCAGAGTACAAACTCAGCTACATAATGAAAGAATATATACAATTCAGAACTCTGAACAGAAAATAAGTCTAGCTAAATATGTCTCAAGGCAACATAAAATAAGATAAGCCAAACTAAACTAGTCTAGGCAATGGGGGTGATGTCCTCAGCTAGAGCTGGGTCCTCCTGAGGGTCCAGCTCGCAAGTGTCATCTAAGGCTGCCCCGTAGAAAGTATCCAGACAGGCCTCCTCCTCGTCCTCTGTAATATTTTCAACAAGTCCAGTCAGGACAGGAGCGAGCACAGTACATCTCAACAGTTCATAGCATGTTAGAAAATATAATCATGCAGTAAAGTAAGTTACAGGTACTGAAAGAAGTGCAGTATATAAACAGAGGAAGAACTGTAATAGAAATATCTACTATAAATAGAGACTAACAGTGGCTAGTGAGTTAGAGTACAATATAGACATGTAAATGGCATAGGAGATTCTGATAAGACACTATGGAAGAGATTCTGATAAGATACTACTTGGGTATTATTCACATGTCTACTTCTACTCCCCCGTACCCCCAATCAATACACAAGGATCCAACCAGGTTATGTTATGATTCCATGCAAAGCCCCCGAAGGGTGATACATGGATGTCCCATAAATGGGGATTCTAGGAGATTCTAGGATACCCAGTAAATGGGATAAGAGATTCTAGGAGACTCTGTGATCATAAGAGTATATGTCACAAGTGATCAAAGAACCAGTAAAGCATAGTGATACGCCATGTAAGTGAAATGCACAGAATATGTAGTACCCGATGCTCCCTAACGATAACATCTCAAGAAGGGATCCATATAGTACCAATCCGTGTGACCAACGTGACAGTAACAAGTAAAGTAATTTAATGCAGGAAATAATTCTAAGCAGGATATGAAATGATCAGAGAATGTACTCGCCTGGTATCTGAGTGTCCAATAAGAAAGTACTGTCCGAGGAGTGGTGTCTGGCTCCTAATCAGAACAGCACAAGTCACAACAAGTCCAGAATGGTAAAATGAAACACTGCAATGCATTCTGCATGAATCTAGGTCAATCTAGGCCAAAGTCAACTCTTGGTCAACTCTGGTCAACCCTAGAAGTCAAACTAGGTCAACTATGGTCAAACTAGGTCTAACAAGTCTAAAGTAGGTCAATCTAGTCTACACTAGTCTAGCAAGTCTATTCTAGGTCTAATAAGGCTGTACAAGCCCAATCTAGGCTCACCAAGCTATACAAGCCTAGACCAAGCTATACACACATTACCTAGGCCTATTCTTAACACATGTATATATATTACCTATATATAGTAAATACACGAGTTGTATATATATGTGACATATATATATATATATATATATATATGTATATATATATATATATATATATACTTGTATAACCCATACATCCTATGTAGGTATCTAAACTAGATACCCAAATAATTACACAACTACCATATATATATACACACATTACATTATATATATATTACCTATTAGCATATATGCACATAGAAAAATAGGATACATATAGAGAGGGAGTGATACATTACATGTGTAACTGTGAGTGAGGTGGGAGTGTATAGTGTGTATGCATGTGTGTGTGTGAGAGTGAAACTGAACTGTGTGTGTGTTAGGAGTGGCTAAAACATGTGACAGGAAAAGGGGAAAATAGGTAGGAATGTGAATGTGTGTAGGGGTGAGTGATGGATATCATGTGTGTTAATGAGGAACAAAGTGTGTCTAACAGTGAGTGGTACATGGAACCAGTGGCATGGGAAAAATCAGTAAGCTAACATTGTGTGTGAAACACAAAACAGTGTGTCAGTATATAACCTGGAAATCAGTGAATGGTATTAGGAAATCTGGAACACATTAACAGTTAACATTTGAAACAAAATCAGTTGACAGTTTACCATGAAACAGTGAGCTAATACATGTCTAAGAGTTCATATTAACATGATCATTCAAGTTTAGATTTAAGGGAAGGAAATCAACTCAGGTATTAAGAAGAACCATTTGACAGTTCATTAAGGAATGAATAAATCGACAGTTTACATTTTAAACAGTTGACAGGAAAAGATAACCCAATTCATCATTTCAACAATGAAACAAAACAATTCAAGTATGAGCAATAACAGTTCAATTGATAATCCAAAATCCAATTTGAAACTTGGATTCAAAGCCCAAAAATCAGTGAGCTATACAGTTAAGGAAGAACAATGGTATCAGTCACATTTCGAATCAACTCAATGTTCAAAAACCCCATTCACAACCAAAGGCTAAATTCGAATTGAAATATTTCAATAATGTGGATTAACACATATGTGGGGGAGGGGTGATTTACAGTAAAGAAACATCAAATAGCAGGAAACTAATGTTCAGAAATGGAAAAAAAAAAACAAGTATCAGGAAATTGGTATCAGCCATATCATTTACTCTATCATTCGAATCCCAAATTTCCACATAAAAACCTAACTTAATCATGTAAACTAATTCTACATACATTATTAGACATGTTAGGATCTGAATTGGTTAATAAAAACACTATTTAAAACATATGAAAACTGAAAGAAACTGGGAACCCATATACACACTGCACGTACACAGTTCACGAACAGTGCATAGACGAATCCGTGTGCGACACGACACGAGGGTTCATGACACTTCACGAACCTCGTGTCAGTCACGAGTACGACACGTGTGTCGAGTCTCGTGTCATATCATCGCGTGTCGTGTCCGCTACAGCCCCCGAGTAGCAGAGGAGGACTGTAGCAGCGCGTGCGTGTGTGGGCACCGCGTGTCCACGCGCCTGTGTGGACTCGATGCGACACGAAAGTGTGCTAAGTGCTATAGGAACATGTAAACGAGATCAATACCTAACTTCCTATTCAAAAACAATCCACAAAATCAAACGAAATGCCCTTTAAGGCATTTCGTCGAACACATTCAAGTACACGCTGGTACGTGTCCGAAACGGACACGAAACCTATGAAACTTGACACGAAACCAATGCAACCACCTAGGGGACTCCTAGGGCTTCCTAAATGTATAAAGAAATCAAAATTTCAGTGAGTATTGAAGAAGTTACCTATAGGTGAACTTTCTAGAAAATCCCCCTTTGTTGAGCTCCTTTCCTTGATATCCCAATCCAACAAATCAATATCAAACTGAAATAAAACTCCAATAACAGCAAGTATAGGTATATTAAAACCTAATGGAAGAGATTTGAATGAAAAAGGACATAAAATGGAATTTCTATGGATTAAATGAAGTAGGAACAAACCTCTTTCTAAACTTGATCTTTCCTAAAAGAGGCAACCCTAAAATTAAGAGAGTATTTATAGGGTGGGGTTCCCAATGAGGATATGGTGGCCGGCCATAATGTCTAGGGCTAGGTTTTTGTAATTCTTGGGCTTTGGGCCAATCTACAAGGCTATGACTTAAGTTGATATTTGTCAATGGTTCTAAATCATAAGTCATGACTTATGACTTTCTAATTCCTATTGCTAACTAGAGTCTATTGACCAAACTAAGGGTTAGCTTAGGTTAGACTAGAGTCATATAACCTAACCAAGTCCATACTAACTAGGGTTAGCTTCTAGGTTGGTCTACAAGGGTCAAAACTAGTCAAAGTCAACCTAGTCAACCCTCATCCAAACAATTCCAAAATAATTCCTAAAAATTTTCATAAATTCTAATAAATTCAAATTACCTCAAAATGACAAAAATACCCTCACACTAGAAATGTGGTAGTGACATGTTCTGGCCAAGCTCTAATATATACAATAAATGTTACTACATGTTCTAGCAGTTTGATATGTTTTTTTTTTTTTGATATGGCAGCAGTACATGAATCTGCATACTATGTCCTCTGTTGCAGATAACTACATTTTAGATACTCGTGAAATCAATACAAATACTCTTTTATAGTCAAATAGCCAACACCCCCTCCCCCCTAAAAAAAACACACAAACAATAATGTTCATTGAACTAAAGTTGTTGTGCACTCAGGGAACCGATACACGAAGCATCAGCTGCACATAAGATACACATATAACATACTGAGTTTGCTACTGCAGTCACACCCTATTGATTTAACCACAAAGTTGCTCGAGCTGTTATACATTCTCTGTTGATGCCATACTCTGTAATTAGAAGAGAATCTTCATTGATTTAACCACAAAGTTGATGTTGAATCCAGTTATTTGCATATATGATGAATTTATACGTGAGATCAGAATAACCCATCAAACTCGACATTACCTATTTGTAGCCTAATATTTTTACCTGGCTAGACCATAGTTACCTTTTTGTAGCCCAATAGTTTTCTTCTCTAGTATTATGGTGCTAACTGAGAATGTTGACATAAGGTTTACCGCTGGTCATAAACTTTTATTAATATTTATTTGAAAGTTGCTCTCCATATCAGACCTTATTCTTATTGAAATGGCTTAGTTGACATTGTATTTTTTTAATTTTTAATAATGGCCATAATGTCCTTGATTTGATTTGGTAAAAGTTCTGATCTTCTCAGTCATCCAATTTACCATTTTTTTGAGAAGAAAATTAAGGTTTCATTTATGGTCAAGGAATCAATTTGTCATCTGCATAGACTTCTATGATTTATATCACACACAAAATGATCCGAGTTTGAGAAAAGAAAGGCATTTAGTGAAATAAAGTTTGCTTGCTTGCTTGACCACAATGGGACTATTATTTGCTATATTTGTATGTTGCAATGATCATAAACTGGAACTGGTAGATTCATGTTGCCTGGATGTTGCAGAAAAAGTTGAAAAGTGAAATGACTTATCTATGGCCTTTGGATATAGGATGTGCTTATGTTTTTTAATTTCTTCATACCTTGCCTAGTCTGATATGCGCTATCTGTTTTAAAATAGGCAATGATGATCCTTATCAGATTTCTCATTTCCATTTAAGAATAATGTTTGGCTTTCTTTTTCCTCTCTTTCGATGGTGTGGTGGCTCAACTGTGGCAATTTGTTAAGATGTACGTAATTTGGAAATATTTATATTCTGATGGAATCTTTTTTTATTCATTCATTCTTTTTTTAATCAATATGGGATAATGACAACAATGAGAATTATCATTGAGTGAATCTCTATTGTGATGGCGAGACATGTTCCTCGAGCTATTTGTCGATCTGAGCCTCTTATCAGTATTCTTTCTTTTGGCTTGTTCGGGCAATCTAAACTGCTAGTGCAGCAGTTATGTAATTAGGAAGGATTTAAATAGGTTGTATCAGTCACAAGGGTTATAAGAATCTCTATTTATTCATTTTGATGGAATCTCTCTTTATTCATTCGGTCATTGCTTTTTTATTCTGATGGAGATCTCTTTATTCATTCAGTTATTGCTTTTTTTTTTATTTCTGACAGAATTTTTGAGTGAATCTCTCGCTACCCCCTGTGATGGCGAGCCATATTCCTGAATCTGTGCTTTGGCGTACTGGATCATGGGTAAGTGCCTTGCATTTGTAGGCAGTAATCTTTATACGATAACGGTTTTCTGATGTGTATCTGCAGAGGGTTCATTTTGTGGGAAATGTGTATGTGCAGCCAATGTACAGTTTGACAGGTATCTGCAGAGAGGTTTTCTGAAGTTTGTCTTCATATTTGTTTGAAAAATCAATAATTTTGTTTTTACTACCTTTATTTGTAGGGTACAGTGTTGACTTTTGAAGGGATATACAATGTTGGCTTTTGAAGGGATGTCACTATTTGGTGTTGGTGAATGTTTCAATGTTGGTCGGTTGCCCTAAAAGGGAAAGATGTATATATTTTTGGATTTTGAAAGGTAATGATGATATGTTGGTGAAACAAAAGTTGGAAAAAGAGTGATATATTTTGAAATGTAATTAAGATGGTGTGATATTTGAATATTTTTAATGAAGTATTTCAAATGTTAGTTAAATTTCATATTTTTGTTGTCTCAGAAAATTAATATGCTTTTTATTACGCATTGAATTATAAGCATTGACAGGTGATATATATGTGTGTGAATAACCAGAACAGAATGTTAGAAAGTGTTATATATAAGTACTTTTTATAACGTTTCATGTACGTTTTATGAATAGTTTCAAAACCAGATCATTTTAGCAAGCGTTATGTATATGTATCTTAGTCATAATGCTTTCGGATAGATATGTTATATATAATGATAATATTAATGTCGTTTTCAAATTTAGTGTTATATAAAATTGACTTAATTATCTCATTTTTTATTTAAAAAAGTATCATATAAGTGTACATCATATATAACGGTTTTTCTAAACTTTTATAACACCCGTGTTCATGACGGTTGTCTGCTTCAAAAAAAAATCATAAATTGTCATATATGTCAGTTTTTACCCGTCATAAAAAGATATTTTTTTGTTGTGGGTCTATTATGATATTTGACACATAGGCAACTTGATGAGCCTCTCATCCATGAAATAAGGTTGGCTACTGGCTAATTCGAGAAATTTTTCAACGCCCGCATTGAAATCATTCGTCAAACCAATATTGCATTCATGTCATCGATTGTATATTCACGAACGGTCAACTAAGTATCGACTCATTGATTTCTTAATCGCGAGTGATTATACACCATATATATCAAACAATATGGATTATATACAAATTATGATTTTTATATCAAAAAATTGTCTCGTTGCTTTAAAGCTATCGCAATTTTGTTCGAATACTTTTAACTTAGTACCTAATTATATATCCTTCAATGGCTACTCATGACTAATTAGCTATCATCTTTCAAGCTATCGCGAAGACACGAGGATTCGAGACGATGGAAAACATTGGAGAGTTTGAATCCTCTTATTTCTAATTAGGTATCCTTCATTAATGGCTACTCATGACGAATTAGGAATTCTCTTGTGTGAGAATCTTAATAATAAACTTTCGTCGACTTAAAAAATAATAATACAATTGTGCCATTATTAAAGGACAAAAAAATCTAAAATCATAAGGTGATTAATGTAGAGAATGATAACTTCATAAATATTCCTCAAAATTCAATTAATTATGTGATTGTTATCACAAGAAGACATGTCTGTGTGCACAAATATGACCTAAGCCTTACAAAATTATTAAAAAAATACTTTACAAGATTGATGTCACAAGAGGACCGGTCCTGTGTTGAACTCTAACCTTGGCTTTTCTCCACTCCCTTTCTTAAATTTATCTTCTTATTTTGTATTATTTTCAATGAGACAAACATTAACTCCAAAAATAAAACCAACTTATCAGCAAATTTCTAAGCAAAATTATTCGTATTAACAGATTAAAAAACTAATACAAAATTTTAAAAAAAAATTACCTAGATAGCGAGGGAAGAGGGGGTTGGGGGCTGACCGGAGAGGGGTCTCCGCCTAGGATGCGAAGAGGTATCGGGGGGTCTCCAATCAGACCTGAGCATGGGGGGGGCTCTCCTACTAAGAGGCAATGAGGTGCAAGGGGTCCCTGACGAGGAGGATCAAGCGGGGTCAGAAGAGTCGGGAAGGAGGAGGAAGGAGTTTGGGGAGGAGGGGGGAGGAAGGAGGAGGGGGTCGACAGAGTTTGGGGTCAGGAATGAGGAATGAGGAGGGGGGTCGCCGAATGATTTGGAGAAGAAAGGGTTGGGAATTTGGGGGGAAATTGAAAGTTTTTTTCTCAAAAAAAAATAAGAAAAGCAGCAGGCTGATACGCCTTTTCATATTTCATAGCGACAGAACCTATCCATCACTAGTCCGTCGCTAGCTGTCGCTACGTGTACGCTGAGAACTAGCGATGGACTAGCGACTGAATTGTGAATGTATTTCATATATACACTTTCGTCGCTAAGTCGTTGCTAGGTAGCGACAGAAAATATTTTGTCACTGATGTAAGTCGCTATTTTAATAAAATTTTGTAGTGTATAGAATGCAAATATAGATTTCCAAAATATATTATAGTATGCTTCTCTTTTTTCTTAGCATTGTTGAATCTGCACTGAAATTAGATTTTGATGCTACCATGGACACCGATGCCATTAGAAGATCATGTGGCAAAAAAGAAAGTATATGAAAAGTTTTTTTGAATGCATTCCACTGCTCTAAATTAAAAATATGATCCAGATCGTTGTTATCTTAATCATATGAGTTTAAGTACAAGGTCAATTCTTGAGTTTAGAGGAAGAATATTTTTATTTCTTCTTTTGTTGTATACTCTTATAATGAGATAACTTGGAAAAACTAGAGTTGTACTGAATAGTTAAACTGAATCGATTTGATAATAGTTTTCTTAATATAAACTAAATAGAATATCTAAACATTCTATACTTTCTATTTTTAAACTACATACCTCAATGATGATATTCTTGCAAAAATCATCTAACAATATAAATGCACCATCTAATTTTATTATATGATCTAAAACTGCACTCAAACAATATAAAAAATACATTATTTTAAAAAATTCCTATTTTAAAAATGATATAATCAAATCTGGGCATGTCAATATTTTGCAGATAAATGAGAAATATTAATAATCTAGGTTAAAACTACAACAAAAAGTTAATAATAAGCTCCGAATAAAATACATGAAATGTTGTAAAACAATACTATAATTTTGAAAATCGAAAGCAACTGACAAATCATTCTTAAGTAATTGGTAATCACTACTTGAAGTTTTATTAATATAGTATGTAATAACATCTTTGCATTTAATACATGATTTCCACATCAAATATGTCGAACTTCATATATGTGGTTCGAACTTCATATATGTGGTTCATCCTTAACAAATCTACTAAATTTTAAACCACATAGTGCACATAAAGTTTTGAACATTTTTTGCCTACTTGGTGAAGTGTCCAAACTAATTAGACGCGTTATAATATTTTTTTTAGATTAGCTTAAAAAAATAAAATTATTTAAAAAAAATTGACAATATATATTAACACATCTTACATGAAAATGTTGTCATTCTAATATACACAAAAATATCTATTTCAAAATGTTGATACAAAAAGTACTATTAGTAGCAATAAAATAAATTAAACCTTTTATTATAAATAATATATTCACGTAAAACTTATTACATGGTTCTTCATATTGCAGTTCCAGTATGCAAAAGTACCAAAAATCTTAAACAAAGAGGTTGTTTTTATAAAATCCATTTTTCATCTAAATTAAATATCGTGATACAAATAAAAGAATAATTTTAACTACTAGTTCATAGATCCGAATTTAAAAAAAATTACTAAAACTTTTAAAAACTTTGTTTCAAAGCTGTTTTTTATTTATCAAATATTATAACAGCTTCTACTCTAGTATTAGATCTGGAATTTTTGTAAAACAAAGATTCAGTATACTACTTGCATAGTCATAATATAATACTCTCACCAAATGTGAAAAGTTGTTCATCACAAATAATATATTTTGTTAAGTTGATTTTGATACGACGTATAAGTAAATAATCGTAATGAAGATCCTTGAAGACCGATACTTAACTTTGTTTGTGTAGCATAAATTAAGTCCTTATATATATATATATATATATATATATATATATATATATATATATATATATAGTAAAATATATATATATATATATATATATATATATATATATATATATATATATATATAGTATATATATATATATATATATATATATATTTTTTTATATTTTTTTTTTTTTACTATATATATATATATATATATATATATATATATATAGTAAAAAAAAAAAAATATATATATATATATATATATATATATATATATATATATATATATATATATATATATAGTAAATGACCTCTAGCCTAGTGGTTAAGAGAGATGCATGCGGCCCGAGTGGTCAGGAGATTGATTCCTGGTGGAAACGTTTGCTATAATTACAACACCTAAATTAATTTTGCCAATGACCACTAGCCCAAGTGGTTAGTGTGGAGACATGTGGCCCTTGTAGGTAGAGTTCGAATCCCAATGGAGCGATTCCAAAAACTAATTACCCTTTCTTCAATATATATATATATATATATATATATATATATATATATATATATATATATATATATATATATATATATATATATATGTTTGTGTGTGTGTATGTGTGTGTGTGTGTGTGGGCGCAGATCAAAAGTTCCACGTGGGAGCCACGCCAAAGCCCCGCACAGCTGCACAATCGGATCAGGGGGCCCGCGAGGGATCCATACGCGTCCACTCGATCCAACGGTCAAGGACGAAGGGGCTCCCGCGAGGCTCCCGAACTGGACCCATACATATATATATTATTTTTTTCGAGGGCGATGATGTGCCTGGCCTGTGCGATTTAGGGCATCCACAACGTCGGAGGACTAATAAAAATTGGCTATGATCTGAGCTGGCGTAGGACAGAATGGGGCGTCCTGTGCACGAAAACTCATCGGCTAGGACGCCACACGGGTGGTCGAGGACCGGCACCATTCTACCACGGGTATAAACAACGGCTGACCACGCGGCCCGTCGTGCGGCGTCCTATGGGCATCGAAAAGACGTCGTAAGGGCATCGTGCACATAGAACGGGTGGCTGGGCGCCATCGGCTGTCGTAGGCGTCGTGAAGACGTCGGAAAAGAATTCGGCGTCGTGGGCTAAGCGAGGTGATGAGTTGCTGGCATCGAAAGACGTCGGTTGTCCCGTGAGGCTCTGGAGTGCGCGAGTTCGCAAGGCATACGTGCAAGACGATGATGAAAAAGCTAGTGCGGACAGGATCAGCACGAAGAGTCTGAAGCGGCATGACGACCGGCTAAAAATCGTGGCGGGGCGACACACGATTTAACTGAGCTAGCACGTGCTGGGAATATATATATATATATATATATATATATATATATATATATATATATATATATATATATATATATATATATATATATATATATATATATATATATATATATGTATTTTCGGACCCATACCCCATGGCTGCTACTCCTCAACCCTCCCCCAACCCTCGGCGGCCATTACCCCCCCCTCTCCCGCCGCGGCCATCCCCCTCCCTCCCTTCAACCCGGCCCCGACACCCCCCCTCCCCCACGGCTGCTACTTGCCCCCCACCCCCACCCCTCCGGCGGCCGTCCCCTCATCCCCTCCCCTCGGCACCGACCACCCCCTACCCACCCCCGGCCCCGACGACCCCCTACCCGGCTCCGGCCATGCTCCCGCCGCCCGATCGTGCGTGCTCTTCGCCCGCCGGCCACCCGCAGCGGAGAAGAGGGGAGAAGAGAAGGGGCAATTTGGTCCAAAAAATTCCAGGGTATCAAGTTGGTACCTATAAAAGTTGAGGGTATTAAGTTGAAAAAATATGATAGTTGAGGGTATCAAGTTGCAATTTAGCCATATATATATATACTTTAATCAATTTAAGTTTTCAAAATTAATTACTTATCTGATATAAAATAAAAAAATAATTAAAACTCAACTTAATTTCCTTCAAACGGGATGTAAAATTGTTTCAACTTTGGTAGTGGTTGATCAAGTTGAAACCTCCAAAAATTTTGAACGCTTGGTACATTTTTTGACTTCAATCTCCAAAATTATTTAATTAACCAAATAGAACACAAAATTGATTGGAAGCATTAGAAAAAATTTGTGATAAATTTGGATAAATTAATCCTTACTTATAAAAAATTTTGAGTTCTAAAGGACCACAAATATTTGCATTTTTAATAATTTCTAAAATGTAGTAATGGGTATTTTGGTTATTTTGTAAAAAAATCAAAATATCCTATAACGGTCTTACGACGAATTTCAACATGCTGGCCCACATACACCTGGACAGGAAACAATATGTATGGGTGCCACTAAATAGATGAGAAAGGATTAAAATATATATTTCTTTTTTGGAATTGGTTTTTTTGTAACAACCTTGGACTTTTTATTCAACTTGAAGAAGGAATGTTTATAGAGAAGGCTGTATCCTCTTCAATAACTTAAGTTAAAAACTCAGGAACAAAATTATAAGTAAGAGAACAGGAGTTTCTAAGCGCATACTGTGCTAGGCAATACGCTACCAAGTTGCCTTCCCTCCTGACAAACTGCAGTACCGACAGGGAACTCGGTTGCATGGAATCATTTATGGTTCATACCCAGTCACTCATTGCCATGGGGTTAGGTTCATCTCCCCCTTGAAAATCCTTGTAGCTGTTAATGAGTCACCTTCTATGATCACCCCTTGGTGGCTAAACTTATTTCCCAACAATGAGCCCAAACGAATAGCTTAAATTTTGCCTGTAAACTGATGTCTAAAGAGTATAGCGCCTGGCCGTGCCAAGTCATGGCTCCAGTGAAATTGCCAATGGAATTTTTGGTGATGGCAGCTGCAGCTATGGAGAATTGCGATATGGCACCATTAATATTGATTTTAATGTGGTCCTTCGCTGGCGGAAACCATTGCTGAGAGAGAGGTATTCATAACGACGCCTACAAGATTCCCCATATTTTCTAGAACCTTTACTTGAGTATGTAAGTGTCGGGGCACAATTTTTCGATGGAAAACTGAGAAGATGAAACAATTGTAAGAATAATATTCTAACGTAACAATTCTAGGAAGGTTGCGCAAGTTTAACGAAGATCTAAGAAGATCTCGTTACAGCAGCATATGATATTACGAGAATCTAAAAAGATTTCGTAATCCACAGCAGCGAAGAAGATGACATACGAAAGGTGGAAGATGGCCTGTTGGGGTGAATGATCACTGTTTCTCAAAGCTATATCCGCCCCACATAAATAGCTTCCAGGAACCAGCAAGTTCGTCGAAGAACTTTGGAACACTTCCGCTCTTCTGACTCCTCGAATCGTACACGGACTCTCGTGCAAAAGCAACGCTAGTGCAAAGCTTCTCTTCTCTCTCACAGTCTCTGTTTACTTGTGTTAAGAAACACTTGTAAACTTTTGTAACTCTCTATATATGTTCTGTGTATATGTATATACTGCCTGTGAGGGAGAAGAGACCTTTTATAGGCCCGAGTGGCAACTGTCCGATTAGCACGACATTCGGGACATGGTAATAACCACTCCGAACGTGCAGTAATCGCTCAGATCATGCACAGGCACGATCTGAAGCAAGTTACGCCACTCGCGTACCCCGTGCACCTTGCACACCGTGCGCTGAATGCGTACTGAGCTACTTACGCCACCTGCGCCACCTGCACGCCCTGCATACCCTGTGTAACCCGTGCAACTGAGCGCGCACCTGTGCGCACAACTGGGCATGCCACTGGGCGTGCACCTGGTCGAGCAACCTGGGCCGTGCAACCTGGCAGCGCAACCTGGCCGTGCACCTGACCGCGCAACCTGGTCACGCAACCTGGCAGCACGCCTGGCCACAAAACGAGCGCAACTTAAGTGCACTATGCGCCTGGCGACGATGCTGACGTGCTAAGTGCAAAGTGCACCAATAAAATGCCACATTACGCCTCATGAGCCCATGAGCCTGAGTCCGAGTCCGAGTCGCTAAGCCCCTACGGGGCTTAGCTCCCATGGAAATAAATTTCCCATGAGCAAAAAGTATGAATGCTTTTAATTGTTGATTTAGCCTTTTTTTTCATTAGAAAAATAACCCCACATGGCACACCCATGTGCACCTCCACACCATATATGCATCTCTAAACTAGCATAGCTAATATATAGAGATACAACTCCTTTGGCCTAGCCGATGTGGGACTAAAGTTTCTAAACAAAGGCCAAAACCCAACAATCCCCCACATATCTCTATATATGGGTATAAGTGTTCCCCACAATAACTGTCCATCATGCATTAGGAGAGATGTCGCTGACGACTTGAATCATCCCGCATGGGTCAAACAACAGACTATAATACAAGAATGGACTAAGCCTTGAATTCTGCATCATAGCTAAAATTCTTTCCACTCACATAATGTAGTTACATGTGCTTTTGGCTACACATTAAAGGCCCTATGACAGCCTTATTTTAGTGTATAATTTTGGGTGTCTACAAGTTTATCCTCAAGAGATGGCCTGATATCTCTTTGTCCGTACACTATAGGTGAGTTCATTATAAAGAGACATGGCATGAAGCGCTTTACGCTTCCCTTGCGATACTACGCCGCTATGACATGGCTTAAAGCCGAGGCCTTACCCCGTAATGGGAACATCATCGTAGTGTCATACTACTGTAGCATGAGGCAACAGCCTCTTTGTAGTGCCAAACTACCCAGCATGAAGCCTTAGGCTCCCTAGCGGTGTTATGCCGCAACGACATGGCTTGCAAGACCGAGGCTTTATCCCTAACCGGGTACCTCATCGTGGTGTCGTGCCACTGTAACATGAGAAACTCCTCCTCTTTGTAGTGCTGACTACACCCCTCTTTATTTTAACATACAGCATTAGGCTAACTGCCTATTTGCGGTGCTATGCCGCTGTGACTTGTCTAGCAAAGCCGAAGCATTACCCCATGCCTGGGAACCTCATAGTAGATTCACCCTACAGTAGCATGGAATTTTACTCCTTGTAGTGCTGTTCTACTGTGCTTCCTGTAAAGCACACCAGACATTCACTCTGCCTGAGAACTCATTAAGGCATTTAAGCCAACCTTCCTACAGGATCCGTTTTTCGCAGAAAACAACAGTAGACAACGGTGGTTGTAGGTCCGTAACCTCTTCATGCCCAATAGAACATCTACCTACCGTTCCTGATATTCTTCCGATTAGTGGTCCTCCCTTGAACCAAAATCTAGATGCCTAGTAGATTTTTCTTTGAACTATTAGCATAAAACTTTATGGTAGGAATATAAGAATACAATATCAGAATGCCTTTAAGCCCATTTTACAAGCTATGTCATCGACCAGCTGGCGCTTGAGGCCCTTGGTGAACGGATCTGCCAGGTTCTCCTGACTCCGAACATCAATCACTACAATAACACCTCTTTTGATAAGATCGGGTACTGCCCTGTACTTCAACCGCACAGTCCTCTTCTTTCCGTTGAAAAGGTTATTTGATGACACCGCCGCAGTCGCCTGGTTGTCGCAGTATATCGATATCGACGGTATTTGTGCCCCAACCACTGAAAGATCATACATGAGCTCCCGAAGCCATTCTGCTTCCTCGGCTGCGGTATCAAGTGCAAAGAACTCAGATTCTATGGATGACCGCGAGAGCATAATCTAATTTTTTGACTTCCACGATATAGCAACTCTACCCATTGTGAAAATGAATCCACCTGTGGACCTCTCGCTCTCCACCTCTGAGCACCAGCTGGCATCACTGAAGCCTTCCACTACCGGCGGATCTTCGCTGTAGTACCGTGCATATGTATGAGTCTTCTTGAGATATCTCATAACCCGTTTCACAGCTTTCCAGTATTCAACACCTGGGTTGCTCGTAAAATAACTCAGCATTCCTACGGAGAAAGCTATGTCAGGCCTTGTGGCAGTAGTAGCATACATCAACCTTTCGATTACTTGCATACTCCAGCTGCCTGATGCTTTCTCCTGAATTAGGCTTCAGCTTCAGATCATACCTGTACAGCGTATCGATCCCTGGAAGATCCCGATACCCATAATGAGTAATCATTTTCTCAATATAATGAGACTGTGACAGCACTAGTCCATTGTTTGTCCGGATAATCTGGATCCCTAAGATCACATCAGCTTCCCCCAAGTCCTTCATACTGAACTTGCTCGAGATGAATTTCTTTGTCTCTGTGACACAATCCATATCCGTACCTAGGATAAGCATGTCATCCACGTACAGACAAATGATCACACCTCTTCCATCAGTAAACTTCGTACAAACACACTTGTCCGTCTCGCTGACCATGTAGCCATTTGACCTTATAACTTTGTCAATTTTTTTATGCCACATCTTGGGAGCCTGTTTAAGACCGTACAAAGATTTCACCAACTTGTAGACTTTGTCTTCAAGAAACTTGACGACAAATTCCTCTGGTTGTTGTATGTAAATCTCTTCGGTCAGTTCGCCATTTAGGAAAGACGTTTTCACATCCATCTGATGTATCACCATCTTATGTATTGCTGCGTGAGCAATCAACATTCTGATGGTGGTCATGCGGGCTACTGGAGCATACGTGTCAAAGTAGCCAATCCCCTGCTTCTGAGAAAACTCTTGGCTACCAACCTAGCCTTGAACTTGTCAATAGTTCCGTCTACTTTCATCTTCTTCTTGAAGATCCATTTGCATCTGATGGGTTTTGCTCCTTCAGGAAGATCAACCAACACCTAAGTGTTATTTGAGGTGATAGAATCAATTTCTTTGTCAATCGTCTCCTTCCACAAAACCGCATCTCTGGTCTTCATCGTCTCATCATAGGTAAGCGAATCTGCTTCCACATGATAGGTAACAAAGTCACTTCCAAAGTCCTTCGGCCTCCTCACAGCTTAGCTGACGGCTCAGCTTGTTCTGGTTCAATCGTTGTTTCAACAACAACATCTTCTTGGACCACATCTTCATTGAAGACTTCATTTTTCTGCGTACCCTCATTGTTCTTCGGTACATCCGCAAGAATAATATTCTTGTGCCTTGTAAATTTTTCTTCAAAATATTCTGCGTTGCGAGATTCAATGATATAATTTGACTCAATATCAAGAAATCTTCAAGCATCACTCTTTTCGGCATATTCCAAGAAGATCGTCTTAGTAGTCCTTGTCCCAAGCTTCTGAATCTTCAGATCTGAAAGCTTGACATATGCCAGACACCCCAACACTCGAATGACATTCAAGTTAGGTCTGACCTTGAACCAGAGTTCATGAGGAGTAACGTCTGAAGTTGCATGAGGCACTCTATTTAAAATAAAAGTGGCCGTCAATGCAGCTTCTCTCCAGTAGCACTTACGAAGACCTGCAGTCAACAGCATTAAGTTAATCATTCATGTTAACATTCTGTTCTTCCTCTCTGCTACTTTATTTGATTGAAGAGAGTATGGAGCCATAGTCTCATTGATAATTCTATGTTCTTTGCCGAATGATGCGAATTCATGTGACCTGTACTCCCCACCTCGATCACTTGTTATTCTTTTGAGTTGTTGTCCAGTCTACCGCTCAACTTCGGCTCTAAACTCCTTGAACTTCTTGAATGCTTCGTCTTTAGTCTTCAGTAAGTAGACGAACGCATACTTTGAGAAGTCATCGATGAAGGTTATAAAATACTTCATCCCGGCCTTTGTAGAGAATTGTTTGAAGTCACAGATATCGGAGTGTACCAACTCCAGAAGATTTGTACTTCGATTAACCTGAGAAAAGGGTTTCCTTGTGATCTTCGTTTGAGCACAAACTTCACATTTCTCTACCTTACCCCCACACTTGGAGATAAGCCCTAGACTAGACATTCTGTTTATTCGTTTATAATGAACATGTCCTAATATATTATGCCACAACTCAAGAGTATAAGCAGAAGGAGTGATTTCATTAATTACATTAATTATATTGGACTGATTTACAAGCTAAATTTTGAACATTCCTTCGGTATAAAAAGCTTTCCAAAAATATGTTCCCTTAATAGACATCACCATCTGGCCAGCATTGATGTACATCCTGAGGCCTGCGTTGTAGTGTAGGCCTCCTGAGATTAGGTTCTTGGCGATAGTAGGTACGTGCTTCATGCCTTGAAGCGTCAGAGACTTGCCAGAAGTCAGATTCAACACCACCGTCCCAATCCCGAGCACTTCAGCTTGTGCCTAGTTTGCCACCATAACCACTTCAGAAGTAGGTGTGTAGGTGGTGAACCACTCCCTGCTGGAGCAGACATGGCAGGTGGTTCCAATGTCTACCCACTAGTCAGAGTCAGTCCCTACCGCATCAACCTGCGCAATCATAGCAACAACGTCAGTGATCATAGATACCTTACTAGGCTCTCCTTGCTCTGATTGCTTGGTCTTTGCTTTGCATTCATTCTTGAAGTGGCCCTTCTTGCCACACTTGAAACAAAACATCTGAGACTTTGCCTTCTTTTGCTTGAAGGAAGTCCCCTTCACATTCAGATTGTTAGGGTCATTCTTCTTGCTGTGGAAAACCGTATGCTTTTCCCTTGGTTCCTTGGTATGAACCAGATTAGTGTTAGCCAATTGCTTGGACAGTGCGTCCACCTTCAGTTGAGCCCTCATCTGGTTCTCAACATAGATTTCCTGCAAGAGATCTTCAAGGCTGATCTCAAGCTTCTTCCTATGCATGTTCGCATAGAACTTACTCCACCCAGCGGGGAGCTTTGAGACAATCCCTCTAACAACAAACTTGTCGGGAAGGGGCATCGCCTCATCTTCCAACTTCTGTCGCATTTTCAAGAATTCCTTCACTTGCGGCAGCATAGACTTCTCGTCCTTAAAGAGCCATTTGTGATATTTTTCAACCACAAATATCTTGCTCCTATTTTTGTCTTTTTCGTACAGTTTCTCCAGAGACTCCAATATGTCTCTGGCAATAGGTTTCTTACTGTAGGATTCTGCTAAGGAATCCTCTATAGCATTCAGGATAAGCAGCCTGCAAATGCTATTCTCTCTTCTTCACCTGGCCTGAAGTTTAGTACCTGCAGTGATTGCGGCAGCAGACCCAACATCTGGAATAGTAGGTTCCTCTTCAAGAAGCACATGATCAATGTCTCTGAGTTGAAGAGTGAGATAAACCTTCCTCTTCCAGACTTGATAATGCTCTCCATCAAACTTTTCTAACTTACAGAAGTCAATATTGAGGAGTGAAGCATTAAAGTTTTCCATCGTAGCAATATAGCTTTGAGATTGTAAGTGCCGGAGCACATTTTTTTGATGGAAAATTGAGAAGATGAAACAATTGTAAGAACAATATTCCAACGCAACACTTCTAGGAAGGTTGCACAAGTTTAACGGAGATCTAAGAAGATCTCGTTACATCAGCATATGATATTACGAGAATCTAAAAAGATTTCATAATCCATAGCAGTGAAGAACATGACAGACGAAAGATGGAAGATGGCCTGCTGGGGTGAATGATCACCGTTGCATAAAGCTATATCCGCCCCACACGAATAGCTTCCAGGAACCAGCAAGTTCGTCGGAGAACTTTAGAACACTTCTGCTCTTCTGACTCCTCTGTTCGTACACGGACTTCCGTACAAAAGCAGCACTGGTGCAATACTTCTCTTCTCTCTCACAGCCTCTGTTTACTTGTGTTAAGAAACACTTGTAAACTTTCGTAACTCACTGTATATGTTCTGTGTATATGTATATACTGCCTGTGAGGGAGAAGAGACCTTTTATAGGCCCGAGTAGCAACTGCCCAGTTAGCACAATATTCGGGACGTGGTAATAACCACTCCGAACGTGCAGTAACCGCTCAAATCATGCACAAGCACGATCTGAAGCAAGTTGTGCCACTCGCGCACCCCGTCTGCCTTGTACACCGTGTGCTGAACGTGCACTGAGCCACTTGCACCACATGCGCCACCTGTGCACCCTGTGCACCCTGTGCCACCCGTGCAACTAAGCGCGCACCTGTGCGCGCAACTGGACACGCCACTGGGCGCGCACCTGGTCGCGCAACCTGGGCCGGGCAACCTAGCAGCGCAACCGGGCTGCATAACCTGGCCGCGCAACCTGGCCTGCGCAACCTGGCCGCGCAACCTGGCAACGTTCCTGGCCGCACAACGAGCGCAACTTAAGCGCACTATGCGCCTAGCGACAATACTGACGTGCTAAGTGCAAAGTGCACCAACAAAATGCCACATTACGCCTCATGAGCCCGAGTCCGAGTCGCTAAGCCCCTATGGGGGCTTAGCTCCCATGGAAATAAATTTCCCAAGAGCAAAAAACATGAATGCTTTCAATTATTGGTTTAGCCTTTTTCATTAGAAAAATAATCCCACATGGCACACCCATGTGCACCTCCACACCACATGTGCATCTCTAAACTAGCATAGCTAATATATAGAGATATAACTCCTTTGGCCTAGCCGATGTGGGACTAATATTTCTAAACAAAGGCCAAAACCCCAACAGAGTAAGCAGAAAAAATAGATAGAGCTGTCTCTACTATGCATCGAGGTATTGGCATAAATTGTCTGAATAAGCAATCTCCCCTAGCTTTCTAGATAGCCCATACAATATATGCTGCTAATCGTAAAGCTTCATGCGACAACGATGATTTGCTCCATTCTGCAAATAATGTATAGATTGAGAGATGATCCGATATTCGAAGTCCCAGAGGAGATAGGAACCATACCTCATGCGCTATATAGCAATGCATGAATAAATGGTTAGCCTCCTCCTTATGTAATAGGCAAAAAGGATAGAGAGGATTAGCATATGTTATGTGTTTTCTGATGGCAGCATTCATAGGTAGAGCATTTTGCAGTAGTCTCCAAGCAAACATTTGAACCTGAGGTGAGATGTTATCTATTTTCCATAGATACTTACCTAGGGATAATTCCTCCGCATTAGCTGAAGAATTTGGTGCTTGTTTATAAATTGTTTTATTTAGGGACTTCGAGGAGAACATTTCATTTTTGGCACAAGTCCATATAAGTTCGTCATGACCCTCTACTTCACCGAGCTTAATGTCTGTAATGGTTTTAACTTCTATTGGGGAGAATATAGATGAGATGAGGGATAGATTCCAATCCGTACCTTGTTCATTCATCAGTTCCCGGACAAAAGTTGGCCCTGTAGAGGTATAGCGATTGTCTTTCGGCCGAAAACCATGGAGGTTGGGAATCCATGGGTCTGAGTAGATGTTGATCCATCCTCTTTTAACTTTCCAACAAATATAGTTCGCCATGATGCCTCACATATCCAGTATACTTGCCCAGGTCGGTGACGCTCTTCGACTCTTTTTTGCTAGCTAGATCGAATTGTTTTGAAGATAGATTCCTTTTAGTAGTCGGACCCACAGTTGATCGGGATGTTCGAGAAATCTCCAGAGAAGTTTCCCCACTAGAGCATCATTAAACCAGCTAGGGTTACGAAATCCCAGCCCACCCTCCTATTTTGGTTTAGAGATCTTATCCCAGGCAAGGAAGTAAAGCTTCTTCTCTGCAACTTCGTGACCCCACCAGAAAGCACGATGATGTTGCTAACTTATTAGTGATTGCTTGTGGGATTTTATATGCTGACATATTGTAACCACTACTTTTCTAAAATAAGGGTAATTTTGAACTTTTGTAAAATTTATCATTAAATAATAGGATTTAAATCATATTAATGATTTATGGTAATTTTTAATTATTTTAATATTATTTAATTTAGTGTATTGTGACTTTGGCATTTTTACTAGTGCAACCTTAGCGTTACTTAACCTAGAGACTAATCATGATCATGGAGACCTAACCATATGATTAGATTGACTAATTACCACTTTTTTGGTTAGGAGTATTTTGGTCATTTTGTGACTTTTAAATTAATTAGGATTTTGATCAATTGGTAATGTGCTAATTACTATATTAAGTCTTAACCTAGAATTGCCCTAATCTAGATGTTTGTCATTAGCCTAGATATTACATTAGAAGTTTCTAACTAGATGACAAGATTAGAGATATCTAGATATTTTGTTCAAGTAGGATATTTAGCTAGAAACCCTAATTTACTTGGGCCTTTCCTAAGAGGGCTTGAATCGAACTTGTAGAAGCCTACCCATGACTTAAATATCTTCCCAAACCCTAGCCAAGACCCCCTTAGCTGGCCATAGACTCCCCCTATAAAGGGCAACACATTGATGAATCTTGCCTCTTTTCATTGCCTCCTTAAACCCTAAATTGAGTTCTTTCCCAAATTCTCCCCCTTTATCCAAATCAACTCTAAATTGAGCCTAATCTTTTGCACCACACTCCCCTACTGCAGAAGAGCCTAATCTTTTGTACCATACTACCCTACTGTAGAAGAGGTCATTGGTGGCTAGCTAGCAAGGATTTGGAGCTTATTGACCATTGGAAGTGGAGGGATTTGGCTCTCTAGTGTATTTACATTGAGATTTCAACTCTCAATAGGTAATGGTCTCTAAACTCATTTGTTTCCTGATTTATTTTTCATATATACATTCATTTAGGGTCTCCCTAGCTGTAGACCAAGTTTGGTGAGAATCCGAATCCATTTGATACGTGTATCAGAGGCGTATCGGAGTGTAGTGTAAAATGTTTGGTGAAATGGCCCTTAGGAATAAATGTTATTGTTCTCTAAAACTAATTTCACTAATTTGTAGATCTATATGTGTGTATTACATTACTCTGTGACTAAGCAGGAATTGACACATTTTTGTGTCCAAAAATGGATACGGGATGCTCGCACGTAGGCAGGACACGTGTCCTGCTATACCACACTTCGTGCAAACTACACAGGACACGTGGACAATTGAATTTTGACACAGAGGTTGGGGACATGACTGACATCATGTCCCCCAAGTTTCAGCCTAAGTGGTGTCATGTCGGACACATTCTAGTGTCTGCATTGGTTCGACTGTACACACACACGTGCGCACCAGTGCTCCTTATACGCGTCTGTATCTTGGACAGGCGACTCTGGGACTCGACTCAGGTTGTTAGACACCTAGCCCTACCCTTCACCTACCTCTAGACACGAGCATGAGACATGTGGTGTTGTGTGTCATGCCCTAGAAGGATCGACACAGCAGCACAAGGCAGCGCATACACTATCCTTTGATACACAGTTTTGATACTTTGTTTGGATACGAATTGGACTCAATTGGACACGAGACACCCCCATTTGCTAACAACATGTTGACACTCTACCCTCTTCCAATTTTTTCCAGGTTTTGTTTTATTAGGTTTTCAAATTGGTTTGTTAATGGGTTTGCATATGTTGGCTGATACATTAAGTTGGGGGGAGGCTTTGCCACTGTCCAGTTTGGGTTTTTCTGTCCATATTGAGAGTTGGTGTTCAGTTGATGCGTGTTATATATAGGGTTATGGTTGCCTTTTAGTTATATCTTGTATAGGTTTAGGTTTGTATGTATTAGTTGGTTAAGTATTTATGGGTTGATTCTCAGGATAGTGGAAGTGCTTTTCCTGAGATGGGTTGTTAGTGTTAGGTTTATTTGATAAGTTGGATACATATTTGTATATATGTATGTTTATACCTATATGTGTATGTCTTTATATATATACATATCCAGAGATGATTATTTCCAGTGTGGGTGAGTTGGTTCCAGTTTTAAGTTGAGAGGGTGGTTGGTCTCAATTGTTCACAGTTAACCCCTTGCTATAGCCCCTTTACAGTTAACCCTCTACGCTTGTATCACACACACACACACACACTCTATATATTTACCTTCCCCTTTCCCTCTTTATATATATGTATGTATATACATATGTATGCAAGCCTTGACCCTTTACTTAACCCCCTTCACTTGACTGTTCACTAACACACACAACCTTAACCCCTGTCACAAAGTGACTGAACCCCTTTCCCTCATTTCTCTATATGTATGCAGCTCATAACCACATATTGCCTTGTACACACACACACACACATCTTATATATATACATTACCTTCCCCTTCCTTATATATATATATATATATATATATATATATATATATATATATATATATATATATATATATATATATATATATATACGATGAGACTCTAATTGGGAGCCGACGAGTCGGACCCATTCCTGGAGCGATGGACCGGGGATAATTTAATCCCTAGTCTCACGGAGACCCCGAGAGATAGCAGAATCAGAGACTTGTGGAACTACTCTACTCTCTCGATCGCGATGCCGATGCGCTTAGGTGGACGCTCGAAGCATCCGGGATATTTTTAGTGAGGTCGGCGAGGACCGTTGTCCAAGGGATCGTACAGCCGCATTGTCCCATCGTGCACTATTGGCAGACCTGCATCCCCAGAAAGTGGTCCATCCTCATGTGGAGAGTCCTTAGCAAGAAACTGCCTACTGACGAGATCCTCAACACCATGGGGAGTAGCTTAACGTCAGCCTGCAATTGCTGCCTAGATCGTCAGATGGAGACCATTGACCACATCTTTTGTCAAGGGACCCTGCCAGGCAATACTTGGAGGACCCTCAATCAGCTCTACAACATTGAGCCGGGTGGTGGACGCTTCCACGATCTGGCAGCCGCTTGGGGTTCTGCCTCCCATGGCCACCAGATCGTCGCAGCGGCCGCCACGTGGGTGATCTAGAAAAATCGCAACAAGACGAGATACGAAGGTCACCAATACTCAGCTGATCAGCTCATTCGGGAAGTCTTCTGCCAATGCCGTAAACGGAGCACCCAATGCTCTCACAGTCTGAGAGCATTCTGGTCCTCGACCCACCCCTAGCTCTTGTTGGTTGAGCTCTTTCTATCCCTCTTCGATCCCTTTTGGTGGTATACTTGTATAGGCTTTGTCTTTTGTGCCTTGTATATGTGGTCAGGCTTCGGCATTTTGAGCCTTGTTTAATAAAAGGAGGGGGGTTTTAATATATATATATATATATGTATTTCACATTTATATTATATATATATATATTATATATATATATATATATATATATATATATATATATATATATATATATATATATATATATATATATAGGGTTGGCAATAGGGCGGGTAGGGGTCGGGGACCATATCCCCCATCCCCATCCTCGAGTAGTGTTTAAATCCCCATCCCCGTCCCCATTCCCCGTCGGGTTTTATTTTTTACCCCCATCCCCATCCCCATCCCCGTTAAACAATGCATTCCCCGTCCCCGTCCCCGCCCCGTTAGCACTTTCGGGGCTGAATTTTCTCATCTCCGTCTCTCGTTCGATTAACAAATTTTCATGTACATTATATAAGTTTAAAAATTATTTTCATTCAAAAAAACTACATGGCATGTTAATAATGGTTTTCATAAAATAAATATATATATTACTAGTTAGATCAAGAGAACATACCATTTCCAAAGGGTTGCAAATATGGATATGGATATAAGTAATCGGGGTCGGGGATTTATCGGGGCGGGGAGTACTATACCCGTCCCCGAATCTGATCGAGATTTTTTTAATCCCCATCCCCGTCCCCATCCCCGTTTTTAAATCCCCAAACCCGTCCCCATCGGGTAAAAAAATTGGGTCCCCGTCGGGTTCGGGTGATATTGCCATCCCTATATATATATATATTTTATATATATATATATATATATATATATATATATATATATATATATAAATATAAATATATATATATATATATATATATATATATATATATATATATATATATAGGGTCTCTATGTATATATGTATAGATGATATATATATATATATATATATATATATATATATATATATATATATATATATATATATATATATATAGGGTCTCTATGTATATATGTATAGATGATGTATTTACCTATAAGGCTATGTTAGGCTAGGCCAATACCTTGGTATCCTAAGGTAACCTAGTTTGTGAGGTAACATAGAATGACCTAGAAATGGACTAAATAGGCCTAAAGTGACATTGTAGACTAGTGTTGACCAAACCCTAGACTAGTTGACTAGAGTTTGACCTAGTTTGACTATATTGTTGACCAGAGTTGACTTTGACCTAGATTGACTTAGAATCATGTAGAATATATTATAAATTTCAAATATTACCTTCTTGATTACATCATAACCTGTGTGCTCTATTTAGGACTCAGTTACATCGGTTCGGACATTTATTTTCACAGTCACTCTGTAACACCCAGTTTTTCAAATGAGGATAATTTTGAAAATTTATAATTTTGATTAATCGATAATAAGATTTAACTCATGTTGTAATTTTTGGTATTTTTTTAATCAATTTAAAACTATATAAAATGTTGAATTGTGATTTTGATGATTAACTAGTTAATCTCTAGTTTTGTTAAGCTTAGAGACTAACCATGACCATGGGGACCTAACCATGTGATTAGAATGACTATTTACAACTTTTTAGGCTAAGGGTATTTTGGTCATTTTGTGACTTTTGAATTATTTAGGATTTTAATTAATTGGTGAATTTTAGATTATTTTAATAATATTTAAATTGATGTATTATGATTTTGGTCATTTTTCATATTTTAATATTTTGGAAAAAAATTATATTTTTAATATTGTTTTATTTGATTTGTTTAGTCGGGTTTGAGTTTCGTCTCGTTCCGACTTGTATTGTGACCCGGGTAGCTTGAACTCTAGATGGGACCCAATATTAAGTTAAGCATGGCTCACAAGACCCAACATTTAAGTTAGTTAATTAAACTAATTTTTATCATGTTAGAATGGTTAAGTTAGAGACTCAAAACTAGATCATTTTGACCCCACACTTGAACCTAGTCTAGACTTAACCATATGAGACTAGAGAGGGGCAATTAGGACATTTCCCATTATCCCTAATGGATTCTTTATGGCAGCCACCTTTAGGAGAGAATGATTTATTTCATTCATTACAATCTTGCCTCTTTTATTTTCCTTTTGTTCTTTCCCAATTTTAGAGAGCCTTCCCTTTGATTTGATCTCCAAATCAAATCATTCCTTCACCAAACCTTCCCTCAATCATTTCCATTCTCCAAGGGAAGGGTGCTACCAAGGATTGGAAGAGGAGTGCAAGGAGGAGTGTCCACTTTGAGGGATCTTCGTATCGGAGCCGTGTCCTAAAGGATTTCATTGGGATTCCACTCCCAATAGGTAAAACCCATCCTCTAAATTGATTTCCTTTGCACATAAATTAGTTTTGAATCTGTAGGATCCATCCTCATGTATGTGTCCCATTTAGATTCAAATTTGAGGCCATTTGGAGCTCTCTTGAGGATTTTAGATATGTGTCTTGTGTCCTACTTGATAGATCCCAAATTAGGACACCCCATGTGTATGTATGTATGATAATAGTTTAAATAGATATTTAAATTCAGTTTTATAATGGCTAGAGAGTGCATTGATCTTAGTTAGGATGGTTAGAATGAGTTTCATTTGGATACATATGTTTGTATCCAAGTATCTTGGCCTATATGTGTTCTTTTGTCAAATCCGTCATAATTTTCATCCATGTTTTTATTAACCAAATCAACTTAGAAATGTCATAACTTTTAGCTTAGAACTCCGATTTATCTCCCATTTATTTTAAAAGAACCGTATCGAAGTTAGATTTCCAAATATATATTTTTCTAAGCCAAATTCTTTGTGTAACTTTCTGTAGAATTATTTGAGTATCAGCCGTACGAAAGACGAACGTGTTTCGGTATTTTTGCGATTCTGGGAGCTTCCGGACATGAAAATGCGATCCGTTTAAAGTTTCGGAAAGCTAACACAAAGGGATACGATATACTTTAATCCTAGAATTTAGTGAATGCCCAATTGGTACAGTATTGGTTTTAAGTAGAAGAGTGACTATACGATATATGTATTTTGTGTAACCTAAGAGCCTATGTAGTATTATGTTAGATGAATGAAATAATATATATATGATATATATTCTCTTTACATTAATGTATATATATGGTTGAATGCAAGCATGTAGGAATGCAATTAATATAATGCATATAAGCAATGCATGAATGAAAGAATGATATACAATGTATGCATGAAAGTATATAATGAATGCTAGATATGAATGCAAGATATATATGTAATGATAGATATGAATGTATAATGTATAAATATTGTAATGCAATATATAATGATAACATGCATGGTAATGTAGAGTATATGATGCAAGCATGAATGAATGGAGGAAATACATGTATATAGGTAATATAGAATGTAATATATGAATGCAAGCATACACGATAATATATTGTACCCATATATGATGTATTCAACTTAAAGATAATGTAATATATGAAAGGAATGAATGATAATATATAATATGATATGTAAGGTAATGCAATATATGAAATATATAATGTGTGTATGTTTGTATATCTCTATGTTAATGTATAAAATGATATGAATATACAATGTATGCATATGTATAAAACATGTAGGTAATACATAGATGCATGAATGAAATGAATGTTTGCAATATGTTAATATAAATACAAGTATCTAATATGCATGAATGTAAGTATAATATAATACAAGTATACATGTATGTATCATGTAAATGTAATATACATGATATGTATGTATGTATGTATACAAGGTAAGTATGTATGTATTTCTATAAACTGAGTTAACCTATAACCTTTTACACACATGCATTCATACACCCTTTGACATCATGTATCCCATGTCACATACACCTACCTATCACTAAATTTTAGAATATTAACACATTTTCTTTCACACACATGCCAAACACACACATACTCACTTACTCTTTTACCTCTCTTTCTATATATATATATATATATATATATATATTTTTATGTGTGCCTATATATCCTATATATATCTATGTATATGAATATGTGAATAGTGATGCATATATATATATATATATATATATATATATATATATATATATATATATATATATGTGTGTGTGTGTGTGTGTGTGTGTGTGTGTGGGATGTACACATAGGTAGCCTATATGTTGTGAGTGTACTACAATATATTAGATATATATATTGTTATGTGTATATGTGTTTGTGGTTTGGCTTAGGCATGATATAGCCTATAACCTAGGGCTCTTAGTCTATGGTGTGTCTGTTTGCCTAGTGAAAGTTTAGTTAGACTTATTTAGTCTTGATTAGGCCTAGAATAGACTAGTTAGACTAGTATAGACTTGTTTGGTTTAGGTTTGACCTAGTTGACCTAGTTTGACTAGTCTAGTTGACTAGAGTTGACCAAAGGTTTAGCCTAGATTGACCCAAAACTTCATGTAAATGCATTGTAGCAGTCTATTTCCTTATTTTAGACTTGTTGTGACTTGTACTATTCTATAGGAGACAGATACCACTCCTCGGACAGTATATTCTCTTCGGACATTCAGGATACCAGGCGAGTACATTCTCTGATCATTTTATATCCTGCTTAGAATTATTTTCCTGCTTTAAATTACTTTACTTGATACTGTCACGTTGGTCACACTAATTGGTACTATATGGATCCCTTCTTGAGATGTTATCCTTTAGGAGCAGCGGATATTACATATTCTGTGCATTTTACTTACATTGTGTATCACTATGCTTCTTGGTTCATTGATCACTTGTGACATGTACTCTCATGATTACAGAGTCTTCTTGAATCTCCCATTTATGGGCATTCCTAGAATCACCCATTTATGGGCATCCATGTATCATCCCTTGTGGGCCATTGCATGGAATCATAACATAACCTGGCTGGATCCTTGTGTATTTATTGGGGGTACGGGGGAGTAGAAGTAGACATGTGAATATTATCCAAGTAGTGTAGCATCAGAATCTTTTTGCAGTGTAGCATCAGAATCTCCTATGCCATTTACATGTCTATATTATACTCTGACTCACTAGCCACTGTTAGTTCTCTATTGTATAGTAGATATTTCTATTACAGTTCCCTCTCTCTGTTTACATATTGTATTTCCTTCAATACCTGTATCTTATTTTACTGCATGATCATATTTTCTAACCTGCTATGAACTGTTGAGATGTATTGTGCTCGCTCCTGTCCTGACTGGAACTGTTGATAAATTTTACAGATAGCCTGGAGGTTGTCTGCTAGCCTAGAGGAGACACAGTAGAGGTCGTATAGATAGTTATTTCAGTTGTGTTGAGTTGTATTTATTTTATGGATTACTGTATTTGAGCTTTGAGATGTATTTCTGGGTTTGTGTATCTTAGACACTTAGACTTCTATCTGCTGTATCTCTTTTGGATTTCATGCTTTATCTATCTTCCGTTATGCTCTACCTTAGATGTGATTGAGTTTACATTCTGCTATGTCACCACCATTCGGGGAGTATAAACTGCTTAGCCTTATACTGTTAGATGCATGAGACCTAGGACAACGTTCTACCGTCGACACTGCGGCGTAGGCTGGACGTACCCACGTCTCGTGCCCTTACTCTAGGGTGCGGGTCGTGACACGTTTTTAGTGGTGGCCCATGCAGGTCGAGATTCGCATTAGTGCGATTTCGCAGTAGCGCAACGACTTAGATGTACTACTACGAGCCTGCTATAGGATATAGAAATTAAGATGTTAGGATGAGAGGATACTCAATCGCTGATAGGATTCCTTGAGAGATTACTGGGATGACCCTTGAGAATCTCATTTTGAACTCTGATTTAAACTCCCTTTCCCTTATTTTGATTCGCCTTTTTCCTTGATTTGAATTTGACTTTGGTGGATTCATTATAGAACTTTGAATCCTGGTATTAGTTGATGATTTTGATAAAATTCTGTAGTTGTTGATTTTAATTTTGTATTTAATATTTTTAAATTCAAGGCACTCAATCACACTTAGGATTCTTTGAGAGATTGCTGGGACGACCCCTGAGAAACTAATTTTTGATCTTCAATTGGAATTCCTTTTTCCTCTTGTTTGGATTCACCCTCATTTCTTGCTATTGAATTTGAGCTTGATGGGCTCATCTCATTTGAACAGATGAGAAAGAACAGATCTTCATTACTTCTTCTTGCCATTATTTCCTTGTATTCTTATTTTCTTCTTATCTTAAACTCTGTCTAATTACACCAATCACCCATATCTTATCATCCCTACCAGATGTACCTCGAAACCCTTGAATCTTCATATCTTCTGCCTGGAAAAGACTGAAGAAGTGATATGAATCATGTAGCTCAGAGAAGACATAACTGATTATTATATGATGATCTAGAGGAAATCAAAATGTAGAGTGTTCAATATTGAAACCTTGAGATAGAAATGTGGTAAAGGTCTCGAATAGAATCAAGAGATGTACACTACCAATCTGGAAACAATCACACTTAGGGAGATTTTGGGGTTTTGAGATAGTTTATAGGTGTATTCAAACTGATGAGGATATTCAAGGTCAACCTAGATTTGAGAACCTCGAAACTCTGGTTATTGATTCTTGGGAAGTTTTACCCTAAGGCTATGTAGAAGGTTAGTAATAGAAAAAAGAAATTAATTGCATTCAATAAGGATATTGAACAAGATATTGCAAGGAAATGACTAGGGATAGAGGGAACATAAAGTTATAAAAATTTAGAGATTGTTGTGGAAATTTTTTTAGGAGAATAATATTCAAAGGTGTATGTCGAAGAAAATACGGAAGTTGATTTTATGATGGAGGATAAGTTTTGTAAGGCCTAGAGGTATTTAAATTAAATAACACGAGGAGAACCATTTGAACAAGTTCAAGGAATTTGTAAACGGGATTTAGAGGTTTCGGGCCAAATTTAAGACAAGGTGAAAGAATTTTGAAATTTGAATAAATGTTAATGTTGATTCCTAAGTGTGAAGGCTATGCTTCATGAGTAATGTTTGAAAATTGGAAATTGCCTACGGTAGTCATGGTAAAGGCTTAGGTAGAGGTTAAATTTTTATATGGAGACTGGTAAGGTAAGGATACGATTGGCAAGTTATGACCAGATGAGCTTAAGGGTATCAGAAACAGATGATTAACTTGATCTTCCTTATCTTGTGCATTTATTTACCACCTCTTGAACCCCTACTTTCTATTTGAGATCCTTTGACGTTCATTATCGTGACCTTGATATTCGGAATGTAATACTAGCTGTTACCCTCCAACAAATCTTATATGCAAGACCTAGACGAACTCACCTTCGTGTAGGTATATCATGTCCCACTAAAACCCGTCTCCTTGTACTCTATTTTTTTGATATGATTTTCTGGTCAAATGGCTAAACTATAACCTCTACCATGATACTGAATTATTTCTGATTTCAATTAGAGATCCAGCCTTGACTCAATTCCTTCGGCCCGACATGTGATGATGTTCTGCTTGATTCCTTAAATGCTTAACCTTGTACCTTAACTTGATTGTTAGACCCATTTAGTTGAGAATCTGGACTATGTATCTTCGTTCATCACTACCACCCTTACTTATATCCTATATTGCTAATTATCCTTAGTTTTACAAGCTTATCCTTTTCGAGCTTGATCATGACATATCTTATTGGGTGCGCACCCACTAACATATTGTCTAATCAGAATTGGCGTATGATGGTCTGATCAACCTATTGTGTTTTGGTTCACTTTTCATATTAATCTACGTGGATGGAGACATAGTTAAACTTGCCCTAGAATCTTATCCGCAACAGCCTTGACAATTCTCCTAGGAATTATTTTTATCGCCTATGAACCTCGTATTCGTATCCAGTTGAATTAAATTTAATCATGACCTGGATCTTTATCATTGGATGCTCGTGCTCATACTTGATTTCATTGATTCCCCATCGTGCCCAAATCTCGAATTATCCTGAAATTGATCAACTTAGATCTTGTCAAGACAAAAATCTATTTGTGATTTGTTGTGCCTAAATTTTCAATTTTTACCATTTTATGGAATATTAATCTTTTAATAATTTTTCAGTTGTTTGTTATTGACTAATTTCTTATATAGGATGGTAGACAACCCTTACAACCTTGATGGTTGTTGTTCCCTTACCTTCCCAATTAGGATACCCTAGATTGCTTGTGTGTTGATACCATAGTACTGTTTTGACCTAGAATGACCAGTGCACCTAGGTGAGACTTCCAACTACAACAGTATGCCCTAACCCTGTATGCTATTCCTTCAAATTGTATGGTTTAGATAAAATTCTTAGGACCTTGATTGTCAAAAAATAGGGATGTTACCCCCATTAGTATCAACTGTGAATATATATAGGTTAGTCCTTGATGTGGGGAATGTGTGTTTATAAACCTGTAGGTTATGAGATTTATAGTATCAGCCCTGATAGGATTGGGAAGTTAAGCGCTAGCCTATTATAGAGTTTCTCTTTTTGCTAAATTCTGGTTGCCAACACTTAGGTAGCTAGCATAGGTAAAATCCTAAGAAGTTGACCAGCGGATGACCAAGTACTAGGATGTTGAGAAAATTGACTAGTGATTGACCATTGACTATGTTTGACAAGGGGGTGTGATCATCTCAATTTCGAGGACAAAATTTTTATAAGGTAGGTAGGATTGTAACACCCAGTTTTCCAAATAAGGGTAATTTTAAAATTTTATAATTTTGATTAATCAATAATAAGATTTAACTCATGTTGTGATTTTTGGTAATTTTTTAATCAATTTAAAACTATTTAAAATGTTGAATTGTAATTTTGATGGTTAACTAGTTAATCCCTAGTTTTGCTAAGCTTAGAAACTAACCATGACCATGGGGACCTAACCATGTGATTAGAATGACTATTTACAACTTTTTAGGGTAAGGGTATTTTGGTCATTTTGTGACTTTTAAATTATTTAGAATTTTAATTAATTGGTGAATTTTAGATTATTTTAATAATATTTAAATTGATGTATTATGATTTTGGTCATTTTTCATATTTTAATATTTTGAAATTTTTTTATATTTTTAATATTGTTTTTATTGGATTTGTTTAGTCGGGTTTGAGTTTCGTCTCGTTCCGACTTGTATTGTGACCCGGGTAGCTTAAAATCTAGATGGGACCCAATATTAAGTTAAGCATGGCTCACAAGGCCCAACATTTAAGTTAGTTAATTAAACTAATTTTTATCATGTTAGAATGGTTTATTTAGAGACTCAAAACTAGATCATTTTGACCCCAAACTTGAACCTAGTCTAGACTTAACCATGTGAGACTAGAGAGGGGCAATTAGGACATTTCCTATTATCCCTAATGGACTCTTTATGGCAGCCACCTTTAGGAGAGAATGATTCATTTCATTCATTACAATCTTGCCTCTTTTATTTTCTTTTTGTTCTTCTCCAATTTTAGAGAGCCTTCCCATTGATTTGATCTCCAAATCAAATCATTCCTTCACCAAACCTTCCCTCAATCATTCCCATTCTCCAAGGGAAGGGTGCTACCAAGGATTGGATGATGAGTGTAAGGAGGAGTGTCCACTTTGAGGGATCTTCGTATCGGAGCCGTGTCCTAAAGGATTTCATTGGGATTCCACTCCCAATATGTAAAACCCATCCTCTAAATCGATTTCCTTTGCATATAAATTAATTTTGAATCTGTAGGATCCATCCTCATGCATGTGTCCCATTTAGATTCAAAATTAAGGCCATTTGGAGCTCTCTTGAGGATTTTAGATATGTGTCTTGTGTCCTACTTGATAGATCCCAAATTAGGACACCCCATGTGTATGTATGTATGATAATAGTTTAAATAGATATTTAAATTCAGTTTTATAATGGTTAGAGAGTGCATTGATCTTAGTTAGGATGGTTAGAATGAGTTTCATTTGGATACCTATGTTTGTATCCAAGTATCTTGGCCTATATGTGTTCTTTTGTCAAATCCGTCATAATTTTCATCCACGTTTTTATTAACCAAAGCAACTTAGAAATGTCATAACTTTTAGCTTAGAACTCCGATTTATCTCTTATTTTTTTAAAAGAACCGTATCGAAGTTAGCTTTCCAAATATATATATTTTAATAAGCCAAATTCTTTGTGTAACGTTTTGTAGAATTATTTGAGTGTCAGCTGTACGAAAGACGAACATGTTTCGGTATTTTTGCGATTCCGGGAGCTTCCGGACACGAAAATACGATCCGTTTAAAGTTTCGGAAAGCTAACACAAAGGGCTACGAAATACTTTAATCCTAGAATTTAGTGAATGCCCAATTGGTACAGTATTGATTTTAAGTAGAAGAGTGACTATACGATATATGCATTTTGTGTAACCTATGAGCCTTTGTAGTATGTATATTAAATAAATATAGAGTATGTAATACATGATATGTTATATGAATGAAATGATATATATATGATATATATTCTTTTTTACATTAATGTATATATATAGTTGAATGCAAGCATGTAGGAATGCAATTAATATAATGCATATAAGCAATGCATGAATGAAAGAATGATATACAATGTATGCATGAAAGTATATAATGAATGCTAGATATGAATGCAAGATATATATGTAATGATAGATATGAATGCATAATGAATAAATATTATAATACAATATATAATGATAACATGTATGGTAATGTAGAGTATATGATGCAAGCATGAATGAATGGAGGAAATACATGTATATAGGTAATATAGAATGTAATATATGAATGCAAGCATGCAAGATAATGTATTGTATCCATATATGATGTATTCAACTTAAAGATAATGTAATATATGAAAGAAATGAATGATAATATATAACATGATATGTAAGGTAATGCAAGGTATGAAATATATAATGTGTGCATGTTTGTATGTCTCTATGTTAATGTATAAAATGATATGGATATACAATGTATGCATATGTATAAAACATGTAGGTAATGCATAGATGCACGAATGAAATGAATGTTTGCAATATGTTAATATAAATACAAGTTTCTAATATGCATGAATATAAGTATAATATAATACAAGTATACATGTATGTATCATGTAAATGTAATATACATGATATGTATGTATCATGTAAATGTAATATACATGATATGTATGTATGCATGTATGCAAGGTAAGTATGTATGTATGTATTTCTATAAACTGAGTTAACCTATAACCTTTTACACACATGCATTCATACACCCTTTGACATCATGTATCCCATGTCACATACACCTACCTATCACTAAATTTTAGAACATTAACACATGTCCTTTCACACACATGCCAAACACACACATACTCACTTACTCTTTTACCTCTCTTTCTCTCTCTCTCTATATATATATATATATATATATATATATATATATATATATATATATATATATATATATGTGCCTATATATATAGCTTTCCTATATATATCTATGTATATGAATATGTGAATAGTGATGCATATATATATATATATATATATATATATATATATATATATATATATGTGTGTGTGTGTGGGATGTACATATAGGTAGCCTATATGTTATAAGTGTACTACAATATATTAGATATATATTGTTATGTGTATATGTGTTTGTGGTTTGGCTTAGGCATGATATAGCCTATAGCCTAGGGCTCTTAGCCTATGGTGTGCCTGTTTGCCTAGTGAGAGTTTAGTTAGACTTGTTTAGTCTTGATTAGGCCTAGAATAGACTAGTATAGACTTGTTTGGTTTAGGTTTGACCTAGTTTGACTAGTCTAGTTAACTAGAGTTGACCAAAGGTTGACTTTAGCCTAGATTGACCTCAAACTTCATGTAGATGTATTGTAGCAGTCTATTTCCTTATTTTAGACTTATTGTGACTTGTACTGTTCTATAGGAGACAGACACCACTCCTCGGACAGTATATTATCTTCGGACATTCAGGATACCAGGCGAGTACATTCTTTGATCATTTCATATCCTGCTTAAAAGTATTTTCCTACTTTAAATTACTTTACTTGATACTGTCACGTTGGTCATACGAATTGGTACTATATGGATCCCTTCTTGAAATGTTATCCTTCAGGAGCGTCGGATATTACATGTTCTGTGCGTTTTACTTACATTGTGTATCACTATGCTTCTTGGTTCATTGATCACTTGTGACATATACTCTCATGATCACAGAGTCTCCTTGAATCTCCCATTTATGGGTATTTCTAGAATCACCCATTTATGGGCATCCATGTATCACCCCTTGTGGGCCATTGCATGGAATCATAACATAACCTGGCTGGATCCTTGTGTATTGATTGGGGGTACGGGAGAGTAGAAGTAGACATGTGAATATTATCCAAGTAGTGTAGCATCAGAATCTTTCCATAGTGTAGCATCATAATCTCCTATGCCATTTATATGTCTATATTGTACTCTGACTCACTAGCCACTGTTAGTTCTCTATTGTATAGTAGATATTTCTATTACAGTTCTCTCTCTCTATTTCTAAATTGTATTTCCTTTAGTACCTGTATCTTACTTTACTGCATGATCATATTTTCTAACCTGCTATGAACTGTTGAGATGTATTGTGCTCGCTCCTGTCCTGACTGGACCTGTTGATAAATTTTACAGATAGCCTGGAGGTTGTCTGCTAGCCTAGAGGAGACACAGTAGAGGTCGTATAGATAGTTATTTCAGTTGTCTTGAGTTGTATTTATTTTATGGATTACTGTATTTGAGCTTTGAGATATATTTCTGGGTTTGTGTATCTTAGACACTTAGACTTCTATCTTCTGTATCTCTTTTAGATTTTATGTTTTATCTATCTTCCATTATGCTCTACCTTAGATGTTATTGAGTTTACATTCTGCTATGTTACCCCCATTCGGAAAGTATAAACTGCTTAGCCTTATACTGTTAGATGCATGAGACCTACGACAGCGTTCTACCGCCGACACTGCGGCGTAGGCTGGACGTACCCACGTCTCGTGCCCTTACTCTAGGGTGTGGGTCGTGACACACTCAGGATCTCAGGTGAGTACATACTCTGATTATTTTCATACTTGTTAGAATTTATATTCCTGCTTTAGATAAATTACTTGATGTTGTCACGTTGTTATCACGGACCAGTACCCTATGGATCTTGTCATGCGATGTTATCCCCCTCGGATTCATCAAATACATCTTGTCATATACTTTTCATGAACATCTTGTATTTCTTGTATACCCCTATTCATGTATACTCTTGTGCAATCTTTTACTCTATGATCACATGAGCCTCATGGATAAAAACCTCTTGTACAGGTAACAAAACTTGACTGGATCCTTGTGTATTGATTGGGGAGGGTGAGTAGAAAATGGTTATGTGATTAAATCCCATCTTGTACAAATATTGTGTATGTCCATTATGCCCTCACGTATAATGGAGACCCATTTTATTGTATGTCCTAGCCTGTTTACATAACCATCTTGTGCTCTAATCACTTATATTTACTTACAGTTCATATTTTATATACAAACTCTTCTTGTACTCAGATTTGTCTATTTATATTGTTCTTGTGCATGTCTTACAGTTTTCATTATAGTTTACTCTACTGCTTGTTTTATATATTCTGTCATGATATGATCCTGTTTCAATGTTGTGTATTCGCTCCTGTCTTGACTGGACCTGTTGAAAATATTACAGATGATACTGAAGGTTTTTGTACCACCTGCTATGGAGCACACCTAGATGATATCTATGAGTTGGACCTTCATGAGGATCCAGCTATAGTTGTGGATACCATCCCTATTGCCTAGGCTAGACTGCTAGGTTACTTATCTTATTGTATTTGTGTTGTCTTGAGTTGTACTATTTTGGATGTTGAGATGTGTTGGTGTTTTTGCCTTTGGACTAGAAAAGATAGTCCCACATCGGCTACACCAAATGGTGAGTATCTCAATATAATGCATTGCTTGTGTTGAGGTGTGCACATGGGGTGTAGTGGGGCACAAGTTTGTGCCATATGGAAGTATTTTCCTAGAAGGAAAAAGGATTAAATCCAACAAGGATGCAAGTTAATTTTTGTTGTGCGGACTCGGACTCGGACACGGACTCCAGGATGTCTCGTACATGTACGGGAGTGTTCGGGGGGTAGGCGTGGACTGGCACACTTCTATGCTGATTATGGGATGATCTAAAATATCAAACTCTATTTTTGAGTATTGGTATTTTAGTCCCACATCGGACAGGAGAAGAGGTGAAGTCTCAACTCCACTCTATAAATAGAGCCCCTTGGCCTCCTTTGAAAGATGCACCAAGAAGAGAGTTGAGGGAGTCTGTTAAGTCCAGGAAGCCCGTTCAAGTCTCAAATATTGACTTACGAGCGTTCCAGAAGTTCTTCGTGAACTTGCTGGTTCCTGGAAGCTGTTCGTGCTCGTGTGGGGCGAATAAAGCTTTGAGCAACGGTGGTTCATTCACCCCAGCATCTCATTCTCGCCTGTCATCGCTGCTGTTGCCTTTTACAGTAACTTATTTTTAGAAGCTCTACTGCCGATAGTTGCTTGCACAAAGTCTCTTTAGATTTTTTGTGTATTACGTAGAATCTTTTTAGATCCTCGTAATTCAGAATCCTCCAGGATCTCTGTTGCACATCTTCTTTAAGGTGCTGCATTTGAAACGTTGTGTTTACAATTGTTTCAGTTTCAGAATTTTCCATCGAAAATTGTGCCTCGGCACTAACAATCTCAAAGCTTTATTAAGAAGATAGATAATTCTCGTGCTTCGTTCATCGATACCGGCTTTAACAAGTTGGAAAAATTCGATGACGAACACTTCCAGATATGGAGACGAAAGGTCACTTTAAATCTTCAACTCGTGAATGTTGATCACGTGCTGTCAGAAGAAGAACCGATCGTTCCAACCACTGGATCTGCTACGGCTGTGGCCGCTGCTACGACCAAGCAAGCTAAGTAGAAGAGAGAAAACAGTATATGCAAACTACTGATACTCAATTCCATAGAAGACTCTCTGGCAGAGTCCTACTCCAAGAAGACATCTGCCAAAGAGATATGGGACTCCTTGGGAAAGCTCTATGAAGATGACGAGAACCGGTCCAAGATCTTCATGGTAGAAAAATACCACAAGTGGACCTTCGAAGACGAGAAGGCGATGCTGCCCCAAGTGAAGGAGTTTCTAAAGTTGCGTCAGAAACTAGAGGACGAGAACATGCCCCTCGTCGACAAGTTTGTCGTTGGAGGGATCATCGCGAAACTTCCTACAGAATGGAGCAACTTCTATGCAAGGATGCATCAAAAGAAGATAGAAATTAGCTTGGAAGATTTCTTGCAAGAGATCCATGTTGAGGACGAGATGCGCTCTCAACAGAAGATGGATACTCTGTCCAAACAACTAGCGAAGGCAAATCTGGTCCAAACCAGAGAGTACCAGGGGAAGCAGGCTGCTTCTCATCGTAAAAAGAAGGACTTCACGAATCTGAAAGTGAAGGGTCCTGCTTTCAAGCAGCAGAAGTCCAAGTCCCATGTGACTTGCTTCAATTGTGGAAAGAAGGGCCACTACAAATCCGAATGCAAGTCCAAGCCCAAAGAACAAGGTAAGCCTAGTAAGGTTTCTATGATTACTAATCTAGTTGCCATGATAGCACAGGTTGCAACTGTGGGGGCTGACTTGGACTGGTGGATAGACACTGGTGCGACCTGCCATATCTGTTCAGACAAAGACTGGTTCATCTCTTATGAGCCAACTTCGGAGAAGGTCATAATGGCAAACCAGGCACAAGCTGAAGTACTGGGGATCGGGACGGTGGAGCTGAAACTCACATCGGGGAACACTCTGACGCTTCAAGGTATGAAGCATGTTCCAGTAATTGCTAAGAACCTGATCTCTGGAAGTCTGCTCTACAACGCATGCTTGAGGATGGACATCAATGCTGGCCAGTTGGTGATGTCCAAGAAGGGTACATTCTTCGGGAAAGCTTTCTAAACTGAAGGAATGTACAAGATTCAGCTTGTTGTAACCCAGCATGATAATATAAATGCAATCACTTTTTCTGATTATTCTCTTGAGTTGTGGCATAATAGGCTAGGACATGTTCATTGTAAAAGGATTAACAGAATGTCTAGTCTAGGACTTATCTCCAAGTGTGGGGGTAAGGTAGAGAAATGCGAAGTATGTGCTCAGACGAAGATCACAAGAAAACCCTTTCACAGGGTCCATCGAAGCACAGATCTTCTGGAGTTGGTTCACTCAGATATCTGTGACTTCAAACAATTCTCTACAAAGGCCGGGATGAAGTATTTCATTACTTTCATCGATGACTTCTCAAAGTATGCTTTCATCTACTTGCTCAAGTCTAAAGACGAAGCATTCGAGAAGTTCAAGGAGTTCAGGGCCGAGGCTGAGCGGCAAACTGGACAACAACTCAAGAGGTTAAGGAGTGATCGAGGCGGGGAGTATCGGTCTCATGAATTCTTATCATTCTGCAAAGAACATGGAATCATCAATGAGACAACGACTCCGTACTCTCCTCAATCCAACGGAGTAGCAGAAAGGAAGAACAGAACGTTGACAAAGATGATGAAATCCATGCTGTTGATTGCGGGTCTTCCAAAGTGTTACTGGGAAGAAGCTGCAATAAAGGCAACGTTCATTCTGATCAGAGTGCCATATGCAACTTTCGACATAACTCCTCATGAACTCTGGTTCAAAGTCAGACCTAACTTGAATGTCATTCGAGTGTGGGGGTGTCTGGCTTATGTGAAGCTTCCGGATCTGAAGTTTCAGAAGCTGGGGACAAGGACTACGAAGGCGATCTTCTTGGGGTATGCCGAGAAGAGTGATGCTCGGAGATTCCTTGATATCGAGTCAAACCATATCATCGAATCTCGCGATGCTGAATACTTTGAAGACAAGTTTGCAAAACACAAGAATATTGTTCTCGCGGATCTTCCGGAGAATGATGAGGGTACAAAGTAGACAGAAGTCTTTAATGAACCAGTAGTCCAAGATGAAGCTGTCGTCAAGGAGACACCAGCTGAACCAGAACTCGCTGAGCCGTCAACTAAGCGAACGAGAAGACCGAAAGACTTCGGAGATGACTTTGTCACCTATCATGTGGAAGCAGATCCGCTTACCTATGATGAGGCGATGAAGACCAGAGATGCTGTATTCTGGAAGGAGACGATAGACAACGAGATTGACTCAATCACCTCCAACAACATATGGGTATTGGTTGACCTGCCAGGAGGAGCAAGACCCATCGGATGAAAATGGATCTTCAAGAAGAAGATGAAAGCAGATGGAACCATTGACAAGTTCAAGGCCAGGCTAGTGGCCAAGAGGTTTGCTCAGAAGCAGGGGATCGACTACTTTGACACTTATGCTCCAGTAGCTCGGATGACAACCATCAGATTGTTAATTGCTCTAGCAGCAATACACAAGCTGGTGATACATCAGATGGATGTGAAAACGGCATTCCTTAATGGCGAGCTGACCGAAGAGATCTATATGCAACAACCAGAAGGTTTTGTCGTCAGAGGTCTGGAAGACAAAGTCTGCAAGTTGATGAAGTCTCTGTATGGTTTGAAACAAGCTTCCAAAATATGGCATGAGAAGTTTGACAAAGTGATAAGGTCAAATGGCTACAGGGTCAGTGAAACAGACAAGTGTGTCTATACGAAGTTTGCTGACGGAAGAGGAGTAATCGTATGTCTTTACGTGGACGACATGCTAATCCTAGGTACGGATTTAAGCTGCGTCACAGAGACAAAGAAATTCCTCTCGACCAAGTTCAGTATGAAGGACTTGGGGGATGCCGACATAATCTTGGGGCTCAAGATCATCCGGACAGGCACTGGAATAGCACTGTCACAATCTCATTATATTGAGAAGATGCTCACTCGCTACGGGTATCAAGATCTTCCTTTTATTGATACACCGTACCGGAGTGATCAGAAGCTGGAGCCAAATTCGAGGAAAAGCGTCAGGCAGTTGGAGTACGCTAGCGTCATCGGAAGCTTGATGTACGCTACTACTGCCACAAGGCCTGACATAGCTTTTGCAGTGGGAATGCTGAGTCGGTTCACTAGCAATCCAGGCGTTGAGCACTGGAAAGCGGTGAAGCGTGTTATGAGATATCTCAAGAAAACTCAGACATATGCACTTTTCTACAACGGAGATCCGTCAGTAGTGGAAGGCTTCTGTGATGCTAGCTGGTGTTCAGATATGGAGAGCGAGTATTCCACAGGTGGATTCGTATTCGCCATGGGCGGAGCTGCTATATCGTGGAAGTCGAAGAAGCAGACTATGTTATCTCGCTCCTCCATGGAATCTGAATTCTTTGCATTGGATGCTGCTGCAGATGAAGCAGAGTGGCTTCGGGAGCTCATGTATGATCTTCCGGTGGTTGGGGTTCAGATACCGGTAATACCGATATACTGTGACAACCAGGCGGCAGCAGCAGTGGCATCAAATGAACTCTTCAACGGGAAGAAGAGAACGGTGCGGTTGAAGCACAGAGCAGTACACGATCTTATCAAGAGAGGTGTTATTGCAGTGATTGATGTTCGGAGTCAGGAGAACCTGGCGGATCCGTTCACCAAGGGCCTCAAGCGCCAGCTGGTCGATGACACAACTTGTAAAATGGGCTTGAAGGCATTCTGATATTGTATTATTATATTCCTACCATAAAGTTTTATGCTATTAGTTCAAAGATTTATCTACTAGGCATCTAGCTTTTGGTTCAAGGGAGGACCACTAATCGGAAGAATATCAGGAACGGTGGGTACATGTTCTATTGGACATGGAGAGGTTACGGACCTATAACCACTGCTGTCTACTATTGTTTTCTGCGGAAAATGGTTTCTGTGGAAAGGTTGGCTTAAATGCCTTAATAAGTTCTCAGGCAGAATGAATGCCTGGAGTGCTTTACAGGAAGCATGGTAGCGCAGCACTACAAGGAGTGTAACTCCATGCTACAGTGGGGTGACTCCACCATGAGGTTCCCAGGTAGGGGTAATGCCTCGGCTTTGCAAGCCAATTCACAGCGGAGTAGCACCGCAAATAGGCAGGTAACCTAATGCTGTATGATAATCGTAATAAAGAGAAGTAGACAACACTACAAAGAGGACGATGTCCTCATGTTACAGTGGCATGACACCACGAAGAGGTACCAGGTAGGGTAAAGCCTCAGCTTTGCGAGCCATGTCATAGCGGCGTAACACCGCACGGAAGCGCAAGGCTTCATGCTGGGTAGTTTGGCACTACAAAGAGGCCTGTGACCTCATGCTACAGTAGTATGACACTATGATGAGGTACCCAGGTTGGGTAAAGCCTCGGCTTTAAGCCATGTCATAGCGGCATAGCATCGCAAAGAAGCGCAATGCTTCATGCCATGACTCTTTATAAAGAACTCACCTATAGTGTATGGACAGAGATATCAGGCCGTCTCTTGAGGGTAAACTTGTAGACGCCCAAAAATTATACACTGAAACCAGGCTGGCACAAGGCCTTCAATGTGTAGCCAGAAGCACAGTTGATGTCATTATGTGAGTAGGAAGAATTGCAGTTATGGTGCAGAATTCAAGGCTTAGTCCATTCTTGTATCATGCTGTTATTTAACCTATGCGGGAAGATTCAAGTCGTAGCGACATCTCTCCTAATGCATTATGGGCAGTAACTGTGGGGAACGCTCAACCCATATATTGAGATATGTGGGGGATTGTTGGTGTTTTTGCCTTTGGACTAGAAAAGATAGTTCCACATCGGCTACACCAAATGGTGAGTATCTCAATATAATGTATTGCTTGTGTTGAGGTGTGCACATGAGGTGTAGTGGGGCACAAGTTTGTGCCATATGGAAGTATTTTTCTAGAAGAAAAAAGGATTAAATCCAACAAGGATGCAAGTTAATTTTTGTTGTGCGGACTCGGACTTGGATACGGACTCCAGGATGTCTCGTGCATGCACGGGAGTGTTCGGGGGCTAGGCATGGACTGGCATACTTCTATGCTGATTGTGGAATGATCTAAAATATCAAACTCTATTTTTAAGTATTGGTATTTTAGTCCCACATCGGATAGGAGAAGAGGTGAAGTCTCAACTCCACTCTATAAATAGAGCCCCTTGGCCTCCTTTGAAAGATGCACCAAGAAGAGAGTTGAGGGAGTCTGTTAAGTCCAGGAAGCCCGTTCAAGTCTCAAATATTGACTTACGAGCGTTCCAAAAGTTCTTCGTGAACTTGCTGGTTCCTGGAAGCTATTCGTGCTCGTGTGGGGCGAATAAAGCTTTGAGCAACGGTGGTTCATTCACCCCAGCATCTCATTGTCCCCTGTCATCGCTGCTGTTGTCTTTTACAGTAACTTCTTTTTAGAAGCTCTACTGTCGATAGTTGCTTGCACAAAGTCTCTTTAGATTTTTTGTGTATTACGTAGAATCTTTTTAGATCCTCGTAATTCAGAATCCTCCAGGATCTCTGTTGCACATCTTCTTTAAGGTGCTACATTTGAAACATTGTGTGTACAATTATTTCAGTTTCAGAATTTTCCATCGAAAATTGTGCCTCGGCACTAACAAGATGTTGGTGTTGTTTAGACACTTAGACTTATTTTCCTTCTGTTTGTATCTCTTGTGGATTTTATATCTATCTTATCGTGCTGATTATCTACCTCGAGTTTTGTGATTGAATTGTATCCTTCTGTGATTGTCCTTCGTTTAGAGAGTATATCATATTGTGTTTAGTTGTAATTGTGACCTAGAACAGTATTCTACCGCCGACACTGCGGTGTAGGCTGGACGTACCTGCTTATCGTACCCCTACACTGGGTGCGGGTCGTGACACATATGGTATATCGGCATGGCCCCTAGTGTCGACTTGATAAGCACTGCTCTGCCCGCATGTGACAATAGGTTGCTTTTCAACCTGCTAACCGAGCATCACATTTGTCTACAAGAGAGTTATAGGTAGCTCGTCGACTCTTTTGCAGAAGAAGATTATGACTCAGGTATTTAGCAATTGTTGACATAATATTGAGATGTAGAAGATCCGCCATCGCCTTTTGCTCTTGCAACAAAACATTAATGCTGAAAGTAATACTTGATTTTGTATAGTTTATCAATTGGCCCGACCACTTGGCAAACCTTTGGAGGATTGCTTGTACTATAATAAGCGATGAGGGCGTAGCCTGGCCAAATATAAGTAAATCATCAGCAAAAAGAAGGTGATATGTGGACAGGACATACCGATTTATCCGAATTCCTTGAAATAAATCATCTCTTTCATAGCGATGAAATAGTCTTGTGAGGACATCCGTGCACATGATAAAAATGTATGGAGACAGTGAACACCCTTACCGAATTCCTCTAGTTGGTCTGAAGAAGCCCTCAGCCCTACCATTAATAAGGATGGAGAATGAACCACTACTGATACACTTCATGATAAGTGAGTTGGTATGTTTTTAAAGCCAAACCCCTGCAGCACATCTCTGATGAACGTCCAATCCAGACGATCATATGCCTTCGCCATGTCTATGCTTAGAATGTAAGATTTTTTCTTCTTAGGAAATCTCTTCATAACATGGATAACTTCCTGTGCAATGACAATATTATCGGTGATGTGCCTATTCGGAATAAACGCATTTTGATTTGAAGCTATGAGTCTATCCATCATAGGACGAATCCGAGTTACGAGAAGCTTCGAAATGACTTTGTATGACACATTACATAGAGAGATTGGCCTGAAGTCGGATGGTGTTGAAGGACTTGGGCACTTCGGAATGAGCACGAGGTTTGTGTGGTTTAAACTCTCAGGAAGCTGGCCCGTACAAATGAATCTTTGAACCATACGAGTGATGTCCTCGCCCACCACCTGCCAATTCTTTTGATAGAACGTTGCCGGTAGTCCGTCCGGTCCCGGTGATTTAAGAGGTCCCATACTTTTGAAAATGAGCTCCACTTCTTCCGCACTGGGGACAGAACCTATGAATTCATCTTCATCATATGTGATTTGGTTTGACGAGTTGATAAAGGCCATATCGGTTGGTTCAGTATCTACGGCTTGGAATTTTTTTTTGAAATGATCGATCAAATCAAAGTCGACACTATCTTCTTTTGATCATTCGTCCAAACGCCAATTGAATCTTGTAGGGCATGTATCGCATTCTCCCTTCTTCTATTTTTTGCCTTTGTGTGAAAATACTTGGTGTTTTTGTCACCATTTTTGATCCAATTGCACTTTGCTCATTGATGCCAATACGCTTCTTCGATGGCCAACAGATCATTCAACTCTTTCCCAATAACGGTTTCGTCCCGTAGACCTTCGGAAGATACATTAGCAGTTTGGATATTAAGGAGCCTTCTTTGGAGGTGAGCGATGCGGGATTTGATATTCCTGAACTTGTTCCTGCCCCATTGGTGAAGACCCGCAAGTGTAACCCGTAGTTTCTGTACGAGATCCGAGCAATCATTGGGAAGAGTTTTTGACCATAAGTCCTTGAGTGTCTCCATGAATGCAGGATGAGTCATCCAATGAGCCTCGGATTGCAAGATGTTCTTCTTTGTGTGCACTTTGTTGTTTGAATTGAGAATGATAGGAGCGTGATCGCTATTGTATCGAGGGAGGACGGAGACAGTAGCGAATGGAATTGGTAGTTGCGTCAAACGTTCTCACTAATATATATATATATATATATATATATATATATATATATATATATATATATATATATATATATATATATATATATATATATATTTTTTTTTTTTCTCACTAATATATATATATATATATATATATATATATATATATATATATGAGGAGGGATCCGCATCCCCTCACTTTTTCATTCCCATGTATCCCCATGATAACACCCATTAGATCTTGTTTAAGTCATCTAATCTTAACCATTAAAAAATCAACGATTAAGATTAGATGACTTAAACAAGATCCAATGAATGTGAAAGAGAGGATGCAAAAGTGAGAGGATACGGATCCCTTTATATATATATATATATATATATATATATGTTTTTTTCCCTATCAAACAAACATCCGAATTGCATCCCATGAACCAATGGAAACAATAGCGATGTATATAAGGAGTCACACTGCGTCGGCCCGGAGCTCGTGGGGCTTCGAGACGAACTTTCTACATGGAACTCCCATATATAATATAAAAAAAAATTAAAACTAAAGTAGTTTAAAAATATTATCATTAACAGAAATTGAATTAAGGACCTCATATATACAAGCATAACATAATAATCACTCCATCATAATTGTTATATGTTAGATGAGGCCTATGAAATATAATAAATCTATTTTAGATTAAAAAATATTAATATATTTATTTTTAAATTGATTTTTTTAGACTTCTGATCTGTAGGTCCTGGACAATCGTTCTGACTGCGGCCCTGGAGTCATGTTATTATCATCATATCTGAATCATTTGTTTATGGACCATGACTATCTAACATTATCTAAACGTTAGACAACGTATGTTATTATGGACTATGATTGTCTAATATTATCTAACAGTTTAATACTTGATATAGGTGATCTATGATAATCTAATATTATCCAACAGTTCATTTCTGTTGACATAGATAGGCATAAAATGTAGCGTTTTGGGATGAAAATGTAACGTGATCAGCACGGAGGATTTATAGTTTTTATTATTTCTTCTCCATCCTCCTATTTACTTCTCGTTTGGTTTCCGGAAAGGAATGGGAAGAAATCAATTTTTTGATATTTTTTTCTTTGAAAATTATATTTTTTATTAATTTTTCTTTCGGATGTTTTAAAAGTTAAAAAAATGGAAAAGGAAGATGAATGCTTCAAGGTGGAAAAATAATTTCTTGCTTGGATGAATGAAATCATTTTTTTCTAACTTTCCTTCCATTGAAAATCATTTTTCTTTCGCCCTCAATTCTTTTGTCATCAAACATAGAAAAATAATGACCAAACTTTCCTAACCCCATGATTCCACGAACCAAACGAAAATGAATGAAAAGAAAATCAATTCCTTGGCATTATTTTTTCCTTTAGGAAATTATAATTTATATTGGTTTTCCTTTCGATGTTTGAAAATGTCAAAAAATTTGGAAAAGAAAGTAAATACTTCAAGGTAGGAATGTCTCCCCTAATCAATTTCTTGGCATTTTCAAATAATCATTTTTTCAACCTGAAGTATTCACTTTTCTTTTCAATTTTATTGACATTTCCAAACATCAAAATAAAAAATCAATAAAAATTGTAATTTTCTAACCGAAAAATATATCAAAGAATTGATTTTCAAGGAGATCTTTAGATATTTTGTTCGAACAATAATATCCTTCTTTCCAAACATGTAAGTTTAGGTAATAGTAGTATCATAAAATTAATAAAATAATATTTATAAAAAATTAAATAAATTAATATTCATATCCATGTGAGCCAAACATATAAAGAAAAAAAATATAAAATAGATTTATATGAATACGAAAACTTCATCCGAATCATGATTAGATAAATTGACTAGATAAAAGACTTGTTTGTATTTATCCAACAGTAGTGAACCATTTCAAATTTGAAATTAGGTAAAATAATCATCATGCAGTTTAAAGAAAGCATGCACAACAAGAAACACCAAAGTTGTAAACAAGAACTAGTACTACTACTTCATAAACACTAGCCGGCGTAGATGTGGACTCCGATGGCAATGAGGAAGATGGTGATGAGTCCGAAGAAGATGACAGCGTGGACGAGGATGGAGACCCCGCTCGTGTGCATGCTGCCGAACTCGATCACCCTTCCACGGCCGGGGAGCTGGAACAGCAGCCCTGGCTGCAGAAGCACGAACAACACCACCGCTATCACCACCGGACCCCAATCCGCCATCTCTCTCTTCAAGAATAGAATGGAGCGGAAATGGATAAAGTGAATGAAAGAGAATGGTCTTCCTTCTCGAGATGCTGCGAGGAGCATGTAACGTGAAGAGTGTGGGAAGAAGTGAAGGGGACCGAGGGGGCGGTGGAGTGGATGCGTCCGGATCGAGGTAGCTTGTGCAGGGCTCACGTCAGAGTCCGACTAGTCTCGTCAGGGGTGGCCTTGGGCCCAGGCAGCCTGGGCAATGGCCCAGGGCCCAAAACCAAGAGGGTGTCTTTGTTTTTTTTTTTATATATATGTTATAGGTATTAAAAAAAAAATTGGGGGGGGGGGGGGGGGGGGGGGGGGGGGGGGGGGGGGGTGGTTTATGGAGCTCTTTCTGTCTGGGTATCTGCGCTGCCTCCGCTCCGATTAGGAAGACCAAAGGTAACTTCTTTCACTCGAAATCCCTAAAGTTCTCTCTTTTTATTGATTGCTAAATCCATTCTTCAAACAACATCTTCCATATTTTTCTTTCCAAAGTTTTAAACTTCAATTTTCTTCTACAGTTCTACTTGTTTCTTCTTTAATTCAAGAAAATCAAAGTGTGGAGAAGGTTTTGTCAGTAGCAAGTTGGAGTCGATCGATTAGACAAGGAATTTTTGACGACTAATTTTCAAATTTTCTTGAAAGAGGTAATATAGTTTGATAATTAGATTGGATCTATTATTGTATTTCTATTGCTTAATTTATTCAATTATTTGTTTGCATCAACAATCTATCAATCTGTCGTACAAAATAGGATAATTGGGTTCTTATTTTCATGTCTACCAACTATTTGTTATATTATTACTGTCAACTGTCAAGCATCTAACTAGGATGATTGGGTTGTTATTTTGACATCCTCTAGATGTTTGTTGTATTATTACTTGTCAAGACCCGCACCCAGTGTAAGGGTACAAGTGCGTAACAACGTCCAGCCTACGCCGCGGAATCGGCGATTAGAACGCTGTTCTAGGTCACTATCTAAACCAATTCACGCAATAAATCTCAACTCCGAACGGAGGACAAGTATAGAAATAATATAACTC
>JANAVB010015200.1:6888554-6968038 GCA_029216955.1 Iris pallida
AGTTGAATGACATTCAAATGGAGGCCAATGATTATTACAGTCGACTCTTTCTTCCTTCTCATATATCGCAGTCATCCTTATTTCTTAATGCTATCCCTGTTTCCGTCACACAAGTGGATAATATTCAGCTCATGGCCAAACCATCTATGGAGGAGTTGGTTGATACCCTTAAAAGCTTGGATCAGGATAGTGCCCCTGGTCCGGATGGGTTCACAGGACGCTTCTATAGAAAAGCTTGGAAAATTGTTGGCAATGACATTCTTGAAGCGGTGCACTTGTTCTTCGATGGTTTTGCATTTCCTAGATCCATTACTAGTACTCACTTGTTGCCTATTCCGAAGGGAAAGGATCCTAAGTCGATTAAGGACTATAGGCCAATTAGTCTTTGCAACTTTATCAACAAGTTATTCTCTAAAGTTATAGCTCGAAGGCTAGCCCCTCTACTTCCTCGTTTAATCTCTCCGGAACAAAGTGACAATGTGGTCCTAGCACAGGAATTGATCAGCAAAATTCATCACAAATATAGGGGAGGGAATGCAGTTGTGAAACTAGACATGAGTAAAGCTTATGATCGCGTACATTGGGCTTTTCTTCTGAAGGTGATGCGTAAGATGGGATTTTGCAATGAATTGCTTAACTTGATCTTACACCTTTTGGATAATGTGTGGTTTTCAACTCTCATCAATGGCAGTGCGTCTAGTTTCTTTAAAAGTTTATGTGGACTTCGTCAGGGAGACCCGATATCTCCTCTCCTTTTTGTTATAGCAGCTGAAAGTCTGAGCTGTAATCTGAACACTCTGAGAGACAACAGTGGCTACACTCCATATTACTCCCCGAGTGGTTGCCCTATCATTACACATTTGGTATATGCGGATGATATAGTGCTTTTCTCAGATGGAGAGAAGAAATCTATTAAGAAGATGATGAAGGTGGTTGGGCAATATGAAGAAGCTTCGGGACAGAAGGTAAATGTAGATAAATCGGGCATTTATTTATCGAAGCTTATATCAGAGGAGCGTGTAGAGGAGATCAGAAATACATTCGAGTTCAGGGTGAACAATTTGCCTATGATTTATCTGGGTACACCTATGACTGCGGGGGTTCGCACTGCTGCTATGTTCAATGATCTAGTATCAAAAATTAGATACAAGATTTGTGGATGGCATAACAAGGCATTATCAATGGGAGGAAGGCTTATATTGCTTAAGTCAGTTCTTACTTCTATTCCGGTTTATACTTTGGCTGCATGTAACCCTCCAGCTAGTGTAATCAAAAGAGTAGAAGATATGTTTCAGAGTTTTTTTATGGGGTTCCAAGCTTGGATATGATAAACGAGTATGGGTTGCTTGGACAAAGGTGACTGATCCAATTGAAGAAGGAGGACTGGGCATTCGGCGACTACAAGATGTCCTGAATGTATTCACTGTTAAACTTTGGTGGAAAGTTAGAACTACTAACTCACTATGGGTGCAATTCATGAAAGCAAAATATTATCCTCACTCAGAATCCTCTTCTGCTACTGCTTCTCAAAGTTCATCGCATATTTGGAAGCAGATTCTCAAAGGTAGAGATCTGGGTGATGATCTAATTATTACTCAGAGTCAGGATGACAGTGAAAATTATATCTGGTCTCCTGGAAGATCGGGTTTGTTTTCGATCACTTCAGCTTGGGATAGCGTCAGGATCAGGTCAGATATTGATGACAGATTTTCTCAAATATGGAGTCCTTGTATTCCTGTAAAATGGTCGGTCCTATTATGGCGGGTGTTGTGGAGAAGACTTCCTATAGATGATACAATTCAGAGACTTGGTTTTCACATGGCTTTATCCTGCCATTGCTGTAGAAATCCGAGTACTGAGACTTTGAGTCACATTTTAGCTGAGCGGGATTTGGCTCGAGAAGTATGGACTGATTTCACTGGAGTATTTGGGATTAGAAATTCTCCAGAAGATATTGAAGATAGGATGAAAATTATATGGGTGCGAGGAAACAAACATCTGAAACAAGTTTGCCTTGGAGCGATTATCTGGGTCCTATGGAAAAATAGGAATAAATGGCGTTATGAACAATATTCCTTTGGGGGACAGCAACTTGTGTTTGAGGTGAAAAGGCAAATCAAGAAAGCTTTGGTTCGATGCTCGCATGCTAGCTTGCTGGAGAGATTGGAGTAAATTTTAAAAGTTTGTTTTGGTAATATGTAACCTGAGTTGGGACTCTAGTAATCAATAAAAGGATGGTGTTTTATTAATATATATATATATATATATATATATATATATATATATATATATATATATATAGAGAGAGAGAGAGAGAGAGAGAGAGAGAGAGAGAAACCCCCCATTTAATTCCATAATACTGAAAAGCTGAAGCTATACAAGTATACCAGAAGGCGCAAAATGCCGAAGCCTATACACGTATACTAACAAAAAGAGGGGGGAGAAAAACCCAAAATGGCTAGACCGGAGAAAAGAGGGAGCTCCAGAATGCCGACTGGCCGTGCTTGCAGAGGGATCTCTTCTTACTGCATTGCCTGATGATCTCCTTGAAAAGCTGGTAGGCGGAGTACTGATGACCTTCGTACCTCGCCTTATTGTGATTATTCCATATCACCCACGTTGCGGTAGTGCAACAATCTAGTGGCCATGGGACGCTGCTCCCCAATACCCGGCACAATCTTTGTAGATCCGGTTCCCCAAAGGTGTGTTAGGATTATATACTAAAAGCATCACTTTTGTAGTAACCTTATTTCCTTAAATTTTGAATGAGAATCATATGGGCAAATGTTTACATATTGTATTTGTTGCAAGTGTTAATGCAAATGTCCGATATTCTATATTGTAGATAATATGGTGTGCGGTGTCACAAAGAAGATCATATTATCAGTTTTCTATGGAGTATATAAATAGTTCACAACCTAGATGGACTTGGACAATCTATTGGAAAGGTTGTAGTGTAATCTGGTATTAGACTATCTTGACTATAGGTTTATACTAGTACACTTTGTGTGTATTGAACAGGACCACTTGAGCTTGTTCTCTTTGTACTGACTACATAAGAGAATAAACACCTCTGTTATTATTGATGCTTGTGCTCTTAATCCGGATATAATAACGGACATGCATGTACAATGTGCATTACTATGACTCATAAAAGAGTGAGATTCATTACGGATCAACAACCTCTATGAATTGGGTAATAACATTGTATGTATGATGGGCTGTTGATTATGAATAGAATCCATGTCCCGATACATCGGGTTGATGATGTCCTCTTAAGGAGCTCATAAGGATTGTCATGTAAACCCTGCAGGTGGATTATATCCGATATGACAAATAAAGTTGAGCAGTACTACTTAAGGATAAAAGATGTCGAATCAATATAGTTGTCAGTAACTTAATTTGATCGACGGACATACGATATCTTAACATGGAGAGCCAAACGAGCATATAATAAAAGGAGCCCACAAACATCATTTGGGATTAGGGAGGTAGTGCAACAATAGCTCATTAGAGGACCGAGCTATTGTTAATGGGCCTGGATTGTGTGTTCGGGCTGAACACGGGATATCCAGATCCGTTAGGAGGCCTAACCCTAATTTTTTCTCATGATCCCTGCCGTAGCCTATATATATCCTCTATTATCTGGCCGCCAGATTACTGATCATAAATCTAAAATTTTCTCTAAATTCGTGATTCACATAAGGAGAGAAAGAGAGGGCTGCCAAAGAGAAGAAAAGGTTGGGAGATCGTCGCCCACATGACGTCCAACTCGAGGAAGGAATACGTGCAGAAGATCTTGGGGTCGTCCGCTCGAGATTGCCAGGAATTACTTGTCTCCTTTCCGCCGCAGGTATAATTCGTGAACCCTAGTTTTCGCCTATGAAGTGTTAGAACATGTATTAGATCTGTTCAACTTTCTATCGATCAATACACACACCAAAGGAAGGGTCCTAGGAATCTCCAGTTCCATCAATTGGTATCAGAGCGGTCTTTGGATCTACGTATTGATTGATACGTCCATGTTGTCCAATAAAACCTGTGCTGTGTAATAGTCGGTAGATGTAGATCTGTTCTAACTCGGTTTTGCAGGCATCTTAGATCCAACTATTATGGTCCAATGTATGTTTTTTGATTGTGTTATTTAAACCATGGACATGTCGTGGATATTGTTGTTGCTGTGGATGTAATTAAAATCACGAGGGTTGATCGTACGTACTATTTTAAATTTTTCAATCTAGATTATGTGTGAACTCCTTCGGGAGGCATATAATTGATGTAATTTTAATTATTTTTGATTAATCGTGATGGCGATGGTGGCTGTTTCTGACGCCGGACGAGATGCTGGTTTTAAGCAGTCCAGAGGCAGACATATAATTTTCGATGAAGGAATCGACAGCCAAAACCTTAAAAAAAAAACAAATCGGGACGCTGTCCTGAACCCCGCGACCTGACCGGGCAGGTCGAACCCCAAATAGATCTGCGCAGCGCCAGATTTTGGATTCGGATAGTTGAGGACGGAGCAGCAAAGATGACCATAATAGTTGGATATTTTTCTCTTATTTTTGTCATTTTGCTTTTTTTGATTATGCATGTTTATTATTGTGTGGTTGTTTTTTTTTGAAAAACTAAGCCTACATTAATAATGGACAACATGGACATAATATCAACTAGTAGAAAAACCCTCATTGTTAAATAACTAAGTGGGAGAGGATTTTTATTTAGTATAAATCCTATAGTCTCCATTACTGGTTTGTAGGTGATGTAATTATACTTGTGTGTTGGCTTTAGTGCTTTCCTCCATATCGGATGAGTATAATTATGGATCACCAGTACAAACTTCCTTAGGGATAATTGTAGAAAGTTACCTAGTATGTGTTCACTTCTCCATCTGAAGGAACTCCTTACAAGGTAATGGACTTAGTATTAAGTAATAGTATACACTTAGATACAAATAATGGTATCCTCCCCATCGGAGTCACTGCTATTATTTGTATGACCAGAGCAAGACCAGCATATTAATTTTATTTGTCATAAAGTTATGTTGACATTATAGTAAAATTAATAAAAAAAATCTACTTGAACAAAGTTGAATTTGTATACGTCCACACTATCGTGGCATGCTAAATTCATGGTGTTCAAGGTGTTGGTGAATTTCTTATTATTGTTTTGAGGGAATCAATATTTAGTTAATTCAAAAAGTTTTTTTTGTCCTACATAATTTTATTTATGTGATTCTCAGGATTTCAAAAATGGGTTCTTTCAGTCCACTTATGGTGATTCTTAAAGAAAACAAATTTACTAGACCTAATTATATTGACTGGAAACGTAATTTGGATATTGTTTTGACTGTTGAGGAGTACAAATATGTACTTGTTGAGGAATGCCCACCTAAGCCTGATGCTAACTCTGATGAAGAGGTCAAAGAGGCTTATAAGAAGTGGAAAAAGGCAGATGAGATGGCGCGGTGTTACATTCTGGCATCTATGTCAAATGTACTGTAACATCAGCATCAGGCCATGGCCACTGCTTATGACATGATGTATAACCTCAAGGAACTCTTCGGACATCAGAGTAGAGCAGCTAGGCAGTTTGCTATGAAATGTTTGATGAATACAAAAATGGCTGAGGGTACACCAGTAAGGGATCATGTTCTCAAGATGATGGGTCATCTGAATGAGATGGAGATCCTTGGAGCTGAAATCGATGGAGAATCCCAGGTCGATATCATTCTCGGGACTCTGCCTAAAAGTTTTGACAATTTATGCCTTAATTACAACATGAACAAAAGGTTATATAGTTTGGCAGAACTTGTAAAAGAGCTACAGGATACTGAATCTCTCTTTAGGCAGAGTAGTCATATTTTTGTTTCTGAAAAGGCTTCTACTTCTAAGCCAAAAGGCGGTAAGAAGAAGAATAACATTCAGAAACAGGCAAACTCAGCAAAGAAGGGCATGGGACCTCAAGGCGCGGTGAAAAAGTCGAAAGGCAAATGTTTCAAGTGCAAAGGGTCAGGACATTGGAAGACTGATTGTCCACTTATCAAACAAGGGAACAAAGAAGGTATATCTCATTTACTAGTAGTTGAAACATGTTTAGCGATGTTATCTACCGGCACCTGGTGTGTAGATACATGAGCCACTAATCATGTCTGCAATACATTGCAGGGGTTCCAGGAAACCAGACGGCTCAGTGATGGAGAGATATGCTTGTTCGTGGGTGATGCTACAAAAGTATCGGTCGTTGCATTAGGAGATGTCACTTTATCTTTTGGTAGAAATAAGTCTTTGACATTGAGAGATTATCTTTATGCACCTTCACTTAGAAGGCATTTAGTTTCTGTTTCTATGTTAGTTAAGGATGGATATTCAGTTTATTTTAATGACAATATTGTTATTAGAAAGAATAAACATTTTATCTGTTCTGGTGCATTAGTTAATAATTTGTATGTCATTAATCCTATTTCGCCCACAATACAACTTATGGAAATGAATAATATGTCATCTAACTTATATAAGAGAAAAAAACCTTCTTGTATGAACCAAACATATCTTTGGCACTTGCGATTGGGGCATATTAACCTAAGAAGGATTCAAAGACTGGTTGAAGATGGACCTTTGAGTTCATTGGAAGTGGAAGCACTACCAGTCTGTGAATCCTGCTTGGAAGGTAAAATGACCAAAAGGCCTTTTACGGCAAAGGGATATAGGGCCAAAGATGTGTTGGAATTGGTTCATTCTGATTTATGTGGACCCATGACTATCCAAGCTAGATGTGGCTTTGAATATTTTGTCACATTTATTGACGATTATTCAAGGTATGGATACATTTATTTGATGCGCCGTAAGTCTGAGTGCTTTGAGAAATTCAAAGAGTACAAGGCTGAAACGGAGAAACGTCATAAAAATGTATCAAGTCATTACGATCAAATCATGATGGCGAGTACCTCTTTGGAGAGTTTAGGGATTATTTATCAAAGGCTGGGGTTGCATCCCAATTGACTGCACCTGGAATGCCCCAGCAGAATGGTGTAGCTGAAAGAAGGAATAGAACTCTTATGGAGATGGTTAGATCAATGATGAGTTATTTGGATTTGCCAGATTCGTTTTGGGGATATGCCTTAGAGACTGCAGCTTATATTTTGAACTTGGTTCCTTCTAAGTCAGTACCTCTTACTCCCACAGAGCTGTGGATTGGGCGTAAGCCTAGTCTGAAACATGTTCGCATTTGGGGTAGTCCAGCGTATGTGCTGAATGGGAAAGCAGATAAGTTGGAATCTCGTACAGAAGTACGCTTGTTTGTAGACTATCCAAGAGGAACGAAAGGAGGTTTATTTTATAGTCCTAAGGATCAGAAGGTCATTGTTAGCACCAATGCCCGATTCTTAGAGGAAGACTATGTGATGAACCATAAACCCACAAGTAGAGTTGTTCTAGAAGAACTAAGACGTGAGATACCGAGTACTTCAGTACCAACAGTACAAGAGGATGAACCACAAATAACTGCACAATGTGTCACAAATGTTACACCACAACCGATAGTGCCTCGTCGTAGTGGAAGGGTTGTGATACAACCTGATAGATATATGTTCTTGGGAGAGTCGTCAGACTTCGTCCCTGAGGAACAAGATTATGATCCCTGTACCTACAATGAAGCACTCCAAGATAAAGATGCAGAGTCTTGACAAAAAGCAATGATATCTGAAATAGAATCTATGGATTCTAATCAAGTCTGGAAGCTTGTAGAACCACCCGTTGGTGTAAAAGCCATTGGATGCAAGTGGGTCTATAAGAGAAAAAGAGGATCAGATGGTAAGTTTGAAACCTTTAAAGTTCGGCTTGTAGCAAAAGGTTTTACTCAAAGAGAGGGTATCGATTATGAGGAAACCTTTTCTCCTGTAGCCATGCTTAAGTCTATTCGGATTCTTTTATCTATTGCAGCTCATCTCGATTATGAGATTTGGCAAATGGATGTCAAGACAATTTTCCTTAATGGAAGTCTTGAGGAAGACATCTATATGAAGCAACCAGACGGGTTCATTGAAAAGGGCCAGGAGCATCTTGTTTGTAAGCTCAAGAAGTCCATTTATGGACTTAAGCAAGCTTCCAGATCTTGGAACATATGTTTTGATCAGGTGATAAAATCCTATAGATTTGATCAATGTCAGGATGAATCATGTGTATACAGAAAGTGTGACAGAAACGTGGTGGTATTCCTAGTACTTTATATGGATGACATCTTGCTCATTAGAAACAATGTGAAGGTATTATCTAATGTAAGGGTATGGTTATCCAAACAGTTTGATATGAAGGACTTGGGAGAAATAGGTCACATCCTTGGGATCAAAGTTCTACGAGATCGCAAGAAAAGGATGTTGGGCTTATCCCAAGCTTCCTATATCAATACTGTACTAACTCGTTTTAGTATACAAAATTCTAAGAAAGATTTCTTACCTTTTAGACATGGAATTACTCTATCAAAGGAGTAATGTCCGAGGACACCTAAAGAGATAGAGAATATGAAGGCAGTTCCTTATGCTTCAGTAGTAGGAAGCTTAATGTATGCAATGCTATGTACGAGACCAGACATCTGCTTTGCCGTAGGCATGGTCAGCAGATATCAGTCTAACCCAGGACAAGAGCACTGGACTGCCGTAAAGCATATTATGAAGTACCTGAAAAGGACTAAAAAGTATATGCTAGTTTATCAGGCAGATAGTTTAGTTCCCTTGGGGTATACAGACTCAGATTTTCAGTCAGATAGGGATTCCAGGAAATCTACCTCAGGTTATGTGTTTACTTTGGGAGGTGGAGCCATTGTGTGGGGGAGTATCAAGCAAAAATGTATTGCTGATTCCACCATGGAAGCCGAGTATGTGGCAGCCAAAGAAGCGGTTTGGCTCAGAAACGTTCTGTTGGACTTGGATGTGGTACCTAGTTTGCCTAAGTCTATTACACTTTATTGTGATAATAGTGGTGCAGTTGCAAACTCGAAGGAACCACAAGCCCATAAGACATGCAAACACATTGAGCGCAAGTACCACCTGTTACGAGATTTCGTAAAGAAAGGAAAAGTTGCTATGATCAAGATAGCATCAGCCGACAACCTAGCTAATCCTTTTACAAAGAGCTTACCAGCTAAGGCTTTTGACAGTCATGTTGAGGGAATGAGAGTCAGATGTGTAGCTGCATGGCTTTAAGTATAAGTGGGAGATTTTTAACAGTATACTGAAAAGCAACGCTTTGAGTATAAGTGGGAGATTGTTAGGGTTATATACTAAAAGCATCACTTTTGTAGTAACCTTATTTTCTTAAATTTTGAATGAGAATCATATGGGCAAATGTTTACATATTGTATTTATTGCAAGTGTTAATACAAATGTCCGATATTCTATATTGTAGATAATATGGTGTGCGGTGTCACACAGAAGATCATATTATCAGTTCTCTATAGAGTATATAAATAGTTCACAACCTAGATGGACTTGGACAATCTATTGGAAAGGTTGTAGTGTAATATGGTATTAGTCTATCTTGACTATAGGTTTATACTAGTACACTTTGTGTGTATTGAACAAGACCACTTGAGCTTGTTCTCTTTCTACTGACTACATAAGAGAACAAACACCTCTGTTATTATGGATGCTTGTGTTCTTAATCCGGATATAATAACAGACATGCATATACAGTGTGCATTACTATAACTCATAAAAGAGTGAGATTCATTATGGATCAACAACCTCTATGAATTGGGTAATAACATTGTATGTATGATGGGCTGTTGATTATAAATGGAATCCATGTCCCGATATATCGGGTTGATGATGTCCTTTTAAGGAGCTCATAAGGATTGTCATGTAAACCCTGCAGGTGGATTATATCCGACATGACAAATAAAGTTGAGCGGTACTACTTAAGGATAAAAGATGTCGAATCAATATAGTTGTCAGTAACTTAATTTGATCGACGGACGTACGATATCCTAACATGGGGAGCCAAATAAGCATATAATAAAAGGAGCCCACAAACATAATTTGAAATTAGGGAGGTAGTGCAACAATAGCTCATTAGTGGACAGAGCTATTGTTAATGGGCCTGGATTGTGTGTTCGGGCTGAACACGGGATATCTAGATCCGTTAGGAGGCCTAACCCTAATTTCTCCTCATGGTCCCTGCCGTAGCCTATATATCCTCTATTCTCTGGCCGCCAGATTACTGATCATAAATCTAAAATTTTCTCTAAAATCGTGATTCACGTAAGGAGAGAAAGAGAGGGCTGCCAAAGAGAAGAAAAGGTTGGGAGATCGTCGCCCACACGACGTCCAACTCGATAAAGGAATACGTGCAGAAGATCTTGGGGTCGTCCGCTCGAGATTGCCAGGAATTACTTGTCTCTTTTCCGCCGCAGGTATAATTCGTGAACCCTAGTTTCCGCCTATGAAGGGTTAGAACACGTATTAGATCTGTTCAACTTTCTATCGATCAATACGCACACCAATGGAAGGGTCCTGGGAATCCCCAGTTCCATCAGTCTTGCAGCGTTTGGAGAGGAGGCTCCATACCTTGACCAGAAGATCTCCCCTGCAGAAGATGTGGTCCACCGTCTCCAACTGTCTGTCTTTGTAGTATGTACACGCTGAGGCAAGGCTGTACCCTATAGTGGTAAGTGTGTCGTCTGTGGGGAGGATATTTCTTAGGGTTCTCCAAATAATGAAGGACCACTTCTTTGGGATGCATGTCTGCCAGAACGGAGCGATGCTTGGGGAAGGGGGGTACCGTGCCGCGGACCATTCTTCTGACCGAACTGACCGAGAAGAGCCCAGATGTGTCTTCCAGCCACCGGAACTCGTCAACGTGGTCCCCACTCGTCAATTCGCTGTGACGGATGAGCTCAACCGCCTCGGGCCCCGCCCAGTTCCGAACCTTGTTCCAGTTCTAGTTATTATCGTTGGTGTTCCACATATCCTTGATCTAGCAGAACCTGTGAGCTTCTGAGTGATTTGGGAGTAAGGTATCTCCCACCCATCTCTCGAGGAACACAGAGGATTCACCGTCGCCCACCTTGAGCCGCATCACCGGATCGGCAAGAGACCGCCCGATCAGACTACGACGTCACGCTGCGGAGGACCTGCTGTTGGAAATGGCTATCAACGGATGGATATGCTTGAAGTATCTGGCCTTCATGAATCTGGTCCATAAGTTCTAAGTGGTGCAGATTTTCCACCATAGCTTCTTCGAAAAGGCTTTGACGATGTGGGTGAGTTTGGTGAATCCCAGGCCCCCCTCTCCGGTCGGTCGCACCATGGTGTCCCAGCTCGCCCAATGGTGCTTGTTCTCGCCTTCACTATGACCCCAAAAGAAGTTGCTAAAGATGCTCTTAATCAAATTAAGAACTTTTTTTGGGGGGAGCACGCTGCTAGGGTGTAAATGGGGATAGATGAGAGGACGTGCTTGATGAGGATTATCTTGCCGCCCGGGGATAACGTTGCATTATGCCATCCTTCGAACCTAATGCGGTTGATCAGGTCTTCGAAGATTTCTGTATTGGATTTCCCGTACATGAGGGGGAATCCAAGATAGTGGAATGGCGGGTATTTGATGGGGAAGGAGGTGGTATTGGCGAGGATGTCCGCTTGCTCTCTCTTGATCTTGTGGTGGGCGTAGATGACGCTTTTATCCGAGTTGACTTTCTGACCGGAGCAACTGGCATACCTCTGGAGATGGGTGATGATAGGGCAGTCACTGGCTGTATGATAGTGATGGAAGTTGGTAGAGTTAGCCATTTTGTTAAGGTTCCTGCTCAAGGCGTCCGCGGTGATGATGAACATGGTGGATGATAGGGGTCGCCTTGCCTAACCCCGTGACTGAATTTGAAGAATCCGTCAGCCTGGCCGTTGATAACAGTGGAAAACCAGGAGTTGTTGATAGATCTCCACACTATGTTGGTCCAGATTTCGGAGAACCCGAAGGCACTGAAGACCCAGATCATGAATTGCCAATCCAGTCTGTCGTAAGCTTTTTTCATATCTAATTTGATAGCAATATTGCTCCCTTTCGCCAGAAATTTTATGCTGGTGATTAATTCTTGAGCTAACATGATGTTATCCTAGATGTTCCTGCCGCGAACGAACCCGCTCTGCTCCTCGAAAATGATCTTGGGGAGGATAATAGACATACGAGAGGCGACGATCTTGGATATGATCTTGTTGGTGAAGGTGCAGAGACTGATAGGACAAAAATCACAGAGTGTCTCCGGATTATCTTTCTTCGGAATGAAGATCAGGATGGTGCTCGAGATGGCACGTGGGTACCTGGTTCCTTGAAAGAAGGCAGCAATCGCTGCATGGATGTCAGCCTTAATGATGTCCCAGCAAGATGGAAAAACCCCTCGGAAAACCCGTCCGGACCTGGGATACTATGCTGGTCGAGAGCCCAGATGGCTTCTTTCATCTCTAGTTCTGACGGAGGAACCTCGAGCTGGATGTTATCCCCATTGATAATAAGGTTAGGAATTTCCTCCAGAAATGTCTGATCCCTGTAAATCATTGTCACGTCCAGAACCAGAATACTGGAGAGCAGGGACGTACATAGCCAGCTACGTATATTGAAGTGCAACCCACCTCGCTATACGGTCATGGTTGTCTAGATACATGAGGGTTTAACTACAAGCTAACAGTCTCCTATGGTCATGAACAAGCCTATTATCTCAATCTCAAGCAAGCAATAACAGTTACAAGATGTCAGAGCACCAAATATATAATAGCAAGGCGTCCCATACATTACATATTCGGATGATCATGAAGCTAGTCGTACAAAATGTCAGGACTAGCAAGAGTTTCAGTCATACATGATCAACCCTAGGATTTGTCAATCATGTTACAGCCCGTAGGCAGACAGTAAGTAAAATTGCAATCGATCTAAACAGGTAATTGCCGGCTAAACGCCTCAAAAGAATAATTTTACAAATAAGTAGGGGGACAAAAAGAAATCCACTCGTTGCCAGGGTTATGCCTGGTGGTCACCATATGGCTGGAAGACAGGTAAATCCTCTGGTGCTGCTCCGATATCTGGCCACACAAAACCAGCTGGGTTAGACCCCAGAAAGAGTAAGTGCCACAAATGAGGCTTCACTTAGGAACTAAAACCAGGAATTAGCACAGAAGTATAAATAAATAGTAAGAGCTGGAAATGAGGAAAACATACTAGGATGATATACGACGAGATAACCATGGAACTATTCAGATAACCAGGTTACAACCCGTAAACCAAACAAGGACCGGGGTTGTAACCCTTCATCCGAACGGAGCTTGGCTTCCCACCATTTATCGACAGTTAACGTAAGAAATCAAGACATGTAATAATCTTGTACATGATCAAGACAAGACAAGACTGGTTGTTTCCCATCCAATCAATCACGGCCAAGCAATAATTACGGCTTGATACTTTAACTAACTAGGGTTATCACATGCCTAGTTACTAACAAGATTCAGCGAGATTATTCTACAGCCACAAGCCCTGCAGACCATCCAGGTTACCCAGGTCGAATATTAAGGGTTGAATTCAGGTGGGTACATCGTCCAGGAAATGCATGTACCCTTAAGTAGCTTGAAGGGTGCAATACATGACAGTGTGCTGGAAATGTGCTCTACTCGAAGACAGGCTACAGATTCCAGGCGCACCCAGGTAACGGGATTGCCTGTAGCTGGGAAATCTCTTCATGACTACTGTATTATTCTAGTTATTAGCCTTAGTCTAATTTAGTAGGTACCCCTAACCGTGGTACTCAGGAGTCCCATCCTAAACATGATACAAGACAGGATTGGTTCATTCGTACAAGCACAATCGCCCACGGTGTCCAAGTTATTCATACTTGTCATGTCAAGTAGCCATCGTAACAGCTTATCAAGATATGTCATGTCAGGTCTACTTGTCAGGAGTGCGCCACGGTGGGCCACTATCATGTCATGTTACTTATCAAGAGTGCACCACTACGAGTCACTGTCGTGTTCAGTAATTTATGTACAAAATAACATAGCACAAGCATTCCGTCAGGGGACCCAACTTACAGGGAGGGTTGCAAGACATGAGTCCAATAAGTAACAATTAAGCCATAAAAACAAGGTTATAGAAGAGCCATGCGGTTCGGGTATATGCGGCATCACGATCACTGGATCCCATGCGGCCATTAAAGGAGAGCGCATACGGCTCAGGAGGGGCAGAGGCATGCGTCCAGGGAGACAAGGGCGCAAGCGGCTCAAGAAGTCGGGCCTCATGCGGCCAGCGGAAGGGGAGGGCCTCATGCGGCTGGGAATGGACGGGCGCATGCAGCAGTGGGGAAAGAAGTCCATGCAGCCAGGAATGACTTGGGTCCTCATGCGACTGAATAGAGACTAGTTCATGCGACTGGGTAGAGCGGGTTTTCATGCGGCTGGGTTCAATTCATGCGGCCGAGATGGACTTATGCGGCCAGGGGATCTTATGCGGCTGGGAATGAGCAGAATGCTTATGCGGCTCGCGGAAAGCAAGGCTTATGTGGCTGGATAGTGAAGAAGTCCATGCGGCTCAAATCCACAAACTTATGCGTCCGAGTCCAACGAGTGCACATGCGGCTGGATTAATCAGGACACATGCGGCTCGGAGTGACCCATGGCCTATGCGGCAAGGAGGAAAGGCTGGTGTGGCTGAGCCAATGCGGCTAGAACTGGAACATGCCGTATAAGGCTATGCGGCTAAGTTCATGCGGCTGGAACTGTTCTTTTTCTCCAAATTTTCGAGAAGAAGAGCACCATGAAGCCATGCTTCCAAGCTCCATAAAATCTTCATCCAGAGTCCAAAACTGAACTTTCATAGGTCAAATCGGAGCAGAATGAAATCCTCTACAACGTGGAACCATCAAAACTTGAAAATAACAAGATTTAATAGATCAGAACCCAAGAAATCCAAAAATGACATAAACTTAGATCTACAAGCAATGAGCCATGGAATTTAGAAATGCCAAGTACTAAAGTGCTTTAGAATGATATGAAGAAAAGAATGGAACAATAAAATTCGAGTTTCTCTAAGAAGCAAGATGCACTTGCCTAAGCTCTCCCTCTATCTCTCAGGTAGGTGAGGAGTTAATAGTGGGGAAGAAGAAGAGTAATGAGGAGAGATAAAGGAGAGGAGGCTAATAAAGGGGGATGGTGGTAGTAGGTAGGGGTTCTCTCCTTGGTCCATATTGAACCAAAAGCAACCCCAAACCGAACCAAGCCAACCCAAACCAAGATGAACCAAACAATAAAATACCCAAAAAACCAAGCAAGGAGACATGCAATACAAGATAAAATATGTACACGTATTTAAAATACGTAATACGAACAACAGGCATTATAACTCTACCCACCTTAAAAGAATTCTGTCCTCAAAATTTAATTAAGAGGCTAGAGGGACAAAAGCAAGCAATACCAATCACAAGCAAGTTATAACTAGGCAATCAAATCAAGCAATCAATCATGCAAGCAAGGAATCAAAGGCATTAGGCATAAGGAAGACATTATACCTTACGAGTCAAACAGGTCGGGATATCGCGATCGGATATCATCCTCACGCTCCCACGTTGACTCACCCAAAGAGTGATGACCCCAAGCAACTCGAACTAACTTGATAGTCTTGTTCTTGAGTGTCTTCTCTCTCCAGTCCAGTATAGACACGGGCCTTTCCTCATACGAAAGGTTGGTACCAACAACCAATTCCAATGATCCAGGATATGGCTCGGGTCCGGGATATACCGTCGTAATTGGCATACATGGAACACGTCATGCACCTCGCTTAGCGACGGTGGAAGAGCAAGACGATAGGATACATCTTCTACTCGCTCTAGAATATCGAACGACCCTATATACCTAGGACTAAGCTTTCTTCGTACGCCAAAATGAATGACGTCACGGTTGGGCGAAATCCTCAGGAATACATGGTCGCCGACAGAAAACTCAAGAGGGCGCCGATGAGAATCGGCCCAATGACGCTGGCGATCTTGGGTAACTCGAAGATGATCTCTGACTCTTCTGACCACTTTAACTGTCTGGGCAATCATTTCTGGACCAAGCATCTGCCTCTCACCAACATCGTCCCAAGCTAGCGGGGATCTATACTTCTTGTCGTACAGTGCCTCGAACGGTGCTATCTGGATACTGGCCTGGAAACTGTTATTGTACGAGAACTCCACCAGGTGTAGGTGATCTTTCTACGAACCACCAAAGTCGAGTGTACAAGATCTCAACATGTCTTCCAAGGTTTGTATGGTAGGCTCTGACTGACCATCTGTCTGTGGGTGATACGCTGAGCTGAACTGGAGGCGAGTTCCTAAACTCTCTTGCAGGCTACGCCAAAAGTGCAACATAAATCTGGAATCTCTGTCCGAGGTAATACTGACTGGTACACCGTGCAATCTGACAATCTATAGGAGATATATCTCCGCTAGCTGAGCCGTCGGCTGACCAACTCTGAATGGGAGGAAGTGAGCCACTTTCGTGAGCCGGTCAACTATAACCCAAATAGCATCTCGACCAGCTGGTGATCTAGGTAATCCAGTCACGAAATCTATGGTCACATGCTCCCACTTTCATTCCGGAATCGGCAAGGGCTGAAGAAGTCTTGCTGGCCTCTGATGTTCAGCTTTAACCTGTTAGCAAACCAAACACCAAAAGACAAATCGGGCTATCTCCCTCTTCATGCCATTCTACCAGAAGTGCTGACGAATATTACGGTACATCTTCGTACCACCGGGATGAATGGAATACTGAGAACTGTGAGCCTCTCCCATGATCTCCTGCCTGATATCTCCGCTGGGTACACAAAGACGCTTACTATGCCTAAGTGTACCATCTTCATGAATGCATAACTTTGATTTCTGTCATGCCTCATACTCTGCTCTGAGTCGCTGAAGCTTGGAATCTGCTGACTGCGCCATCCGAATCCTCTCGACTATAGTGGACTGAACCTGCATGCTGGCCATCAATGCCTTGCTGGAAGAGAGAACTACTTCTATACCCACCTTCTGAAGATCTGCTAACATCTCTGGTTGCGCTGTTAGGAAATAAACTCTAGCTCTCCTGCTCAATTCATCTGCAATAATATTGGCCTTCCCAGGATGATACTGCATGTTGACATCTGTAACACCCAGTTTCTAAAATAAGAGTAATTTTGAAATTTTGTATTTTAATTTATTTAATTATGGTATTTAAAATTTTAATATAATTTTTAGTGATTTTTAATCATTTTAAAACTATTTAAATCATGGCTTATGATTTTGGTGTTTGGCTAGTGTAACCGTAGAGACTGTCTGCCCTAGAGCCTAGCCATGTGATTAGAATGTTTAATTAGTACATTTTAGCCTAGAGGGTATTTTGGTCATTTTAGGATTTATTTGAATTTATTATGATTTATGGAAATTTCTGTGAATTTAATATTAACTAAATATTGCTATGTGTTATGTTAGTTTTGACTAGTTTGAGACTTGTAGACTAGTCTAGAACCTAACCTTAGCTATGGTAACCCTAGTCTAACTTAAGTTAACCCATTTTAGTCTTTAGAGATTTGTTTTAGAATAAGGGGATTAGATTTAGTGAAATTAAGTCATGACTTATGGTTTAATGCATGACTTGTGATTTAATGACTTGTGAATTGAACCATAGGCCCATGACTTAAGCCCAAACCCCAACAATCCCACCCATGGAAGCCAACCTAGGGTTTCACACCCTATTTAATGCCTCTTCCATTTGTTCTTGCCTCTTTTATTAATTTCTCCAAGTTTTGAAGAAAGAGGTTTGTCCATTCTTCCCCAACCCATAGATTATTCATTTTAATTCCTTTTCTACTCTAGTCTTTTGCATTAGTTCCTAATCCAGCTCTGTTTCATGTCCATGGAGAGAAATCTCAGGTTTGGACCAATTTGGAGCACTTGGCCATCAAGAAGAACCACCCCCTTTTGAAACTTTTTTATGCAAATTGCACATATAGGTAACTTCCTATTCCTTCCATAGATTTTCAATTTCTTTGTATGAATAGGAAGCCCTAGGTGTCCCCTAGCCGTAGGTATTGGTTTTGTGTCGATTTGTGTCCGTTTGGTGTCCGTATCGGACACGTATCATGTTATGTGCGCAGGTGTTTGATGAAATGCCACACTCATGTTATTATTATTATTTTTAAAATGTGTTTGAATGAATTTGTAGTGCTAGGTGTAGTGTTTGATTTCGTGTCATTGATCTATAGTTTTCGTGCTGTGTCGTGTCCACATGGGGACAAGAACTTGCTGTTCTGGACAGCGTGCAGTGTCCTGCATCTCGGGCACAATATTTCACTGTATGGGATACGACGGGACACGAAATTTTGTGGGAAGGTTGGGGCTATCACTGACACTATGCTTCCAAGATTTGGGAGAATATGGTTCACTACACGCGAAGAAATCACACGTGCACGGATTCGACACTGTCGCACGCACTGTGCAGTCACACAAAATTTTGCCACTGATACGTGGCTAGACACGACACAACACGTGACGTGGACACGGTACAGGGTGTCGACCGTGTAGCCCTACACGTGGGCTACACGTGTGCACGGCCACGTGTCCCCATGTGGCCTGTGTCATGTGTTCGACACGCGTGCACGACACTGTTGGTACACAGTTTTGAGTCTATGTTCGTGTAATGGTTTGGATACGATTCGTGTCCAGTTCTGGGACACGAATGACCTGTACAACACATGTACACATACTTTAGAAATTTCCAACTCTTAGTTTACCATTTTAATGTGTTTTGATTGTTCAAATTTGAAGTTCCTGATTTTGACTGATACGCATGAGCTGTTCTTCATTCCTGAGTTTTGATTCCTATTCTAAACTGATTTCTTAATGTTTAATGGCCATTTTAATTCATGAACATGTGTGATTACCTCACTATAATGTTGTTTACTGATTTGTGTTAAGTTTTAGGGTTCAAATTGGATTTTCGATATTGGGTTGAGCTATGATTAGTGTTGACTGATACCTGTTCAGTATCGAGTGTTAGCTCCCTGTTTTATTAATTCGATTCATGTTTACATGTTATAATTCATATAATTAAATGTGTTTAGTTGCGGTTATATATGGAATCATGTTGGGGTTGTCGAGGGTTCATTGGTTTGAGTTATTTCGAGCTTTTAAATCCCATATTCCCAGCCTCACTGTATTTCGAAATATTGCTGAGTTCATTCCTGTTTTAACATGATTTCAAACCTAGTTTTGATGTTAAACTGCCATATTAAATTGTATACATGCATACTAGTTTACATTCAGATTAGCTATGATTTGTGTGGGACCATAGATTTGAAATTGATTATTTTTTTGTATATGGGAACCTAGCATATATGGATGATCATTTGTTCTCAGGTTCGTAAGAACCTGAGATGGGTTTAAGCCTTGAAATCTGGAACTTAATGAACACAAATGTTTGTTCCTCAACAGGAAATCTGAGGATGAATTCACACACACATTGCATTAATCTAAAACCTGAGAGTAGGTGTCACATTGATTGGTTTGTTGACTGTCAAATTGGTTTCCCTTCTTAAACTGATATTTACTTCCTTCCTTCTTTTTTTGAACTGAATTCTCTTGGTAGTTCACTGTCACAGGAACACACCCTCACAAGACCACAACCACTGAGCACACACACCATGCATTGACTTTACTTCCTTCCTCAGGAACTGTGTTTCCTTTCTACTTAAAAATGAAATTTGATTAAATGTTAGGTTTAATATGTAAACTGAGAATTGGTTTTGATTGTTTGTTTATTTGGGTTATCGAGTTTAGGTTTCCTTGCATTTAAAGTTCACATTTGATTCAGAGTTGGTGTTTAGGCTTGAATGGTTGAGATATGTCCTGAGATCAATGGATGCATGGTTGTGTAATGTATGTATGCATTGTTCCTTGGAAACTGAATATATATACACCACACACACATTTTTGCATTAGAAAACCTGAAAACCAAGGTTACAGGAAGACTGAATCCGAGAATAAGTTCAATCACTCACAAAAACCTGAGAATTCGAGACACACACATGAGTAAATCCTGAGACACACACATGTAAACTGATTTCTATTGACATTCACATTCTATTATTTTCTGAGAACACAATACCCTACTGATTCCTATCTTACATGAGAATCCTATCTAAACTAACTGTCATTATCATACACATTGACACACACCCTAGCCTATGGCTTTGACACACACCCAAACTGTCATCTAAATCTGAGTTTTTACATTTCCTTCATACCTTGACACATTACACTGTCAAGACCACACTACATTGCAACCTAGCCCTCTCTATCTCTAATATATATAAATTTTGTTTATGCCATGATGAATTGAACTAAATTAACCTTTCCCTCCTATCCCATGTACATGTGACACTCACAGTTCACCTTGAAGTACATGCCTTATCACTCCTTGTAACACAAAACACTCATTCACTCATATTATTGCTCTTTTCTTTCCCTCTCTCTATATCTATATATGCTTGTAAGTATGTAGACAATATATAGTGTGTATAGATTATGTGATTGACTTATGAATAGGTTTATATGCTATTGTGATATACATAACTTGTATGATATGTAGATATGTGACTAGTATATGTAATTGAACCATGACATGTAATAATTTGCTAGGTGTATATGAATGCCATGTATGTATATATATGTATGTATGTATGTATGTATGTATGTATGTATGTATGTATGTATATATGTATGTATGTATGTATGTATGTATGTATGTATGTATGTATGTATGTATGTATGCTAAATGTTATATATACTTATATGTATTGAATTGAATATAGGATATAAATATGATATTGATATCTATTTGGTTTTGGTTGATAGAGTATTGGCATAGGTTGGCTAGGCCTAGTTTGGCTAAACCTAGACTAGATTGACTAGTTGACTTCATATTTGCCTAAGGTTGACCAAGTGTCGACTTTAGCCTAGTTTGACCTAGACAGTATGTAGATGCATTGTAGATTACATTTATCATCCCCTGTATACATCTTGACTTGTGTTGCTCTAACTAGGAGTCAGGTATCTCATCTCGGATAGTACATTTACTTCAGACATTCAGATACGAGGCGAGTACATTCTCTGATCATTTCATATCCTGCTTAGAATTATTTTCCTGCTTTAAATTACTTTACTTGATACTGTCACGTTGGTCACACGGATTAGTACTATATGGATCCTTTCTTGAGATATTATCCCTTCAGGGAGCATCTGGTACTACATGTTCTGTGCGTTTCACTTACATGGCGTATCACTATGCTTCGTTGGTTCTTTGATCACTTGTGACATATACTCTTATGATCACAGAGTCTTCTTTGAATCCTTATCCCATTTATTAGCTTTCCCAGAATTCCCATTTATGGGACTACTATGTACCACCCTTCGGGGGCTGTTACATGGAATCATAACATAACCTGGTTGGATCCTTGTGTATTGATTGGGGGTACGGGGGAGTATAAATAGCCATGTGAACAATTCCAAAGTAGTATAGCCATGTACGCCTCTTTAGTATAGCCATGTGCAAATCAAGCCGTTCACATATCGATTTTGTACTCTAAATCACTAGTTACTGGTAGCTCTCTACTTATAGTAGATATTTTATTACAGCTCTCTTTCTGTTTATATTCTGTACTTTCTTTCAGTTCATGTATCTTACTTTACTGCATGATTATATTTTCTAACCTGCTATGATCTGTTGAGATGTATTGTGCTCCCTCCCGTCCTGACTGGACCTGTTAAAATTTTACAGACGATGATGAGGAACCCTTTACCCCTTACTTTAGAGCTTGCCTAGATGACACTCGCGACCTGGACCCCTGGGAGGTTCAGGCAGCTGCTGAGGATGATACCCTTGCATAGTATAGATAGCTTAGACTGTTTCTTTTCATGTTTAGCTGTTGTCCTTATTTTCGGAGTTGTATATTTTTAGAGATGATAAGACTTGTATTTCATTTCTGTTGTACCTCAGTTGAGGATTTTTCTTATCTATTTTATCATACCATATTCTATCTCTAGATCGTTATTGAGTTGTACCTCTGTGTTGGCCTCCTTACGGAGAGTATTTCATGTTAGTTAGTTATAGTTCATGACCTAGAACAACGTTCTACCACCGACACTGCGGCGTAGGCTGGGCGCTGTTACGTACTCGTACCCTCACGGTGGGTACGGGTCGTGACAACATCATAATCTACAAGAAGCTCCAGCCACCTCCTCTGACGCATGTTAAGATCCTTCTGGGTGAAAACATACTTCAGGCTCTTATGGTCGGTAAAAATCTCTACCCTATCTCCATACAAGTAGTGCCTCCACAACTTAAGTGCAAACACTACAGCTGCTAGCTCCAAGTCATGGGTTGGGTAATTCCTCTCATGATCATGAAGTTGACGTGATGCATAAGCTATTACCTTCCCATGCTGCATCAGAACACATCCCAAGCCTCTGCCTGAAGCATTACAATACACTGAGAATCCTTCGGTTCCATCTGGAAGCGTGAGAATGGGAGCCGTCATCAAGCCTCGCTTCAATTTCTCAAAAGAATCCTGGCACTCTGCTGTCCAAGCAAACCGTGCATCCTTACGGGTCAACTGGGTCAAGGGTGCCGAAATTCGAGCAAAGTCCGAAACAAATCGCCGGTAGTAGCCGGCCAAACCAAGAAAACTACAAACTTCTGCAACTGTGCTGGGTACTAGCCATGACTCAATGGCCACAATCTTCTGGGAATCCACTTCTACTCCTCCTATGGTGATAATGTGACCCAAGTACGAAATGCGATCGAGCCAGAACTCGCATTTACTGAACTTGGCATATAACTGGTGCTCTCGAGGAATCTGAAGAACCACACGAAGATGCTGCTCATGCTCTGCCACACTCTTGCTATAGACCAGGATGTCGTCTAGGAACACAATCATGAACTGATCCAAATAAGGCATGAAGATGCGATTCATGAGGTCCATGAATATAGCCGGCGCATTGGTTGCTCCAAATGGCATAACAAGGAACTCCCAATGTCCATATCTCGATCTAAAAGCTGTCTTCGGGATGTCCTGCTCTCTGACTCTGATCTGATATATCCTGACCGCAAGTCGATCTTCGAGAACACTGCTGCCCCCTTGAGTTGATCAAACAAGTCATCTATCCTCGGAAGAGGGTATCTGTTCTTGATTGTCACCGAGTTCAAGGTACGATAATCTACACATAACCTGGACGTACCATCCTTTTTTTCACAAGAAGCATCGGGGCTCTCCAAGGTGATCCACTATCACGAATGAATCCCTTGGTTCTGAGTTCTTCAATCATCTTGTACAATATCTCCAATTCTGATGGTACCATCCTGTAGACTCTTTCTGACACTGGGGCCGTCCCTGGGATCAAGTCTATAGTGAACTCGATCGCCCGCTCCGACGGCATTCCTGGAAGCTCTTCTGGGAAAACATCTGGAAACTCTTAAACTATCCGAGGTAACTGCACCGCTGCTACTGCCATCCGTAATATTGGAGGAGAAGATTCAACTTCGCCTCGGGAAAAAGAAAACTTCAGCTCGTTTGGAATGCTAAAAACAACCCAGCCAATGTGGCAGTCTATTCTAGCATACTGGTTCCTCAACCAATCCATCCCTAAGACCACATCATAATCGGCCATCGGGAATTCTATCAATCTAGCTGGGAATTCTCTACCGCTAACTACGTTCCGACACGAGGAAAACATTCTATCTACTTCCAAAATTCTATTACCAATATGTATATTGAGCCTTACTGATAGTGACTCAGGCTCCAATCCTATCCGTGTCGCGAATCGTGCAGACATAAATGAATGCGATGCACCAGAATCAAATAAAGCTGAAGCTGGAAAGGAGTTGACGAGAATAGTACCTACCACTACCTCTCCTGGTGCCAATCCTTCCTCTACGATCATCACCATAGCCCGACCGTGCCCTCGGGGTGCTGATCCCCTCTGCTGAAATCCTTGCTGCCTGCTCTGGATCTGGGCTTGGGCTTGTGCATACTGCTGGAGGTGTTGTTGCTGGAATGCCTGGGACTGAGGCGGCAAGGGCCTCTGAGGCTGATACTGCTGCTGTTGGACTGGACCTAGTCCTCTCACTGAAGAGCTAGAAAGGTTGGACGATGATGAACCTCCGCTATTCGGGCATGACCAAACCTTATGATCTGCTGCTCCACAAGCCAGGCACAATCCCTGCGCCCTGCGACATTCTGCCACCACATGTCCTGGCTTCCCGTAATGAGAACATCCTACTGCAAAAGATTGCTTCTGCTTCTACTGCTGAGGGTACGTCGGGGCTGAATGTTGAACCGACGTTACTGAGGCTGTCCTCCTCGGAGCTCCAATAGTCAAAGCCCTGGCTGCCGAGGATGGTGCTGAAGACTGATTCATCTGGTCGTGAGATCTCTTCCGACCTTCGGCCCTATCCACGATCCTCTGGGAGGTATATTCATGCCTCCTGGCTGCTCTCAAGACTGCATTAAAAGTCTGATGCTCAAACTGCTCTACTGCCAATAAAATCTCGAGATGGAGCCCCTGCTGGAACCGCTGGGCTCTATCAAACTCGGTCGCCACCAAGGTGGGAGAAAACCGACTAAGCCTGAAAAACTCGGCCGTATATCCGTCGACCGTCCTGCTCATCTGCTTCAGATTGGTGAACCTGGTCCGTAGATCGTATCGAGCTACAGCATCAAAATACTGATGGAACTGGGGATTCCCAGGACCCTTCCTTTGGTGTGTGTATTGATCGATAGAGAGTTAAACAGATCAAATACGTGTTCTAACCCTTCATAGGCGGAAACTAGGGTTCACGAATTATACCTGCGGTGGAAAGGAGACAAGTAATTCCTGGCAATCTCGAGCGGACGACCCCAAGATCTTCTGCACGTATTCCTTCCTCGAGTTGGACGTCGTGTGGGCGACGATCTCCCAACCTTTTCTTCTCCTTGGCAGCACTCTCTTTCTCTCCTTACGTGAATCACAAATTTAGAGAAAATTTTAGATTTTTTTAATCATTAATCTGGCGGCCAGAGAATAGAGGATATATATAGGCTACGGTAGGGACCATGAGGAGAAATTAGGGTTAGGCCTCCTAACGGATCTGGATATCCCGTGTTCAGCCCAAACACACAATCCAGGCCCATTAACAATAGCTCGGTCCACTAATGAGCTATTGTTGCACAACCTCCTTAATCCCAAATTATGTTTGTGGGCTCCTTTTATTATATGCTCGTTTGGCTCCCCATGTTAAGATATCGTATGTCCGTCGATCAAATTAAGTTACTGACAACTATATTGATTCGACATCTTTTATCCTTAAGTAGTACCGCTCAACTTTATTTGTCATGTCGGATATAATTCACCTGCAGGGTTTACATGACAATCCTTATGAGCTCCTTAAGAGGACATCATCAACCCGATGTATCGGGACATGGATTCCATTTATAATCAACAACCCATCATACATACAATGTTATTACCCAATTCATAGAGGTTGTTGATCCATAATGAATCTCACTCTTTTATGAGTCAAAGTAATGCACATTGCATATACATGTCCGTTATTATATCCGGATTAAGAGTACAAGCATCCATAATAATAGAGGTGTTTGTTCTCTTATGTAGTCAGTACAAAGAGAACAACCTCAAGTGGTCCTGTTCAATACACACAAAGTGTACTAGTGTAAACCTATAGTCAAGATAGACTAATACCAGATTACACTACAACCTTTCCAATAGATTGTCCAAGTCCATCTAGGTTGTGAACTATTTATATACTCCATAGGAAACTGATAATATGATCTTCTATGTGACACCACACACCATATTATCTACAATATAGAATATCAGACATTTGCATTAACACTTGCAACAAATACAATATGCAAACATTTGCCCATATGATTCTCATTCAAAATTTAAGGAAATAAGGTTACTACAAAAGTGATGCTTTTAGTATATAACCCTAACAATCTCCCACTTATACTCAAGGCATTGCTTTTCAGTATACTGTTACAAATCTCCCACTTATACTTAAAACAATGCTGCTACACATCTGACTCCCATTCCCTCAACATGACTGTCAAAAGCCTTAGCTGGTAAGCTCTTTGTAAAGGGATCAGCTAGGTTGTCGACTGATGCTATCTTGATCACAGTAACTTTTCCTTTCTTTACGAAATCTCGTATCAGGTGGTACTTGTGCTCAATGTGTTTGCCTGTCTTATGGGCTCGTGGTTCCTTCGAGTTTGCAACTGCACCACTATTATCACAATAAAGTATAATAGACTTAGGCAAACTAGGTACCACATCCAAGTCCAATAGAAAGTTTCTGAGCCAAACCGCTTCTTTGGCTGCCTCAGAGGCTGCCACATACTCGACTTCCATGGTGGAATCAGCAATACATTTTTGCTTGATACTCCTCCACACAATGGCTCCACCTTCCAAAGTAAACATATAACCTGAGGTAGATTTCCTGGAATCCCTATCTGACTGAAAATCTGAGTCTGTATACCCCAAAGGAACTAAATTATCTGCCTGGTAAACTAGCATATACTCTTTAGTCCATTTCAGGTACTTCAAAATATGCTTTACGGCAGTCCAGTGCTCTTGTCCTGGGTTAGACTGATATCTGCTGACCATGCCTACGGCAAAGCAGATGTCTGGTCTCGTACATAGCATTGCATACATTAAGCTTCCTACTGCTGAAGTATAAGGAACTGTCTTCATGTTCTCTATCTCTTTAGGTGTCCTCGGACACTGCTCCTTAGATAGAGCAATTCCATGTATAAAAGGTAAGAAACCTTTCTTAGAATTTTGCATACTAAAACGAGTTAGTACAGTATCGATATAGGAAGCTTGGGATAAGCCCAACATCCTTTTCTTGCGATCTCATAGAACTTTGATCCCAAGGATGTGACCTACTTCTCCCAAGTCCTTCATATCAAACTGTTTGGATAACCATACCCTTACATCAGATAACACCTTAACATTGTTTCCAATGAGCAAGATGTCATCCACATAAGTACTAGAAACACCACCACGTTTCCGTCACACTTTCTGTATACACATGATTCATCCTGACATTGATCAAATCCATAGGATTTTATCACCTGATCAAAACAGATGTTCCAAGATCTGGAAGCTTGCTTAAGTCCATAAATAGACTTTTTGAGCTTACAAACAAGATGCTCCTGGCCCTTTTCAATGAACCCGTCTGGTTGCTTCATATAGATGTTTTCCTCAAGACTTCCATTAAGGAAAGCTGTCTTGACATCCATTTGCCAAATCTCATAATCGAGATGAGCTGCAATAGATAAAAGAATCCGAATAGACTTAAGCATGGCTATAGGAGAAAATATTTCCTCATAATCGATACCCTCTCTTTGAGTAAAACTTTTTGCTACAAGCCGAGCTTTAAAGGTTTCAACCTTGCCGTCTGATCCTCTTTTTCTCTTATAGACCCACTTGCATCCAATGGCTTTTACACCAACGGGTGGTTCTACAAGCTCCCAGACCAGATTAGAATCCATAGATTCTATTTCAGATATCATTGCTTTTTGCCAAGACTCTGCATCTTTATCTTGGAGTGCTTCATTGTAGGTACATGGATCATAATTGTGTTCCTCAGGGACGAAGTCTGACGATTCTCCCAAGAACATATATCTATCAGGTTGTATCACAACCCTCCCACTACGACGAGGCACTATCGGTTGTGGTGTAACATTTGTGATACGTTGTGCAGTTATTTGTGGTTCATCCTCTTGTACTGTTGGTACTGAAGTACTTGGTGTCTCACGTCTCAGTTCTTCTAGAACAACTCTACTTGTGGGTTTATGGTTCATCACATAGTCTTCCTCTAAGAATCGGGCATTGGTGCTAACAATGACCTTCTGATCCTTAGGACTATAAAATAAACCTCCTTTCGTTCCTCTTGGATAGCCTACAAACAAGCGTACTTCTGTACGAGATTCCAACTTATCTGATTTCCTATTCAGCACATGTGCTGGACTACCCCAAATGTGAACATGTTTCAGACTAGGCTTACGCCCAATCCACAGCTCTGTGGGAGTAAGAGGTACTGACTTAGAAGGAACCAAGTTCAAAATATAAGCTGCAGTCTCTAAGGCATATCCCCAAAACGAATCTGGCAAATCCGAATAACTCATCATTGATCTAACCATCTCCATAAGAGTTCTATTCCTTCTTTCGGCTACACCATTCTGTTGGGGCGTTCCAGGTGCAGTCAATTGGGATGCAATCCCAGCCTCTGATAAATAATCCCTAAACTCTCCAAAGAGGTACTCGCCACCACGATCTGATCGTAATGACTTGATACATTTTCCATGACGTTTCTCCGTTTCAGCCTTGTACTCTTTGAATTTCTCAAAGCACTCAGACTTACGGCACATCAAATAAATATATCCATACCTTGAATAATCGTCAATAAATGTGACAAAATATTCAAAGCCACCTCTAGCTTGGATAGTCATAGGTCCACACAAATCAGAATGAACCAATTCCAACACATCTTTGGCCCTATACCCCTTTGCCGTAAAAGACCTTTTGGTTATTTTACCTTCCAAGCAGGATTCACAGACTGGTAGTGCCTCCACTTCCAATGAACTCAAAGGTCCATCTTCAACCAGTCTTTGAATCCTTCTTAGGTTAATATGCCGCAATCGTAAGTGCCAAAGATATGTTTGATTCATACAAGAAGGTTCTTTTCTCTTATTTAAGTTAGATGACATATTATTCATTTCCATAAGTTGCATTGTGGGCGAAATAGGATTAATGACATACAAATTATCAACCAATGCACCAGAACAGATAAAATGTTTATTCTTTCTAATAACAATATTGTCATTAAAATAAACTGAATATCCATCCTTAACTAATATAGAAACAGAAACTAAATTCCTTCTAAGTGAAGGTGCATAAAGACAATCTCTTAATGTCAAAGACTTATTTCTACCAAAAGATAAAGTAACATCTCCTAATGCAACGACCGATACTTTTGTAGCATCACCCATGAACAAGCATATCTCTCCATCACTGAGCCGCCTGGTTTCCTGGAACCCCTGCAATGTATTGCAGACATGATTAGTGACTCCTGTATCTACACACCAGGTGCCGGTAGATAACACCGCTAAACATGTTTCAACTACTAGTAAATAAGATATACGTTCTTTGTTCCCTTATTTGAGAAGTGGACAATCAGTCTTCCAATGTCCTGACCCTTTGCACTTGAAACATTTGCCTTTCGGCTTTTTCACCGCGCCTTGAGGTCCCATGCCCTTCTTTGCTGAGTTTGCCTATTTCTGAATGTTATTCTTCTTCTTACAGCCTTTTGGCTTAGAAGTAGAAGCCTTTTCAGAAACAAAAACATGACCACTCTGCCTAAAGAGAGATTCAACATCCTGTAGCTCTTTTGCAAGTTCTGCCAAACTATACAACCTTTTGTTCATGTTGTAATTAAGGCATAAATTGTCAAAACTTTTAGGCAGAGTCCCGAGAATGATATCGACCTGGGTTTCCCCATCAATTTTAGCTCCAAGGATCTCCATCTCATTCAGATGACCCATCATCTTGAGAACATGATCCCTTACTGGTGTGCCCTCAGCCATTTTTGTATTCATCAAATATTTCATAGCAAACTGCCTAGCTGCTCTACTCTGATGTCCGAAGTGTTCCTTGAGGTTATACATCATGTCATAAGCTGTGGCCATGGCCTGATACTGATGTTGCAGTATATTTGACATAGATGCCAGAATGTAACACCGCGCCATCTCATCTGCCTTTTTCCACTTCTTATAAGCCTCTTTGACCTCTTCATCAGAGTTAGCATCAGGCTTAGGTGGGCATTCCTCAACAAGTATATATTTGTACTCCTCAGCAGTCAGAACAATGTCCAAATTACGTTTTCAGTTAATATAATAAGGTCCAGTAAGTTTGTTTTCTTTAAGAATCACCATAAGTGGACTGAAAGAACCCATTTTTGAAATCCTGAGAATCACATAAATAAAATTATGTAGGGCAAAAAAACTTTTTGAATTAACTAAATATTGATTCCCTCAAAACAATAATAAGAAATTCACCAACACCTTGAACACCATGAATTTAGCATGCCACGATAGTGTGGACGTATACAAATTCAACTTTGTTCAAGTAGATTTTTCTTATTAATTTTACTATCATGTCAATATAACTTTATGACAAATAAAATTAATATGCTGGTCTTGCTCTGGTCATACAAATAATAGCAGTGACTCCGATGGGGCGGATACCATTATTTGTATCTAAGTGTATACCATTACTTAATACTAAGTCCATTACCTTGTAATGAGTTCCTTCAGATGGAGAAGTGAACACATACTAGGTAACTTTCTACAATTATCCCTAAGGAAGTTTGTACTGGTGATCCATAATTATACTCATCCGATATGGAGGAAAGCACTAAAGCCAACACGCAAGTATAATTACATCACCTACAAATCAGTAATGGAGACCATAGGATTTATACTAAATAAAAATCCTCTCCCACTTAGTTATTTAACAATGAGGGTTTTTCTACTAGTTGATATTATGTCCATGTTGTCCATTATTAATGTAGACTTGGTTTTTCAAAAAAAACAACCACACAATAATAAACAAGCATAACTAGAAAAAGCAAAATGACAAAAATAAGAGAAAATATCCAACTATTATGGTCATCTTTGCTGCTCCGTCCTCAACTATCCGAATCCAAAATCTGGCGCTACGCAGATCATACAAGAAGGTTTTTTTTAGGTTTTGGCTGTCGATTCCTTCATCGAAAATCATCTGTCAGACTCTGGATTGCTCAAAACTAGCATCTCGTCCGGCATCAGAAACAGCCACCACCGCCATCACGATTGATCAAAAATAATTAAAATTACATCAATCCTATGCCTCCCGAAGGAGTTCACACATAATCTAGATTAAAAAATTAAATTAATAAGCACGATCAACCCTCGTGATTTTAATTACATCCACAGCAACAACAACATCCACGACATGTCCGTGGTTTAAACAACACAATCAAAAAACATGCATTGGACCATAATAGTTGGATCTAAGATGACTGCAAAACCGAGTTAGAACAGATCTACATCTACCGACTATTACATAGCACAAGTTTTATTGGACAACATGGACGTATCAATCAATACGTAGATCCAAAGTGGCTCTGATACCAACATGATGGAACAGGGGATTCCCAGGACCCTTCCTTTGGTGTGCGTATTGATCGATAGAGAGTTAAACAGATCAAATACGTGTTCTAACCCTTCATAGGCGGAAACTAGGGTTCACGAATTATACCTGCGGCGGAAAGGAGACAAGTAATTCCTGGCAATCTCGAGCGGACGACCCCAAGATCTTCTGTACGTATTCCTTCCTCGAGTTGGACATCGTGTGGGCGACGTTCTCCTAACCTTTTCTTCTTCTTGGCAGCACTCTCTTTCTCTCCTTACGTGAATCACAAATTTAGAGAAAATTTCAGATTTTTTTAATCATTAATCTGGCGGCCAGAGAATAGAGGATATATATAGGCTACGACAGGGACCATGAGGAGAAATTAGGGTTAGGCCTCCTAACGGATCTGGATATCCCGTGTTCAGCCCGAACACACAATCCAGGCCCATTAACAATAGCTCGGTCCACTAATGAGCTATTGTTGCACTACCTCCCTAATCCCAAATTATGTTTGTGGGCTCCTTTTATTATATGCTCATTTGGCTCCCCATGTTAAGATATCGTATGTCCGTCGATCAAATTAAGTTACTGACAACTATATTGATTCGACATCTTTCATCCTTAAGTAGTACCGCTCAACTTTATTTGTCATGTCGGATATAATCCACATGTAGGGTTTACATGACAATCCTTATGAGCTCCTTAAGAGGACATCATCAACCCGATGTATCGGGACATGGATTCCATTTATAATCAACAGCCCATCATACATACAATGTTATTACCCAATTCATAGAGGTTGTTGATCCATAATGAATCTCACTCTTTTATGAGTCAAAGTAATGCACATTGCATATACATGTCCGTTATTATATCCGGATTAAGAGTACAAGCATCCATAATAACAGAGGTGTTTGTTCTCTTATGTAGTCAGTACAAAGAGAACAACCTCAAGTTGTCCTGTTCAATACACACAAAGTGTAGTAGTGTAAACCTATAGTCAAGATAGACTAATACCAGATTGCACTACAACCTTTCCAATAGATTGTCCAAGTCCATCTAGGTTGTGAACTATTTATATACTCCATAGGAAACTGATAATATGATCTTCTGTGTGACACCACACACCATATTATCTCCAATATAGAATATCAGACATTTGCATTAACACTTGCAATAAATACAATATGCAATCATTTGCCCATATGATTCTCATTCAAAATTTAAGGTAATAAGGTTACTACAAAAGTGATGCTTTTAGTATATAACCCTAACAAATACTTGGTCTGGAATCTCTCTCTGAACACTGCCCAGGTAATAGGGGCCACTAATCTAACGGCCTGCGCCGCCCACCAGCTGCGGGCAAGATCTAATAACTGCAGGCACACCACGGCCACCTTCTCATTCTCTTGAGTCCTGGCTGCTTCTAGAATCACCTCTGTGTCCTGAAGCCAAGCATCTGCGGCGATAGCATCTTCGCTACCATCGAAGAATGGAGGGTTCAAGCGCTTGAAGCTGTTGGTCGTGCTGTTACCTTGTTGACCGCCTCTGGTCAAAGCATCTGTCACTGCCTGGTGCAAGGCAACCCCTCGACGATCTTGGGAAGCTATCAAGATCCTGATAAGACCTACCAAAGTGCCATCATCAGGTTCTGCAGGCTGAACTGGTCGGACTGGTGGCTCTCCTTCAATAGGCACGACTCTGGAGGCTACTCCCGAATGCTGGGCTTGATCTCCAGGTTACTGCTGGTCTACGGGAGGTGCTCCGTCTTGCTGATCGGCAGGACCAGGAACAATGCTGCTGAAGAAGATGACATAGGAACAGTAAGGAAGGACCAGGACAGATCAACGATACAAGCATGTGATCAGGACAAGAATTCTCAGGGATTCAGAGGATACGAACAGAGATCAAGGACGAATACTGATTGAGACATCTATTCGGTAAACCCTCACACATCTTGATTTATAAGACCTGCATGGACCACCACTTAAACCATGTCACGCCCCAGAACCAGAATACTGGAGAGCGGGGACGTACATAGCCAGCTACGTATATTGAATTGCAACCCACCTTGCTATACGGTCACGGCTGTCTAGATACATGAGGGTTTAACTACAAGCCAACAGTCTCCTATGGTCATGAACAAGCCTATTGTCTTAATCTCAAGCAAGCAATAATAGTTACAAGATGTCACAGCACCAAATATATAATAGCAAGGTGTCCCATACATTACATGTTCGGATGATCATGAAGCTAGTCGTACAAAATGTCAGGACTAGCAAGAGTTTCAGTCATACATGATCAACCCTAGGATTTGTCAATCATGTTACAGCCCGTAGGCAGACAGTAAGTAAAATTGCAATCGAGTTAAACAGGTGCTCGTCGGCTAAACGCTTCAAAAGAATAATTTTACAAATAAGTAGGAAGACAAAAAGAAACCCACTCGTTGCCAGGGTTATGCCTGGTGGTCACCATCTGGCTGGAAGACAGGTAAATCTTCTGGTGCTGCTCCGATATCTGGCCACACAAAACCAGCTGGGTCAGACCCCAGAAAGAGCAAGTGCCACAAATGAGGCTTCACTTAGGAACTAAAACCAGCAATTAGCACAGAAGTATAAATAAATAGTAAGTGCTGGAAATGAGAAAAATATACCAGGATGATATACGACGAGATAACCATGGAACTATTCAGATAACCAGGTTACAACTCGTAAACCAAACAAGGACCGGGGTTATAACCCTTCATCTGAACGGAGCTTGGCTTCCCACCATTTATCGACAGTTAACATAAGAAATTAAGACATGTAACAATCTTGTACATGATCAAGACAAGACTAGACTAGTTGTTCCCCATCCAATCAATCACGGCCAAGCAATAATTATGGCTTGATACTTTAACTAACTAGGGTTATCACAGGCCTAGTTACTAACAAGATTCTGCGAGATTATTCCATAGCCACAAGCCCTGCAGACCATCCAGGTTACCCAGGTCGAATATTAAGGGTTGAATTCATGTGGGTACATCGTCCAGGAAATGCATGTACCCTTAAGTAGCTTAAAGGGTGTAACACATGACAGTGTGCTGGAAATGTACCCTACTCGATGGCAGGCTACAGATCCCAGGCATGCCCAGGTAACGGGATTGCCTGTAGCTGGGAAATCTCTTCATGACTACTGTGTTATTCTAGTTATTAGCCTTAGTCCAATTCAGTAGGTACCCCTGACCGTGGTACCCAGGAGTTCCATCCTAAACATGATGCAAGACAAGACTGGTTCATTCGTACAAGCACAATCGCCCACGGTGTCCAGGTTATTATACTTGTCATGTCAAGTAGCCGTCGCAATAGCTTATCAAGATATGTCATGTCAGGTTTACTTGTCAGGAATGTGCCACGGCGGGCCACTATCATGTCATGTTACTTGTCAAGAGTGCACCACTACGGGTCACTGTCTTGTTCAGTAATTTATGCACAAAATAATATAGCACAAGCATTCCGTCAGGGGACCCAACTTACAGGGAGGGTTGCAAGACATGAGTCCAATAAGTAACAATTAAGCCATAAAAAACAAGGTTATGGAAGAGCCATGCGGTTCGGGTATATGCGGCATCAGGATCACTGGATCCCATGCGGCCATTAAAGGAGAGCGCATGCGGCTCAGGAGGGACAGGGGCATGCGGCCAGGGAGACAAAGGCGCATGCGGCTCAGGAGGGACAGGGGCATGCGACCAGGGAGACAAAGGCGCATGCGGCTTAAGAAGTCGGGCCTCATGCGGCCAACGAAAGGGGAGGGCCTCATGCGGCTGGGAATGGGCGGGCGCATGCAGCAGTGGGGGAAGAAGTCCATGCGGCCAGGAATGACTTGGGTCCTCATGCGGCTGAATAGAGACTAGTTCATGCGGCTGGGTAGAGCGGGTTTTCATGCGACTGGGTTCAATTCATGCGACCGAGGTGGACTTATGCGGCCAGGGGATCTTATGCGGCTGGGAATGAGCGGAATGCTTATGCGGCTCACGAAAAGCAAGGCTTATGCGGCTGGATAGTGAAGAAGTCCATGCGGCTCAAATCCATAAACTTATGCGGCCGAGTCCAACGAGTGCGCATGCAGCTGGATTAATCAGGACACATGTGGCTCGGAGTGACCCATGGCCTATGCGGCAAGGAGGAAAGGCTGGTGCGGCTGAGCCAATGCGGCTAGAACTGGAACTTGCCGCATAAGGCTATGCGGCTAAGTTCATGCGGCAGGAAACTATGTGCGGCTGGAACTGTTCTTCTTCTCCAAATTTTCGAGAAGAAGAGCACCATGAAGCCATGCTTCCAAGCTCTATAAAATCTTCATCCAGAGTCCAAAACTGAACTTCCATAGGTCAAATTGGGGCAGAATGAAATCCTCTACAACATGGAACCATCAAAACTTGAAAATAAAAAGATTTAATAGATCAAAACTCAAGAAATCTAAAAATGACATAAACTTAGATCTACAAGCAATGAGCCATGGAATTTAGAAATGCCAAGTACTAAAGTGCTTTAGAATGCTGTGAAGAAGATAATGGAACAATAAAATTTGGATTCCTCCATGAAGCAAGATGCACTTGCCTAAGCTCTCCCTCTCTCTCTCAGGTAGGTGAGGAGTTAATGTTGGGGAAGAAGAAGAGTAATAAGGAGAGAGAAAGGAGATGAGGCTAATAAAGGGAGATGGTGGTGGTAGGTAGGGGTTCTCTCCTTGGTCCATATTGAACCAAAAGCAACCCCAAACCGAACCAAGCCAACCCAAACCAAGATGAACCAAATAATAAAATACCTAATAAACCAAGCAAGGAGACATACAATACAAGATAAAATATGTACACGTATTCAAAATACATAATACGAACAATAGGCATTACAATCGTCTCCTTGGTGAACAGGTTGGTGTAGTACTCCGTTGCCGCAGCTTGGATACTCTTATGATCTTTAATGATGTTTCCATTATTGTTAACAATTTGGTGCAAGGTGAGTTTCTGCCTGCAACCGTTGACACAGGCATGAAAGTTGCTCGAGTTCTTGTCACCCTCACTGTCCCATTTGATTCTGGCTTTTTGCTTCCAAAAATCTGTCTCCACTTTCAGGCAGAATTTGAGGATAGCTTTGGTTAGGTTCAGAGCAGTCCTAGCTTCCGGGGTTCTGTCGTTCAAGAACCTAATTTTGGCACGGTTGACGTCATCTTCGGCTTCCTGGATAGCCTGAAAAATATCGCCATATGCTTGCTTGCTCCAGGCGGTAAGGGCTTTCCTCGTGGCTTTGAGCTTGTTGGCCACCCGAGTGAGCGGTTCGGCATCATCCGAGCTGGCCCAAGCGTTTTTGACGATGCCTAAAAACTGGGGGTGGTTGCTCCAGAAATCCAGATAGCGGAAACTCTTTTTATTCATGCCAAAATTACTAAAAATGCCCACAAGCAGGGGGGCATGATCGAACAGATGGGATAGCTTGGAAGTCATCCCCATATCGTACCACTGGACGTTCGTAAGAGCCCTGTCCAGGCAGGAATACTGGCGGTGGACTCCCTCCTGCATGTTGCACCAGATAAAGGCGTTGCCGGTGAATGGAAGGGGGGATAGGTGGGAGTTGAAGATAAAGTTGTTAAAATCTTGTATGGCCGTAAGAGGGGGAGCGCGACCGCCCATCTTCTCGTCCGTGCAGGTGACAACATTAAAGTCTCCTATGCAAAGCCAAGGGAGATTGGTGTAACAATGGTGGATGTTCTGGAGGTTGTTCCATAAATATTTGGGCTCTGTGATGTCGCAGCTACCATGAACCGCTGATAGAATCGCACGTTTGGGTAGCAGTGGGTGTTCCATCCAATAAGATAGAATATGATACGAGTCATTAATAACTCTGATTCTAACATCCTTCGAGCAGATGAGCCAAATATTGTGTCTGCCAGCAATGGTTGTGGGAAAGCCTAACTGCAGCTATATGGATTTGAGTCTCTTATAGGGAATTTTGGGTTCAAGAATGATCAACACGTCTAACTTTTAGGTTTTTTTTAAGGCTAGTGATTCTCTTCATGGTCAGTTTGTTCGCCAGACCGTGGACATTCCAGGAGAGGATGTTCAGCATTAATTGCGGTTGGAGGGTGGGTGGTTTGCCCACTTTGTTGCGGACCTGGTTCGGTTTGCCGGGGATTCTCCGTCTCTTTTCTGATCTGATTTCCTGTTTTTGGTGGGTGCCACTCCAGCCTTCAAGGTGTGGGTGCTAGAGGTAGCTCTGACATCCTTCCAGGTGTGGGTGCTGGAAGTAGCCCCGACCGGGAGGTTGATGGGAATATCATCGGTCGGTTTGATTATCTCTCATGTCGAGTCCGAGATCGATTCCTCGGGGGATGAGAATGGAGTCGTCCAGATCGCTCCATCGGTCTCCAATCGAATGGAGATCTAATCCTGTCGCTAGGACCTGAAGACCTCTCTTCGCTTGATCCGGCCCTAAGATAGCGAGGGCTTCGATGATATCGATTCCATCGGGAGGTTGAGTCTCGCGGGGACTTTCCGTCGTGCCCGGGCCTTCATGGATATCCTCCTCTTCGGTGACCGGGTGGAAGTTTCTGATGTCCTCAGAGCCCGCCTGGGTGGTCACTGGAGGGCCTTCAATCGGAGTGATATCTTGGGAGGAATCTACTCCTTCCACGTCTAGGACGTTGAATTGGTTAGTGAGATTCAGGATAGAAGGGTGGGATGGGGTAGCAGACCTGGCAGAGGACGGGGACTCCGATCTGTCTGCAGTGGTACCTTGTCCGGATTTGCTGTTATTGGATTGGAATCTGGTGTAGGAATTGGACAGTTGATGCCGGGGGACCGGATGGTCGAGTGGGTCTTGCTCTCTGAGGTTAGGGCTTTAGGCCTGGCCGGTTTCCTCCTGAGTTCAGGGTGGTGACGGTAGCAATGCTTAGAGAGATGACCCCGTCGATGGCAGTGGGAACAGAAGATGATGTGATTATCGTAGATAATTTGCTGGGTGTGGGTCTGGTTGCCCAGTTCTAACAGGATGTGATTGGGGGGCTCAGTCGATAGATCGAGTTCAACACAGATCTTAGCGTAGTGAGCTTTGGTTAAGTTGTTGGTTTCTTCTGCAATGGCCACATAGGTCCCAAAGGAATTAGCTATGCGCCTGAGGGCTGCCGGAAAGAAGTAAATAAGAGGGAGGTTGGAAGGGTCACCCATGCGGCGACCGTCGCAGAATCTTCCTTGGTGGAAAAGATCTCGGACCATTTAATAATCTTCATTTGGTAGGAGTCCACCCTACTAGTACCTTTGGACCACACCGTTCTGTGGTCAATATCGGAGGAGAAGTAGAGCAGTATATGCTTCAAATCAAGGGGAGTGACCCTGTATTCAGCAGTAAGCTGCCAACTGGCGATGACTTCCTGGACTCTGGAGAGCTTGGGGCAGCCAGAGGAGAAATTGAGGATGAAGGAGTCGGAGAATGACGTGGCCAGGGATTGGAGTTCCTGGTCGGAGAAGGGGACGGTAGGGGTAGGAGATGGGGATGAATACTCGACTTCGGGAAGGAGGATATCTGGAACCATGAGGCCCTGCTTGGCCGCCCGGTCAGGCCGAAGCTTGTCTACATAGGAAGGAAGCTGAGCGGCCAACTTAGTCGGGATCCTCGGGAAGGGACACGGGGGGCTTGTACCGAAGGGGTGAGAGAAGGAGGGAAATGACCGGCCTGGGGTCCCTCTCCCGACCCGGGATGGGAGTAAGGAGGTCGGAAGGGAGAGAGGATCCAGATGGGATAGAAGAGAAGGAGGGGGTGGCCGACGGCGAAGGCGGGGCGACGAACGTTGCAGTACTGCCAGGGTGACCAGAAGCGGACAGTGCGCCAGTACTGTAGCCACCAGCCATCGCCCGAGAAGGGTGGATCCCACAACCGACCGCGAAGGAAGAGCCGAGCTCGCCGATCGGGGAGGGGACATATGCGCCCACAAGAGTCTCAAGGGGCGGAGATACCCTGGTTGAAAAGGAGGGAGGGTATGTGCCATCGGAGGAGGAGACAGCAAAGGTAGTCCCGAAGGGGGGCCCGAAGGAACAGCGGGCGACGATCCGCATGCGCCCTCCAGAGGTGGCTGAGGGGGTCTGCATGCGCTCACGAGGGGGGGAACAAGGGCTCCCAGGGCAGAAGGCACGGTGGGGAGCTTAGGCGTAGTCGCATATGCGCCCGAGGCGCTGTATGCGCCCACTGGAAAGCGGCTGCCGGCAACGGGAGATGGGGTGGGGTCGCTGACGCCAACGACGGGGAGAGGAGAGCTAGGTGCAGCCACGAGCGGTGGAGCCAAAAGAGAGGCGGCTCGAGGGCATCTGCAAGCTCCCAAAGGCGGGGGCGGGAAGTATGCGCCCAAAGGCGACGGAGAGACGTATGCGCCCGCTCCAGGGGGCCGTAATATGTGCCGTATAGGGGTATGCTCCCGGGTGCACAGAGGCGCGTGGGGGCGAGTGTCCAGGCAGTCAGATGGTGCTGCTAGGTAGGAAAGGGGGATTTTGAAAATTCGAATTATGAAAGATCCCGCCAAACACAGAACCCGATGAGGGAGACGAGGAGGGGAGGGAGCTGCCGGCGGAGGGAGGACGCCGAGGAAGGGGAGGAGCTGCCGACGGAGGGAGTAAGGCGGCGGAGGTGGGGAGATGGGAGGGAAGTGGAGGATGGGAGATGATGGGGACGGTGGAAGCCTGGGCACGGATGACGGCTCCCGGACGGCCGACGACTGCAGCGGGTGCGACCGGTGGCTCCGAAGGGGGCCAAGCCGGTGACGCGGCAGCGACGGGGGGGGAGGAAAAGACGGGGCCGTTGGGGACTAGTTGAAGACGGCCGGATGGGGAGGGAGCAAGGGGCTGGCAAGTGTTGTCACCCCCAGTTTTCAGAAACATGAGTATTTTTATCATTTTACAATTTTGAATATTTTTGAAATTTATTTTATTATTTATGATATTATTTTGGGGTTGAAATTTATTTTATTATTTATGATATTATTTTGGGGTTATTTGAGTCGGGTTCGAATTTCAACTCAATCCAACTTGAAACGGGGACCCGGGGGGTAGTTTGACTCTAGTGGGACCTACACACTAGTTAGACATGGCCCACATGTTATTAATTTTAGTCCACATGATATTAATTTTAGTTAGTAGTTAGACTAATTAATTATGGATATGTTTAGTTTAATTAGAGACTTAAAACTAGACTAAATTGATCTCAACCTTTAACCCATTCCTAATTTAAATCAAATAGATTAGTGGAGGGAATTTTGGACATTCAAATAGGGGACACCTCATCCTTTTTGGGCAGCCACATATGGAGGGGGGATAAGGAGTGAGTCACTCCTTCATTCATTTGTTTTCATCCATTTTCTCTCTCTTGTTCTTCCCCAAATTAATTTAGAGATGAACCTCCATTGATTTCATCTCCAAATCAACCCTTTATTCCACCAAATCTTCTTCATTTCTCTTCTACTCCATGGTTAGAGGGTGCTAGCCAAGTTTGGGAGGATTCGGAGCTCGTTCGTGTCCTTTTAGAATCTCTACGTGTCGGTGTCGTGTCGGAAGGATTTTCCTTTGAATCTCTCTTCCGGAAGGTATAATCTCTCCTCTAATCCATTCCTACATGCATATAAAAATATTTTGAACCCATAGGAATGATCCCCATGGTTGTATCTCCATTTGTGTCCATTTCGTGTCCATTTGGAGGTCATAGGAGTGTCATTTGTGTTGTGGTTGTGTCCATGTGGGAAAACCCCAAATTTGGAGACACTATGTGTTGTTGTTATGTATGAATGAATTATTACATGTTTAATCTCATATTTTTGTATTAGAGATGTGTTATGTAGTGTCTCATATATATATATATATATATTTTTTTTAAAAATATATATATATATATATATATATATATATATATATATATATATATATATATATATATATATATATATATATATATATTAGTGTAGAGAGTGAGTTCTTGATATATTATGTTATATACTTGTGTTTCTTTTGTCTCAAACTATCTAAATTCGTCATAATTTTTATCCACGTTTTTAGTAGCCAGAGCAACTTAGAAATATCATAACTTTTAGCTTAGAACTCCGATTTATCTCCCATTTTTTTAAAAGAATAGTATCGAAGTTAGCTTTCCAAATATATATTTTAATAAGCCAAATTCTTTTTGTAAATTTTTGTAGAATTATTTGTGTGTCAGCTGTACGAAAGATGAACGCGTTTCGGTGTTTTTGCGATTCCGGGAGCTTCCGGACACGAAAATGCGATCCGTTTAAAGTTTCGGAAAGCTAACACAAAGGGCTACGACATACGTTAATGCTAGAATTTAGTAAATGCCCAATTGGTACAGTATTATTTTAAGTAGAAGAGTGAATATACGATATATGTATTTTGTGTAACCTATGAGCCGATGTAGTATGGATATTAAATGAATATAGAGTATGTAATGCATAATATGTTAGATGAATGAGATAATATATATATGATATATATTCTCTTTACATTAATGTATATATATGGTTGAATGCAAGCATGTAGGAATACAATTAATATAATGCATATAAGCAATGCATGAATGAAAGAATGATATACAATGTATGCATGAAAGTATATAATGAATGCTAGATATGAATGCAAGATATATATATAATGATAGATATGAATGCATAATATATAAATATTGTAATACAATATATAATGATAGCATGTATGGTAATGTAGAGTATATGATACAAGTATGAATGAATGGAGGAAATACATGTATATAGGTAATATAGAATGTAATGTATAAATGCAAGCATACAAAATAATGTATTGTATCCATATATGATGTATTCAACTTAAAGATAATGTAATATATGAAAGAAATGAATGATAATATATAACATGATATGTAAGGAAATGCAAGGTATGAAATATATAATGTGTGCAAGTTTGTATGTCTCTATGTTAATGTATGAAATGATATGAATATACAATGTATTCATATGTATAAAACATATAGGTAATGCATAGATGCATGAATGAAATAAATGTTTGCAATATGTTAATATAAATACAAGTATCTAATATGCATGAATGTAAGTATAATATAATACAAGTATAGATGTATGTATCATGTAAATGTAATATACATGATATGTATGTATGCATGTATACAAGGTAAGTATGTATGTATGTATTTCTATAAACTGAGTTAACCTATAACCTTTTACACACATGCATTCATACACCCTTTGACATCATGTATCCCATGTCACATACACCTACCTATCACTAAATTTTATAACATTAACACATATCCTTTCACACACATGCCAAACACACACATACTCACTTACTCTTTTACCTCTCTTTCTCTCTCTATATATATATGTATATGCCTATATATATAGCTTTTCTATATATATCTATGTATATGAATATGTGAATATGAATAATATATATACATTATATGACTAAGTTTGTGTGCCTTGTTAGCTTATGGTTTAGTTTTATGCTTGGTTTAGCAAGTGACTTAGGCTATGAGTTAGTAGCTATCTTGGATACTTGATTTGCATTTACTTAGTTTGTTTAGACCTAGAATAACTTGTTTGACCTAATTTAGACTTGTTAGACCTTGTTTGACCATAGTTGACCTAGGTTTGACTTTTAGAGTTGACCAAGTTGACAAAGAGTTGACTTTGGTCTAGATTAACCTAGAATCATGTAGAATGCATAGTAGAACTTCATATTGCCATTTTGGACTTGTTGTGACTTGTGCTGTTCTGATTAGGAGCCAGACACCTCTCCTCGGACAGTATATTTACTTTGGACATTCATACACTAGGCGAGTACATTCTCTGATCATTTTATAACTTGCTTAGAATTATATTCCTGCTCTAGTTTACCTTATTTGATGCTGTCACGATATTATCACGGATTGGTACTATATGGATCCCTACATTGAGATGTTATCCCCCTCGGAAGCATCGAATACATTGTGTCATGTGTTTCATGTACATCGTGTATTCCTCGCTCTCATGTTATCCATGTTTTTTATGTGCATCATGCTCGTTCATGCTTGCTCGTGTACTTTCATGTGCTCTCATGAATCGGTCATGTTTCCTATGTATCTCATGTATAACCTATATTGCATGTGCACTCATTTATGAGCCTTCATATAAATTTCATGTGCACCCATTTATGGGCCCCCTTGTGAATTTCATGTGCACTCATGTATGAGCTCTCATGTATACTTCATGTGCACCCATTTATGGGCTTCATATGAAAACCATGTACGTAACATAACTTGTCTGGATCCGTGTATTGATTTGGGTATGGGGGAGTATAAATAGTCATGTGAACAATTCCAAAGTAGAATAGCCATGTACGCCTCTTTAGTATAGCCATATGCAAATCAAGCAGTTCACTTGTCGACTTTGTACTCTAAATCACTAGTCACTGGTAGCTCTCTACTTATAGTAGATATTTCTATTACAGTTCTTTCTCTGTTTACATCATGTACTTTCTTTCAGTTTTATGTATCGTACTCTCTTGCATGTTTATATTCTCTAACCTGTTATGATCTGCGTGAGATGTATTGTTCTCGTTCTCGTCCTGACTGGACCTGTTGATAAATTTTACATATAGCCTGGAGATTGCCTGCTAGCCTAGAGGAGACACAGTAGAGGTTGTATAGATAGCTAGGGTTTTGCTTATAGCTTATTTTCAGTTGTCTTGAGTTGTATTTATGGATTACTGTATTTGAGATTTAAGATGTTTCTCAGTTGTGTATCTTAGACACTTACACTTCTATCTGATGTATCTCTTTGTGGATTTCATATTTTATCTATCTTTCATTATGCTCTACCTTAGATGTGATTTAGTTTACATTCTGCTATGTCACCCCCATTCGGGGAGTATAAACTGCTTAGCCTTATACTGTTAGATGCATGAGACCTAGGACATCGTTCTACCGTCGACACTGCGGCGTAGGCTGGACGTACCTACGTCTCGTGCTCTTATTCTAGGGTGCGGGTCGTGACACATTTTTAGTGGTGGCCCATGCAGGTCAAGTTTGTGTAGTGGTATTCGAACTAGAGTACCACTACAGCCTGCAGTAGGATTAGGATATATTTTGAAGGTACTCAATCATAGTTAGGATCCCTTGAGAGATTCCTGGGACGACCCTTGAGAATCTTATTTTAACTTCGATTTGAAAACTCTTCTTCCCTTGATTTGATTTATTTTTACTTTCTGTTGTTGAACTTTATTTTGATGGATTATTGTTGAATTTGAGTTTGTAGTTATTGATTTTGATGATGATTGTTGAGTTTTGGATCTTGATGTTAGCTGTTGCATCCGAGTTTGTATTTATATGACTTGATGGATTTTTGTTCATTTTTGAATCTTGATGTTCGTTGATAAATTTGATTTTTGGGTATTCTTTGTTGATTTAATTTTAATTTTTGTTAAGATAAAATTATATGGGCTAGGTCATCTAAGTTTTGGAATCTAGTCTTCTATAGTCACGTTAGCCAGCATGGTGAGGACATATAGTCTGATTTTGGATATATTTCTCGGGTATAGAAATTTAAGTTTTTCGCAGCCAAGTTAGCGGCATCGCAAAAATGTTAAATACCACGATTCTAGAGGTATGTGCCTAAGTCGAGGACTTTGTGATTATCGTAGCCTTGCTTACTAGTATGACGAGGATTTAGAGTACCATGATTTTGGATAGACGCATATGATTATCGGATTGTACCTTAAATGTTTTCGAACATGTTTTCTCTACTTTTGTTCCAGTCCTTCAAAAGAAAAGAATTATTATTTGTTTGTTTTGTTTATTATTATTTAACTTTGGAGTAGGTTTAGCTGTTTTATAAACCTTTGTCTAACTTCTTACTATGAATTTCTTCTTAATACAATGAATTGATGAATTTTGCTAGACCTTATCTTGGATTTGATATTTTAACTCTAGGTTTCAAAAGGGTTCCTTCTTTTAAACAAATAAGCAGAATAGATTTCATTGTTATTCCTTCTTGCTACTATCCTTGTATTAAATAATAATGACAATAATAAAACTGTCTTGATTACACCAATCACCTACTTTGCAATATTGATAGGAATCTAAATGTTGGTTTTAACGTAGAATTAAATTTTTATATTGGGACATGAGAATATATATGAATATATATATAGCAGACACTTGCCTGATACGTATGCATGCTACACTTTGATTTCCAACCTATCTAAATACATATTAATATGTTGTTGATGTTTAAATTGTCAAAACCCCAATATTTCTGGTTCTCTGCTTTTTCCAGCTTAAACTCGTAATTTAAATATAAATTTTATGCTATTAGTTATGTTTACATCACTGCACATGTATGTTATATATGGGGTTTCAATTCAAAAACAATTTAGTTGAGTTTTGTTTTTAAAATTGTCAAATCTAAGACTGTGTGCATATTAACCCTTAATACTGGATTCCAAATATTTAGTTCAATTTACTATTTTATTTTTTTAAAATATAATATTTTGAGCTATATACATTGTGGTATGTAGCGATATAAATTTAGGTTTCATATTCTTACATGTTAGGTTGTGGTAAGCATTGGGTTGGTTGGTGTTCAAATTTCTCCAAATCCTAAAACTGAATACATGTTAACATTTTTACATTGGTTTCCAATGTTTAGTTCAATTTCAGATTTAATATGTAATATTGAACTGTATGCATAGCTAAATGTATGGATAGTATGTTAGGGTTTCTTCTCTATCATGTTAGGATGTATTGGAAGCATTGAGTTGGTTGTGTTGTTTCAAACCCCTAAAATCTGAAACTGTATTATGTTAATATTACACTAGTTTAAATGTTAGCTTATTTTCAGATTTTGTATGTAAATGTTGAACTAAAACGGGTTTAACCTTTCAATACTAAATCTATAACCCTGTACAAGGACACATACACCCTAACTTGGTATACACTGCCATGTAAACCTAACATTTTCTCTCTATGTTATGTTCATATATCTATATAGATATATATAGAGTTTATGCATACATGTTATAATGTATATATATACATAACTAAATCTCTACCTCTTTATATAGATAAGTATACGGTTAGCTATGCATGTTATGAGTAAATATGTTGTATATTGTAGATTGTTTAACCAATATGCCATGAGTAGTGTAACTTGATAGCTATTGTTTCGAAACCCAAATCCTCCTATACTCTTCATGTATATTTCATATACACGCATGCCTACTATGTAACCATATGAACATGTCCACGTACACCCATACACACACGAACCACATAACCTTACATAATGCTAGCTTTTCCTTCTCTAACACTCTCTCTATATATATATATTGTGATTGGATTTCAATGCAATTGACTTTCATTCTTTAACTTTTGATTGTAATTTTTTTTGAATAGTACCCCTTTATAGATAATTGGTAGTCATCTTTATTTATTTTTGATCAGTACCAGTTTCATATAAGATGGTAGACTGTCTTACAGTTTTGATGATTGTTATTTCTGTATCTTTTCTAGTTTAGCACCCTAGATTGCTTGTGTATTTTGATACCCTATGACCGTTTTGGTTAGTATGACTAGTATACCTAGATGAGACTTCACTACCATCGTATGTCATGATCCTGTATGTCGTCCTTTTAAATCATATGATTTGTTTAAGTTCTGGGACTTTGATTGTGGGGGTTTGACCTAGAAGGAGTATGAACATTTTAATTTCGAGGACGAAATTTTTTTAAGGTGGATAGATTTGTCACCCCCAGTTTTCAGAAACATGGGTATTTTTGTCATTTTACAATTTTGAATATTTTTGAAATTTATTTTATTATTTATGATATTATTTTGGGGTTGAAATTTATTTTATTATTTATGATATTGTTTTGGGATTATTAGAATCGGGTTCGAATTTCAACTCAATCCGACTTGAAACGGAGACCCGGGGGGTAGTTTGACTCTAGTGGGACCCACACACTAGTTAGGCATGGCCCACATGATATTAATTTTAGTCCACATGATATTAATTTTAGTTAGTAGTTAGACTAATTATTTATGGATAGGTTTAGTTTAATTAGAGACTTAAAACTAGACTAAATTGACCTCAACCTTTAACCCATTTCTAATTTAAATCAAATAGATTAGTGGAGGGCATTTTGGACATTCAAATAGGGGACACCTCATCCTTTTTGGGCAGCCACATATGGGAGGGATAAGGAGTGAGTCACTCCTTCATTCATTTGTTTTCATCCACTTTCTCTCTCTTGTTCTTCCCCAAATTAATTTAGAGATGAACCTCCGTTGATTTCATCTCCAAATCAACCCTTTCTTCCACCAAATCTTCTTCATTTCTCCTCTACTCCATGGTTAGAGGGTGCTAGCCAAGTTTGGGAGAATTCGGAGCTCGTTCATGTCCTTTTAGAATCTCTACGTGTCGGTGTCGTGTCGGAAGAATTTTCCTTTGAATCTCTCTCCCGGAAGGTATAATCTCTCCTCTAATCCATTCCTACATGCATATAGAAATATTTTGAACCCATAGGAATGACTCCCATGGTTGTATCTCCATTTGTGTCTATTTCGTGTCCATTTGGAGGTCATAGGAGTGTCCTTTGTGTTGTGGTTGTGTCCATGTGGAAAACCCCCAAATTTGGACACATTATGTGTTGTTGTTATGTATGAATGAATTATTACATGTTTAATCTCATATTTTTGTATTGGAGATGTGTTCTGTAGAGTCTCATATATATATATTAGTGTAGAGAGTGAGTTCTTGATATATTATGTTATATACTTGTGTTTCTTTTGTCTCAAACTATCTAAATTCGTCATAATTTTTATCCACGTTTTTAGTAGCCAGAGTAACTTAGAAATATCGTAAATTTTAGCTTAGAACTCCGATTTATTTCCCGTTTTTTTAAAAGAACCGTATCGAAGTTAGCTTTCCAAATATATATTTTAATAAGCCAAATTATTTTTGTAACTTTCTGTAGAATTATTTGAGTGTCAGCTGTACGAAAGATGAACGCATTTCGTTATTTTTGCGATTCCGGGAGCTTCCGGACACGAAAATGCGATCCCTTTAAAGTTTCAGAAAGATAACACAAAGGGATACGACATACTTTAATCCTAGAATTTAGTAAATACCCAATTGGTACAGTATTGATTTTAAGTAGAAGAGTGACTATACGATATATGTATTTTGTGTAACCTATGAGCCTATGTAGTATGGATATTAAATGAATATAGAGTATGTAATGCATGATATGTTAGATGAATGAAATAATATATATATGATATATATTCTCTTTATATTAATGTATATATATGGTTGAATACAAGCATGTAGGAATGCAATTAATATAATGCATATAAGCAATGCATGAATGAAAGAATGCTATACAGTGTATGCATGAAAGTATATAATGAATGCTAGATATAAATGAAAGATATATATATAATGATAGATATGATTGCATAATATATAAATATTGTAATACAATATATAATGATAGCATGTATGGTAATGTAGAGTATATGATGCAAGTATGAATGAATGGAGGAAATATATGTATATAGGTAATATAGAATGTAATGTATGAATGCAAGCATGCAAGATAATGTATTGTATCCATATATGTGTATTCAACTTAAAGATAATGTAATATATGAAAGAAATGAATGATAATATATAACATGATATGTAAGGTAATGCAAGGTATGAAATATATGATGTGTGCATATTTGTATGTCTCTATGTTAATGTATGAAATGATATGAATATACAATGTATTCATATGTATAAAACATGTAGGTAATGCATAGATACATGAATGAAATGAATGTTTGCAATATGTTAATATAAATACAAGTATCTAATATGCATGAATGTAAGTATAATATAATACAAGTATACATGTATGTATCATGTAAATGTAATATACATGATATTTATGTATGCATGTATACAAGATAAGTAAGTATGTATGTATGTATTTCTATAAACTGAGTTAACCTATAACCTTTTACACACATACATTCATACACCCTTTGATATCATGTATCCCATGTCACATACACCTACCTATCACTAAATTTTATAACATTAACACATATCCTTTCACACACATGCCAAACACACACATACTCACTTACTCTTTTACCTCTCTTTCTCTCTCTATATATATGTATGTGCCTATATATATATAGCTTTTCTATATATATCTATGTATATGAATATGTGAATGTGAATAATATATATACATTATATGACTAAGTTTGTGTGCCTTGTTAGCTTATGATTTAGTTTTGTGCTTGGTTTAGCAAGTGACTTAGGCTATGAGTTAGTAGCTATCTTGGATACTTGATTTGCATATACTTAGTTTGTTTAGACCTAGAATAACTTTTTTGACCTAATTTAGACTTGTTAGACCTAGTTTGACCATAGTTGACCTAGGTTTGACTTTTAGAGTTGACCAAGTTGACAAAGAGTTGACTTTGGTCTAGATTGACCTAGAATCATGTAGAATACATAGTAGAACTTCATATTGCCATTTTGGACTTGTTGTGACTTGTACTGTTCTGATTAGGAGCCAGACACCTCTCCTCGGACAATATATTTACTTTGGACATTCAGACACCAGGCGAGTACATTCTCTGATCATTTCATAACTTGCTTAGAATTATATTCCTGCTCTAGTTTACCTTATTTGATGCTGTCACGATATTATCACGGATTGGTACTATATGGATCCCTACATTGAGATGTTATCCCCCTCGGGAGCATCGGATACATTGTGTCATGTGTTTCATGTATATCGTGTATTCCTCGCTCTCATGTTATTCATGTTTCTCATGTGCATCATGCTCGTTCATGCTCGCTCGTGTACTCTTATGTGCTCTCATGAATCGGTCATGTTTCCCATGTATCTCATGTATAACCAATATTACATATGCACTCATTTATGAGCCTTCATGTGAATTTCATGTACAACCACTTATGGGCCCCCATGTGAATTTCATGTGCACTCATGTATGAGCTCTCATATATACTTCATGTGCACCCATTTATGGGCTTCATGTGAAAACCATGTACGTAACATAACTTGTCTGGATCCTTGTGTATTGATTGGGGTATGGGGGAGTATAAATAGTCATGTGAACAATTCCAAAGTAGAATAGACATGTACGCCTCTTTAGTATAGCCATGTGCAAATCAAGCCGTTCATATTTCGACTTTGTACTCTAAATCACTAGTCATTGGTAGCTCTCTACTTATAGTAGATATTTCTATTACATTTCTCTCTTTGTTTACATCATATACTTTCTTTCAGTTTCATGTATCGTACTCTCTTGCATGTTTATATTCTCTAACCTGTTATGATCTGCGTGAGATGTATTGTTCTCGCTCCCGTCCTGACTGGACCTGTTGATAAATTTTACATATAGCCTGGAGATTGCCTGCTAGCCTAGAGGAGACACAGTAGAGGTTGTATAGATAGCTAGGGTTTTGCTTATAGCTTATTTTTAGTTGTTTGAGTTGTATTTATGGATTACTGTATTTGAGATTTGAGATGTTTCTGGGTTGTGTATCTTAGACACTTAGACTTCTATCTGATGTATCTCTTTGTGGATTTTATATTTTATCTATCTTCCATTATGCTCTACCTTAGATGTGATTGAGTTTACATTCTGCTATGTCACCCCCATTCGGGGAGTATAAACTGCTTAGCCTTATACTGTTAGATGCATGAGACCTAGGACAGCGTTCTACCGTCGACACTGCGGCGTAGGCTGGACGTACCCACGTCTCGTGCCCTTACTCTAGGGTGCGGGTCGTGACAAGTGTCTAGAACGGCCAGGAGGTCCGACGGGCAGCCGGAATGAACCGGAGGGGTGGCCCTCCATGCCGAGGGGTACGGGGAAGGGTGGGAGCGGGCGGACACGGCCGACCTAGGCGAGGCCGGGAACGGAAGACGGGGAAGGCGCGGCATGGGAACGCACAAGCTAGAAGGAGCAAAACATGAGGAAAAACATATATATATATATATATATATATATATATATATATATATATATATATATATATATATATATATATATATATATATATATATATACACACACACACACACACAAAGAGGCTATATATAACATATAGGTATAAACATTTGAATGTAAATTAGAGACTAATACCCGCAAGTCCAGAATCTATCTAACTTCATATAAACTCAGAAAATCCGAGTTAATTCTCAGAAAATTGAATTATAACAAAACAACTCAAAATATTTATAAATCAAAACCCGAAAATCCAACTCGGAGCCCAAAACACAAAATACTCAACTAGAACTCGTGAAACTTAGCAAACACGAAGGTGTCTATGTTTGTGACATGCTCGGGGACTCACGGGGTCGAACCCGTGTCCGCATTGTGTCCACGAAGTGCGTATCTCACGAGCATGTACGCGCGTGCACGGTATCAGCCGAATCTGTACAGACGCGATAACTTCGCGAATACTTAACGAAATCTTATAAATTTAAGGAGCACGTGGGCAGCGGTTGCCCCCACGTTTCCATAAAATTTCATACAAAACGGAGTCATATACATGGAGTTATGACATACAGACTGCATGGCTGTACACACGCAAGGGCGTAGCCTCGTGCACGCATGTCGACTTCCATAGCTCGCGACTCGAGCCACGTTGTGCTACGTGGTTGAGTCTAGGGTTAGCCTAGGTCTAGGGCTTCATGCTTGTGCTCTTGGAATGGGTCCTCGTCACGTCGTGTTCGCATACAAAGGCCGTGTCTGCGATACTTTTCAGCCACGTGCACAGTGCGGGCTGACCCGCGTGCGTTAGATTTCTCCGCGCATGCTTCACAAAACGTTATTAAATTTTAGGAGCACGTGGGCAGAGGTTGCCCCCACGCTTAAAATTTCACGCAAAACAGAGTCCTGTGCGTCGAGTTATGACACTCAGACAGCAGGGCATGCACGGGGTCGTGCACGGGCCTCGTGCACGCGTGTCCGTGTCCGATTCAGACACTGAAATCGTGTCGAATCAAGATCCGTCTTCACGAAAGTTATTTCAAATCATAACAGCAATAAATTTGTGAAAATAGAAACGAAAAATACCAACTTTCAGTTCTAAGTGGCATTTCGTCGACCAAGTGTTCCATAGGACCGACACGTGTCTGATACGACTATCAAACGAAATCACAAACCTACCAAACTTCATGCACAGGTCCGGGGTAACTATATGGATGCATCTACGGAGAAAAAAATAGAATTAACAAGTATTTAGAGAGATTTACCTATTGAGTGTCAAAACTCATGAAACAAGCCTCCAAACACGTCGATACCGATTTCCTCCGGTCAAACGCCTCCGATTATAGCTATCAAGACGGGCCGGCGGGGCGGGCCGGCCCGTAACCCACCATAACCCACCATTTGGCGGGGCGGGGTGGGCCGACCCACCATTTTGGCGGGCTGGAAAAATTCCAACCCAGCCCAACCCACCGGCGGGCCGCGGGCTAGGCGGGCCGGCCCGCTTAATTTTTTTAAAATTTTAAATTATTTTTTAGTTTCTTAAAAGAAAAAAAATCATATATAATATTTACTACTCACTCTCATATGCATCAAATTACAAGTAAAATACAATAAACATTATAATAGTAGATATTTCTTTAAAACACCTCCATTCATGTAAATAAATGACCAAATTTAATATTTTATACGTCATTACTTGCATTAAATGAGAATTTTTATCATTTATAATACATATCTCATATATGTGCTAAATAAAAAAATTAAAAATTTTATAAAAAAATAGATGGCGGGCCAACCCACTTGGCCCGCGGGCTAGCCCACCGCGGGGCGGGCTACTAGCGGGTCAGCCCACCTAGGCCCGCCTGTTTGGCGGGCTCCTAAATGCTCGGCCCAACCCACCTTTTTGGCGGGCGGGGCGGGCCGGCCCAACGGGCTTAGCCCATTTTGACAGCTCTACCTCCGATCCCTCGCTAGCAAGTCTCTAGCAGAGTCCACTCCTCCCAACGGTCACAATGTACTTTGTTTGGAAGGATTTGGGTGAGAAACGAGAAAATGGGACTTTTGGAGGAGAAGGAAAAAAGTAGGAGTTTGAATTTGTGACGGCTACTAGTTTCTCACAAATGAAAAGGGGGGGGGGGCTGCTGTGTTTGTCCGGCCAAGTCATAGAGGATTAGGGTTAGGGTTTAGTCATGGGCCAAGCACTCCTTAAGTTGGTTTAAAGGCCCATTGACAAAAAGGCTTAAAGGCTATATGTAAAATGACTTAAAAAATGATTTAAATGTTTTCTAAAATGGACAATAGCTCTAAATTAAAATCTAAAAAGCCAAAAATAATTATAATCACATGGTTAGTCTTCTAATCAAGGTTGACTAAGGTTATACAACCTTCTACTACCAAAAATACCATTCAAAGCTACACGTCAATCAAATTAAATAATAAAATAATAAAAATTAAAAAATATCACAAAATTACTAAAATACCCTAATTTAGAAAAGTGGTGGTTACAAATCTACTCCCCTTAGAAAAATTTCGTCCTCAAAATTTAAGATGGTTGCGCTTCTTCTAGGTTAAACCCCCGACAATCAAGGTCAAGAAAATCATATCTAAAAGATGCAAAACATGGTCCTACTAATCGTAATTCACAGTCTCGAACAGGGTTACTATACTATCTATCATATCACAAGAATATCCTGACAGGTACTAATGAAATCACACACAACATGATGAAAAAATAAGGACAGAACAAACATGAGGTCAATAACGGTACAAGGATGATATCATCAAGAAGGACAGGTATGAAGTAGATTATTTAGATTTGAACAAGTGTCAATAGATTCAAATCTATGAAAATTTTCTAGTTGTGATTGAGTGCCCTCTTATCTAAAGCCTATTTCTTAATTCCTATCGCAGGCTCGTTAGCAGTAGAACTAAATCGTCGTACTACCACGATATCTCACCAATACGACTCTCGACCTGCATGGGCCACCACTAAAAATATGTCACGATCCGTACCCAGTGTAAGGGTACAAGTGCATAACAATGCCCAGCCTACGCCACAGAATCGACAGTAGAACGCTGTTCTAGGTCACTATCTAAACGAACTCACGCAATAAATCCCAACTCCGAACGGAGGACAAGTATAGAAATAATGTAACTCAATCACAGTCTAAGCACGATAGTATAACACAGAATTCTATAACTAAAAGAAAACAAATAAAAACGACTAAATGATAGTATCTCAAAACAACTCAAAATAAGTCAACTCTCAACTTATTAATACTCAAGTTCTAGTAAAAAAATCTAAAACAGTCTACTAAACTAGTCTCCCGATCACTCCTGAGAGTCGGGGCTAAAGGTAGCTAATCCCTCTCCAGATCCATAGTGAGTAGGGCATGCATCCTCAGGGCTAACATTTATAATATTTTCAACAGGTCCAGTCAGGACAAGAACAAATACATCTCATCAAATAAATTCAAGTAAATGACAAAGATTATAAAACAATTATAGACAATTATATTGATGAATCACGGGAGTTCGAGACAGTTTAAGATGAAAAACAATAGTTAAAGAAAACAAGGAAAGTAAAAGATGTGAAACAGAATATCATGTCAATGAAGACTGTAAATAAAAGCTAGCTGAACTAGAATAATGTGATATGAGTCCAGTGGTACAATATATGTCATCAATGATTCAAGTAGGAAGATTCTTTAACGGTTCTTGTGATGATTCCAGTAAGATTCTTGTGGTGATTCTAGTAAAGATTCTTAACAATACTCACAGTGTGTTTTAAAATACTATGATCGACATATAAATGGCTAGGGATAATCCGGTACATCACACACTAGCTAAGTGTGGGATGGCTATCATTCTTGTATAATTCACAGGGAGGTGCTTCGAGTATTTAGGAATGTTTACATGCCTACTCAAGTATTTCCCCATCCGACAAATATGAGTGAACCCATAATACGACACGTAAATCGAGAACAAATCTAGCCAGAATATGAAGGTGCTTGTAGGTGATTCTTGTAGTGGTTCTTGTAATAGAGGTTAGACAAGTAGGTATGTGTGTCGTATACATGAATTCCAGAAATATCAATCCATGTTTTCAACCGAGAATCAAATAGAACTGACTAAAACTGAAATATAAAATTTGACAAGTAAATGAAAGAACTATCAGAGAATGTACTCACCTAGTATTCTGAATGCCTGATGAGAATATGAGTCCAAACTGGAGTCACAAAGTTCTATTTCGAACAACTGTAGGTTACAAAGTGTCTAATATGAAATAAGAATAGCCTACAATGTATTCTAGATGATTCTAGGTCCCTCTAGGTCAAAGTCAACCCTTGGTCAACTCTGGTCAAACCTGGTCAACTCTGGTCAAACCTGGTCAACTATAAGTCAACTAGTCCATCTACCATTTTTTAGGTCAAACACAAGTTATCAAGTCATTCTAAGTTCGTTTGAGTCGATTTGGATCAAGTTTGACTAAAAGTTGACTTTTGTCAAGTTGCTAGTTAACTTGACTAAATTAGGCTCATTGGGTCAATCCTAAATTGACTCATTACTCCCTAGGTTACTCCCAATAGCAGACACATATATATACTTATATATCTGTCACACCCCAGAACCAGAATACTGGAGAGCGGGGGACAGACACAGCCAGCTACGTACATTGAAGTATAATCTACCTCGATATATGGTCACGGCTGTCTAGATGTATGAGGGTTTATCTACAAGCTAACAGTCTCTTATGGTCATGAACAAGCCTAGTGTCTCAATCTCAACAAGCAAGTAATTGTTACAAGAAGTAAGATCATCAGACATACAAAGTAAGGCGTCCTAAACATTACATATTCAGATGATCATGAAGCTAGTTATACAAAATACAAAGACTAATAAGAGTTTAAGTCATACATGATCAACCCTACGATTTGTCAATCATGTAACAGCCCGTAGGCAGGCAAAAATTAAAGTTTCAACACGAGCTAACACTTGCTCGACGGCTAAACGCCTCAAAAGAAGAATTTACAATAAATTAGGATATCAAAATAAGAAACCCACTCGTTGCCAGTATTACGTCTGGTGTTCACCATCTGGCTGGAAGGCAGAGAGATCCTCGGGAGCTACTCTGAAATCTGGTCATACAAAATCAGCTGGGTTAGACTCGAGAAAGAACAAGTACCACAAGGGAGACTTCACTTAAGAACTAAAACCAGCATATTAGCACATGATACATAAAGGATAAAAAAAGACATGAGTTAGAGAAAACAGGGTGATAAATGATAAGATAACTAAAGGACCATTCCGGTAACCAAGTTACAACCCGTAAACCAAACAAGGACCGGGGTTGTAACCCTTCACCTGAACAGAACTTAGTCTCTAACCAATTATCGATAAAGTAAGGCATAAACAAGCATGAACTGAGATAGCCATGTACTGGATCTAGACAAGACTAGACAAGATAGGACTCCATCCATCATTCACGGCCAAGCAAAGAGTACGGCTTGATACTTTAACTAATTAGGGTTATCACAAGCCTAGTTACTAGCAAGATGCAATGAGATGTTCCGGTTGCCATAAGCCCTACAGACTTAATCCAGGTTATTCGGTCACAAGTTGAAAGAGTTGGATTAGGTGACTTAGAGGTGCAACACATGACAGTGTGCTGGAAATGTGCCCTACTCGACGGCAGGCTACAAGTCCAATTAAAGTGCCCAGATAACGAGACTGTCTGTAGCTGGGAAATCTCTTCATGAACTACTTGATCACTCTAGTCATTATTCTAGTCAAATTCTGTATAAATTCCAGACCGTGGAAATCAAAAATTCATATCCTAGACATGATACAAGACGAGACATGTAGCTTATACAATCACAAATACCAACGATGTCAGGACAAGAATTACTTAGCAAGTCAAGATAGCCGTCACAATAGCATATCGAGATTATCATGTTAGGTTACTTTATCATGTCAAGAGTGCGTCAGAACGGACCACCATCAAGAATTATCATGTCAATTTGCTTGTCAAGAGTGCACCACGACGGGTCACTATCAAGAGTTATCATGTCATGTTGTCTTGTCGTGTTCATGTTGTCATATCGTGATCAAGCTTGAGATTAAGACAAGTCGAGCCCAAGAATTCACATTCATCAAATCAGGTAGTCGTAAGTTTGGCCAAGCACAAAGGATAAGCAATTAACATAAAACAAATAATTAAATGACAGATCATACAAGGGGCATGGGGTACTATGGCCAACTAGTGGCATTAGCCAAGTTGTGCCAGGGTAATAGGTTGCGCCAGGCACTAGGGGTGCCAAGGCTACGATTGCGCCCAAACATTAGGTTGCGCCTAGGCCCTGGGTGCCAGGTACTAGAATGCCCAAGGTCGGGTCATGTTGCACAGGGCAATGAGTTGCACCAAGGCAAGTCGGGTCAAGACAGGATGGGTTGTAACCCCGCTTTCCTGAAATTATCAAATTCTGTATTTTGGTATTTTAGAATTTTTGAACGTATTTTATCTATTTTTTTAGACATTAATATTCTGTTGCATCATATTAGTATTATTTTGGTGTCTATGGAATTATTAATAATTTGATAAATTGGATGGTTATTTAGGAGAACAATTCAAATTTTGGTTCTAAATTATTTCCCTCTATTTCTTTTCCTTTTCCCAGGTTTGTAACAAACTTTTCTAACCACCTAACAAGTTCCTAACAGAATTTATCATATTTATGTAAATAGCATAAGTGGAGGAACTTTTATGAAGATATCCCATTTTCATTTACTCTTTAAATTCTTTCATCACTCTCTCTCCTCTTATTTTGTTCTGCTCAGGAAATTGAGGGCAGAGAAGCTCGAGATCCACAATTTCCACTTCCTCCAAATTTCCCTAAGCCCTAACCCTAATTTCTGAAGAGATCCGGCCAGGCGATCGGCGGCGAGTTGACGGCGATGATGCCAGTGAGGGCAACCGAGACGACCAGGGGTCAATGACGAGCAGAGCGCGACCGTCGACCGCGATGGTTCTCTCCACATAAATGACGGTTCGGCGAGTCCCCAAACGACGGTGCCTCACCGTTTTCGACGAGTAGCGGCCGGCAATGGCGATGGGGAGATCGGCGGGTTGCCCTCCTCCGGTGGCTAGCCAGCGCCACCAGTAGCAGTCAGATCCGCTTCTTCGACGGGAAGCTTCTCTAGTGACTCTCTCTTCCGACCGCGATTCACTCCTTCGACAACGAGCCACCTGCAGCAGCGTATCGCCACTCTCGATCAGCGACAACGGTGATGACGTGGTTTTCCACCTCTGGCGAGTTCGATTTTGATCTCTGTAAGTTTTTCGTCATCTTAATTGGAATTAGATTCGTAATTCATAATTTGATCTCTGATCTTGATCATATTTATGAACAACTCTTCCTCTCATCTGTCGTTCTAATCCTTCGTGATGTAGGAATTAGATCGGATCGGTTAAATCTGGCCGTGATGAAGATCTTAATATAGCCGATAAGCTGGATCCAACCCTCTGTTAATTCTCAATTTTCTTGATTTTTTGAGTTTTTGGAGAATTGGACTTCCAGCCTTGAGACTTTGTTCTTTGTGTCTGCTTGGGTTCTGTTCTTTGAAATGATTCATTGGGATCGCGAATGGTAGCTGGACCTGAGAAGCTGTGTCCGACTCTGTAGGACGTGTTCTCATTGCTGTAGGATTTTTTTCTTCAGGTATTTTTTCTACATATCTCCTGCTGTGTTTGAGTTATTGCAATAGATTTTGAATGGGTGTAGTATGGGCATGATTGGATCTTGGTTGATGTAGAATAGTTCGTGTTCAGAAGTGGCTGTGTTCGTGTCCGGTATGGACTGGTGTCCAGGATGGGATTAGCAAGGCAGGAGTCTTATTTCAATTTGACAGCAGTTGATTGTATATTTTCTTGTCCGCATCAGTTGTTGTGTAACGTTGGGTTCTTCCGTGTTTTGGGTTGCCAATTCGTATGTTAGCATGGACTAGTTAATGTTTGATTAGGAAGAGTTAGAGGTAAATTATAGAGTTGAGATGATTTGTGTTAGAATTGGGTTGTGCGGTCTTTGAACGCAGGTTTGGTTGGGGCGTGTGTTTGTTTGGAGGGAACTACTAAATTTAAAATGCTTTTCCAAACTGCAGTTGGCATGGTTCTCAATTTGTGAGTTGTATATAACTATATTTTTCTATATTTTAAGATGGGGTTCAAGACTAGGTATAAATTCAGTTTGATCCTCCCTAAATCTTTCTTTGAGGCTGGTGAATGTTCTTTGCTAAGTCTAAATTTTGAATGGTTAGAGTGAGGGTGTGTCAATGCTTGAAAGGACCTGGGTTTTCGGTATGATTGACTTGGTTGAATTTTTTGGTATTTATACAGAAGAATTTGTGAGTTAGCTATAGTAGTGATACTATTTGAAGTTAGGGATAACTTGGCTCTATGCAAGAATTGGGATCTACAGATGGTCTGTATGATTACTGGGACTGTAAAAAGTAGCCATTTAAATTTAATTGTGTAATGTTGATGCATAGCTGGAGGGAATGTTAAGTGTATTAACATGTTGATTAGCTTTGCAGAGTTAGGTCATGTAGATTTTTCTGGGCTTATGTGTATCTAATACTTTGAACCTTGTGTATTCATTTTGTCAAGTTATGTAAAATTTCTCTAGATTTTGGGTTTGGTCTCTGTTAAGTGTGGTATAATGAACTTTGTTAAAGTTTTTGGGTTTTGTATAAGGTGGCTGAGTTTGGGCCAATCTATAATTGACTATATATATAATTATTAGTAAATGATTTTTCAATTTATAGTAGATTATATTAGGTGAATACTTTTGCTACCATCATTACTAATATGTTGATGATTGTTTTGCAAAGACCTGTATAACTTGCTATGAAAATATATCTTAATATCTAGACTTGTATTGTTATCATTTGATAAATGATTTTGTCAAAATATGGTTTAAAGTATGTTAAACAAAACCAGTATATAATTGTTATAACATTATCTATAATATTTTGGTAGCAAACATTCTAGTATGTTTCCAAATAATAGTATTATCTAAATAATATTTTATTAAATTCCTTGCTAACCAAAAAAGTATAGCTAGTTACTTTTCATAGTAACTAGTTAGTTAAGCAATATTAGCTAAGATTGTTATCAGAGTTTAATCAACTTGTACCAAATGCTAGGTGGACATACAGATTTTCTCCCTAGTCTCTGCATTCCAGAGCAAGGCAAGTACACCGACTCGATCTCTTCACTCTGTATTTCGTCTTGCTTCATGTTCTCATATTGACACGTTGTACACACGATTGTTCATCGTTCATTGTTCATTGTTCATTGTTCATCGTTCATTGTTCATAGTTCATTGTTCAGTATTCTTTACCTGTACATTGGTATGGGAGAAATACTACAGATATGTGACCAATCATATTTTAGCTAGGCATTGACTAATAGCTTACGTCTCACATCATGCACGTGGGACTCTAAGCCGTACCATTATTCATGTGCTCTTGTTCATTGTTTACCCAGTCGGTCACATACTCTGATAGTTATTTCAAATGCATGTTACACAGATAGTATAGTTCATTGTTCAGGATCTGGTACTATAGTTCATCGTTATTCATGTACCACCATTTTATATTCTTATCTTGCACCATAGTTCATATTGTGATTCTTTTCATGCATTTCAGTTTATATTGTTTAGTGCTTCTTGTCGGGGTTGTACTTTGCTCTTTTTCTGACAGGATAAGTTGCAGGTATCTTGAGGATATGGTACCACCTTGGGTCAAAGCCCGGAGATGGTGGAGTTTCTATTTCCGGATGGACTTAGATTACATAGATATAGTCAGACTTTTTCCTAGATTTGTTTATAGTTTTTCATGTATTGTATTGAGGATTCAGGATTGTATAATTTTATTCATGTTACTTAATTTGTCTTCGGATGATATTGTACTAAAAACTTGTGGATTGTGGTGATTCTGGGAATGTGTATAGTAGCTGTGTTGTTTTATATATCTTGTATCTTGGAGTTTTCCTTAGAATTGTACAGCTTACTTCGTCGTGTCCATCGACGAAGGCTGGGCATGTCCGACTCGTGTCCGATTATTCAGGAGCAGTTCGTGACATGGGTTGCGCCAGAACAAGTCGGGCCACGTGAGGTTGCGCCAGGAACTAGACTGCACGAAGCTAGTTTATGCCAGGCACTAGACTGCGCGAGGCTAGTTTGCGCCAGGCTGAGCAAGGATGGGTTGCGCCAGGCTAAAGAGTACTGGGCTCCCTGGGTTGCGCCAGAGCTAAAGAGCTCACGCAACACAGTGGCGCAAGCTAGAAAGCTTGCGCACACTACTCATTGTCTTCTCCAATCAGCAAGAAAATGCTTGGTCGAATGAACTTCAAAAGACCATAATTCCTTCAAAATAAATCAAAATCTAACTTTCAAAGGTCAAAATTGGTTAGAACGAAATTTTCTACAACATGAAACAACTAGTTTTCGAAAATACCAAGTTTTAGTAGATCAAAACCAAGAAGAATGAGAAAAGATCAAAACTTAGATCTATAAAAATCCATCCATCAAAACCAAAAATAAAAAGTTCTAAAGAGTCTCAGAATCAAGTAAGGAAGACAAGGAAAAGTAAAATTTGAAATCCATCATGAAGCAAGTTGCACTTGCCTAGGCTTGGTAGTTGGAAGGAGTAAATGAAGAAGATGAAGAAGTAAATGCAAAATAATGGAGGAGAGAGAATGAGTTAGGTTTTATACAAAATCTCTCCATCTTAAACCAAAACAAACCAAGCCAAGCCAAGTCAAATTGAACCGAACCAAATTAAAATAAACTAAGTCAAGATTAAACCAAGACTAGGCTAAGCAAGACAAGTCAAAATACGGACCACCTGACAATTGTCAGAAATCTGTATACGTATTCTAAAAATACGTATAACGGGAAACGGGAGTGACAACTCTATCCACCTTAAAAGAATTCTGTCCTTGGAATTTAATTAAGAGGCTAGAGATGTCGGGACAAGCTGTACTGATCATAACAATCTACGACTAGTAGTCAACCAAGCAATCATTCATGCAAGTAAGGAAGTAAAAGCATAATGCATAAGGAAGACATTATACCTTATGAGTCAAACAGGTGTGGATATTGCGATCGGATATCTTCCTCACGTTCCCATGTTGATTCACCCAAAGAGTGATGACCCCAAGCAACACGGACTAAACTAATAGCCTTGTTCTTGAGTATCTTCTCTCTTCGGTCCAATATGGATACGAGCATTTTCTTATATGAATGGTTGGTACCAACAACCAATACCGAATGATCAAGGATATGGCTCAGATCCGGGATATACCGTCACAATTGGGATACATAAAAAATGTCATGTACCTCATGTAACGACGGCGGAAGAGCGAGACGATAGGACACATCACCTACTCGCTCGAGAATGTCAAATGGCCCTATATACCTAGGACTAAGCTTTCCTCGCACGCCAAAATGTATGACGCCACGGGTAGGCGAGATCCTAAGGAATACGTAGTTGCCGATAGAAAACTCAAGCGGACGCCGATGAGAATCGGTCCAATGGCGCTGACGGTCTTAGGCAACTCGAAGATGATCTCTGACTTGTCTGACCACCTCGATTGTCCGCGTAATCATCTCTGGATCAAGCATCTATCTTTCGCCAATATCATCCTAAGCTAAAGGTGATCTACACTTTCTGCTGTACAGGGCCTCAAAGGGAGCCATCTGGATACTTACCTGAAAAAATGTTGTTGTAGGAGAACTCCATGAGATGTAGGTGATCTTCCCACAAACCACCAAAGTCTAATGTACATGATTATAACATATCTTCGAGAGTCTGAATCGTGCGTTCTGAATGACCATCCGTCTGCGGATGATATGCTGAACTAAACTTGAGATGAGTCCCCAAACTCTCTTGAAGACTCCGCCAAAAGTGCGATGTGAACCTTGAATCTCTGTCTGATATGATACTAACTGGCACTCCATGCAATCTGACAATCTACCTGAGGTAAATCTTTGCAAGTTGATACATTGACTGGCCGATTTTGAAAGGGATAAAATGAGCTACCTTGGTGAGTCTGTCAACTATAACCCAGATAGCATCTCTTCCAGCTGGGGATTTAGGTAACCCTGTTACAAAATCTATGGTAATGTGCTCCTATTTCTATTCTGGGATCGGTAAAGGTTAAAGAAGTCCAGCTGGTCTCTGATGTTCAGCCTTAACTTATTAGCAAAGTAAACATCAGGAGACAAATCAGGCTATCTTTCTCTTCATGCCATTCCACCAGAAATGCTGACGGATATCACGATACATCTTCGTACCGTCGGGATGAATTTAATACTGAGAACTGTGAGCCTATGCCATGATCTCCTGTCTGATATCACCACTGGGTACACAAAGATGCATCCCATGTCGGGGAGTACCATCTTCGTGAACACATAACTCTGGTCTTCGTCCTGTTTCACACTCTGCTCTGTGTAAAACCCTAATATTTCTTTATTATTTTAATGCTTTAAAAATTATTTTTTATATTTATTTGAATTTATTTGGTATATGTACGTAATTTTAGATGTGTATAATGTATGTATGTTGTGTGCGTGATAATTTAGATACTCCTAAATATAGCTTACCTTGTTACCAAATATTTTTGTTACTTATTAAGAATTTTAGTAAATTTTCTTATGAATATATACATATAAATATGTATATATATAGATATATATTTATATATATATATATATTTAATGTTTTGTAAAAAAAAACAAAAGTTAGTGGAGGGGGGCCGAACCCCCAGAGCAGCAGTGAGCTGCGGTGAGAGGGGTGGGTGGGCCCGACCCCCTTAATGAAATTGGACGCAGCAGCAGCTGCAGTGGGACCCCGACCCCCCATTCCTAATACACCCCTGACTCAGCAACTTCAGTTGCTATAGAACCCCACAAACCCAAGCCCATATTTTCTACTACCAATAGGAATACTATTCCTATGATGAATAATAGCAGCGGCAGTATATAACCCGCTCGAAACCAAACCCTAACCCCTCTCGTACGAAAATACTTCCAGACCCCAAGGCCGCCAACCTTCCTCCACACCCCGTGCTTACCGTCGGCCGCCTACTCGCCGTCGACGACGTCGGGATCGCTCGGAGTCGACAGCTAACAGAGGATACTCTGTTTTCGAGAAACTCAGGTACCCATCTTCCAATTTCGATTTCTCTAAATCTGTTCGACGAAAGTTCGATCTATCAAATGCTGTGCATAGTAGACATAACCCTCTCAAAATCCTTTTGGTAGAATCGAGCGAAACCCCATATATCGCTCGATATTCGAAACCAAACTTCCCGAAAAACTGTCAAAACAGAACAGTTTCAGGACAGTCCCAAACCCATATTTGGAAGCCAAAATCTTGGCGATTCTTCGACTGTTTTGTAAAACTAATTGAACACATGTGAAGACAACATAACCAGATCACAACGCATCTTCTGGATCGTTGTTTCGATTAATGTGTAGGAAATAAACTGATGTTGAAGTTGGAGAAAAACCTGTGTTAACTTATATAAATTTCTAAATTTTCTCGATACGACGTACGCCCCGACAAACCGGGCGACTGGTCACGCACAATACGCATCGAAAGGCGTCTATGGATGTTACCGACATGAACTGACGGAACTCGATTTCGTTGCGTGTGCGCGACGAAATCAACGCATATCCGTCGAGATACCCCTATCGGCGTTTTGCAAACTTGTCCATAACTTCGTGTACAGTCGTCGGATCGAGACGAAACTTACGCCAACAGGTCCGATCGAAATTTTGGTCCTGCATGCCAAGTTTGGTTCGATTCTGAGAAGTCGAATCGGAACCCAATTTTGGTGGGCCCCGACCCACTCAAACGGGCGATTTTGTACGCGGCTCTCGGAATCCAAAACTGGACATACCATTGAGTTCCTCTCCTCAAACTGAAAACCGTAGAATGTAGTTTGACGATTTTAGAGACCGTAGACTTGGCACACGTTTCGGTGCAAAGCGGGTCCAACGGCGGACATCGTTTGACCCAAAATTACGATTTTGCCTCTGTTCCAGAATTTGACTTTTGGACAGGCGTTTCTAGGTATATCTTCTTCACTGAGATCATTTTTGATGTTTGTTTTAGCGTTTGGATTCATCTGTGATTTGTGAGTTTTGGTGCTGACACTTGCTACTCTTGGATTTGCCCTTCTCGTACCGCAGGCAAGATACCTTGCCACCTTACTCTATGATTATTATATTCTTATTTTCATTTGTTATTTTCAGCTTTATTTCATGATATTCAAACTGTGCGTCCAAGTCACACTTGGGTGCAAGCGACTCTATCGGTCGTCTTTCTTGCATTATTTATTCTCTTACATTGACTTAGTTTATTGACCACCCACTGATGGTGAGGTATTGGTATATCTCATATGGCCTTGACACTTGTTGTATCACGTGATGTGTGTCACATATAGGACACATTTTTGCGTAGTTGGCTGGCCACCGATGCGTATGGAGCGAGCGACGGATAGGAGTAACTGCCAATAGTATTGCATGTTAGAAGACTTGGCGGTTACAAAAGGTTCATATCAGTCATGGAGATGATGATACTAGACATTGGGTAGGGAGAATAATACCTGACGTATGGGCTTCTTTACACTTCCATGATTACCTGTGCGCTCCACCGGAGACGCAAGCTCCAGGTGCCCTCTGACGTTTCCCAGAGCGTTATGGACGTAGCCCTTCACATGGTGCCCTCTGACGTTTCCCGAGCGTTATGGACGTAGGCCCCTGGTACCCTCTATGGTAACTATGCCGATCCTATTTTCAGCCAGGGTTCATGCGTCGAAGGATTGTAACTCAACTGCATATTCACAGTAGAATGGTCAGGAACCCGGTTGAATGCATACCTTTCTCTCTTATATTATCACAGTTTATATGGCATGGTGTTTTCTTGTATCTTGCTATGTCCCCTGAGGACCTGGTTATCTCTCCAGGTTTAGACGATATTCCATAGGAGTACGGAGCGGCATTGGAGTTATCCTACATTGATGACGAGGCAGTCACTACTGATTTCTAGTTTATTACTTTCTGTGATAGTTGTAGACATTATTTTACATCTCTTTTCTTTCTATTTTGCGGAGGTCGAACTCTGATCTTGTGAGACTATTTTTTATAGCTGTTTGGAGTGAGTATGTTCACCGGCTATCTTTTGATACTCTTATTTATTTATTTGGACTTCGTTATCTTCTGTGTTGAGCTGTGATGAGATTAGATATGTTATTCTGGCCTGTGATTATTTACAACTTATGTGCATATATGAGGAATTCCATATATTGGAGTGTTCTTTGTATATGTGCAGCTGGCTTGTTTACGTACTTGGTCCTACGTATTTTGGGACTGGGGAGTTACATTTTTGGTGGCCCATGCAGGTTAGATTTAATATTGTTGGGTTACATGACTGTACCCAACAAGCCTGCATATAGGAATAGGAATATCTCATCCAGACTACTACTATCCCTCGGCTTCCAATCTTTTCGAAACTTCCTTGATTATTCGATTTACTTCATATCTAATCCCTTCTAATATCAACTTATCTTCCTCGTGCCAACAGTATGAATCTACGTAGTGGACGCACTTCTGCCTTGGCCCTCACATCTGGCGAGGAGACTACTTCGGAGGGACAGAATCCTCCCATGACTCCAGCAACACCCTACCAGCCAGAACTGTCGCAGCCTACTACGACACCGGAGTACCCAGGGACTGCTGCACCTCCAGGCAGTCAGGCTGGACAGACTACCATACTACCGGAAGGGAATGTACCACCACTACCACCACCACCATTCCCTCAGCAGTTTCCCCCACAGTCGGGACCTCAGATGCCTCCACCACCGACTGATGGGAGCCCTACTACTCAGTTTATGTATACTATGATGCAGGCTCAGTGGCAATAGACTGAGCTGATGAGACAGACGATGATGGCAGCCATGGCTAGACCTCCACCCCCCAGCACCAGTACCGGCACCGGCTCTGCATCCCTATGAAGGCTCTATCAAGAATTTACAGATATGAACCCCAAGGCCTTTAGAGGGACGGAGAAGCATTAGAGGTGTCACAGTGGCTTATTAGTACCGAAAAGCTACTGAAGGCATCCCAGTTGCCAGCTCGAGATTGGATGACAGCAATAGACTTACTGTTAGAAGACAATGCTCACCACTGGTGGAGGCAGAAGAGAGACGATTAGGCACTGGGATCACATGGAAGCAGTTCTATGATACATTTTATGAGAGATTCTTCCCTATTCATGTTCGAGATGGTCTCTATAACCAGTTCCTCCATCTGAAGCAAGGGAATATGACATATGACAGTTGATGATTATGACTCAGAATTCAATCGCCTGAGTCGATTTGGTACAGGATTGATCCCGACAGAATTAGAGAAGGTGAGGAGATTTCACCAGGGGCTTGCACCAGAGCTCAAGTCTTATACGACTACTCAGTCTCGAGTCTCCCATTCAGCTGTCTTGGAAGAAGCTCGTGCTCAGGAGATTCTTCGCAAGGAACAGCAGCAGACATCGAGGCGCCGTACCCAGCAGTTACACCAGCCCGAGCTACTCAGAGTGGACCTATCAGGAGGACCACATGACAGTTCCAGCAGAGGCCCTCACCTTATCAAAAGCATGTTTGCCATTACTGCGGTAAACAAGGACATATCCAGAACGACTGCATGACTCGCCTTGGATTATGCTTGAGATGTGGATCTAATCAACACATGCTCAAGGATTGTCCGAAGCAACATGCAATAGTACAAGCTCGAAAAATCTGAGGCCCACACTCCAGCTCTTCCAGCACCACGACCTATAGCAGGAGCACCTCGTCCACCATTGCCTCCCCATGGCACACAGTACAACGAGGCCAGAGCTCAGGGCCCGGGACAGAACTATGGGCAGGTATTCTCACTTGCTGTTGAGGATATAGAGACAGAGGCAGAAGTTATAGCAGGTATGGTTTTAGTTGCATTTTCCTGCTATTGCATTATTTGATACTGGAGCCACTTATTCGTTTATAGCCACTAGTTTTGCCACTAGACACAGCATTCCATCACACCCTTAGCTAAGAATGTTAAAATCCTCACTGGAGGAGGAGTTGTACCTGTTAGTGGTGTTTGTAGACTTTGTCCTGTAGTGATAAATGGTAGAGAGATGGTGGCACGACTTCTTGTATTCCCTATGTCGACATTTGATGTGGTTCTTAGAATGGACTGGTTGAGCCAGCATTTCGCTCTCATAGACTGCCATAGGAGCAGTATTATCTTTAGACCACCGAATGCGACAGAGTTTGAGTTCACCAAAGAAGACGGAGATAGTTGTGATGCACCCACATCGGGAACACATATGATGATGCATGACACCCCACAACACCCTATTATCACCGAGTTCGAGGATGTATTCCCCGAGGAATTGCCAGGACTACCACCTGACCGAGATATTAAGTTTTCTATTGAGCTTATTTCCGGAGCCGAGCCTATTTCATATCGAGTATATCGTCTGGCACCCAAGGAGTTGATAGAGATGAAGACGCAGATTGATGACTTATTAGAGAAGGATTTATTCGTGCCAGTGCGTCACCATGGGGAGCACCCGTTCTTTTTGTGCCTAAGAAAGACGGACAGTGCGCATGTGCATTGACTATAGAGCATTGAATGCGGTGACGGTAAAGAACAAGTATCCCTTGCCACGCATAGACGATCTATTTGACCAACTGAGTGGAGCAAAAGTATTCTTCAAGATTGACTTACGATCGGACTATCACCAATTGAAGGTTCGGAAGGAAGACATTGCAAAGACGGCCTTTCGTTCGAGATATGGACACTACGAGTTCTTGGTCATGCCTTTCGGTTTGACCAATGCTCCCGCAGTTTTTATGAATTTAATGAACAAAGATCTTTCACCAATACTTGGACAAATTTGTAGTAGTCTTTATAGACGATATCTTGATCTACTAAGAGTCAAGAGGAGCATGAGCAGCATCTACGGATAGTTTTGGGAACATTGAGGAACGAGAGACTTTTCGCGAAGCTTAGCAAGTGTGATTTCTTTCTCAAGGAGGTATCATTCCTTGGTCATATTGTTATGGGTGATGGCATATCAGTAGACCCAGAGAAGATCACAGCAGTCAAATCATGGCCCGCTCCCACAACAGCTCCTGAAGTGAGAAGTTTCCTCGGACTTGCGGGTTAATACCGACGGTTCATAGAAGATTTCTTTCGAATAGCGGGGCCTATGACTCGATTGACTTGTAAGGATCAGGAGTTTGTATGGACAGACGAGTGTCAAGCCGCTTTTAACGAGTTGAAAAAGCGATTGACCACAACACCGATCTTGACACTACCATCGGGCCCAGGAGAATTTGTGATCTACAGCGACGCATCCGGGAAGGGATTAGGATGTGTATTGATGCAGCATGGTCGTGTAGTAGCATATGTATCGCGACAGTTGAGAGTGCATGAGAAGAATTATCCGACCCACGATCTAGAGCTCGCAGCGGTTATCTTTGCCTTGAAGATATGGAGACACTACTTGTACGGCGAGAAGGTTGATATCTACACTGATCATAAGAGCCTCAAGTACGTGTTCACACAACAGGAGTTGAATATGCAACAACAACGTTGGTTTGAGTTGATGAAGGATTATGAGATCGAGCTTCATTATCATCCGGACAAGGCTGATATCGTGGCAGACGCCTTGAGTCGTAAGCCCATGGCACACTTTTTGACTACACAGAAGGAATTGATTAGAGACTTGGAGCAGCTTGGTATTGAGGTAGTATTACCGGGAGCAGATGGCGTATTAGCCAACCTCCAGGTGCAATCATCATTAGTAGAGCGCATCAAGGAAGCATTGCCCAATGACGCTAGATTTCGACGGCTCAAGGAGAGGACTGAAGTAGGAGAGCAGACAGATTTGAGGATCCACACCGATGGGACATTACGATATGGTGACCGCATTTATGTTCCCAATGGAGAGCTACGACAGGAGCTGATGGCAGAGGCTCACAGTTCGACTTACTCTATTATCTCGGAGGGACCAAGATGTATCGTGATTTACGACAATATTATTGGTGGCATGGAATGAAGCGAGAGATAGCTCGTTTCGTTGCCAAGTGCTTGGTATGTCAATAAGTGAAGGCGGAGCACGAGAGGACGGTCGAATTATTACAGCCGCTACCCATTCTCGAGTGGAAGTGGAGCACATTACTATGGATTTCGTCACGGGTTTTCCTCGGAGTCCTAGAGGACGTGACGCAGTATGGGTGATTGTTGATAGACTTACGAAGTCAGTACATTTCTTGCCTTTTAGAGTGGGCCAGTCGACATAGGTATTGGCAGAGATATATGGAGCAGATTGTGAGATTACACGGTGTGCCTGTTAGTATTGTGTCGGACCGTGACTCGAGATTCACCTCACACTTTTGGAGGAGCATGCAAGAGAGTTTGGGAACCCGATTGAAGTTTAGCACATCGTATCATCCGCAGACAGACGGCCAGTCGGAGCGTACCATTCAGACGCTAGAGAATATGTTGAGAGCATGCATGCTTGATTTTGGCGGTTCGTGGGAAGACCATCTTCATCTTGTTGAGTTTTCCTATAACAATAGCTATCAAGCGAGCATTCAGATGGCTCCGTTTGAAGCATTATATGGTAGGAAGTGTCGGTCTCCGGTTTGTTGGAGCGACATAGAAGAGGGAAAGCTATTGGGTCCCGAGTTGGTCTTAAGCACAGTGGAGACAGAGAAGAAGATTCAGGACCACCTGCGAGCAGCGCAGGATCGTCAGAAGCAATGGGCAGATAATCGTCGTCGACCCTTGGAGTTCAAGGAGGGTGACCATGTGTTCTTGAAGATATCCCCCACTAGAGGCACGATTCGATTCAGAGGACGTAGCAAGTTGAGTCCAAGGTACATCGGGCCTTTCGATGTCTTGGAACGTGTTGGAGAGGTTGCCTACAGATTGGCATTGCCACCGTCATTAGAGGGAGTACATGACGTATTCCATCTCAGCTGAGGAGGTACGTGGCGGACAACAATCATGTGCTTGATCACTCCGAGATCACAGTTGGACCGAGTTTGTCGTACGAAGACCAACCAGTAGGTATCCTCGATCGCCGAGTGAAGGTGTTACGGAATCAATCTATTCCACTGGTTCGCGTGGCATGGAAGCATCACTCGCCAGGGGAGTCTACTTAGGAGCGCGAGGACGATATCCAAAATAGCTACCCGCAGTTGTTCGAAGACGAAGGTATGTTTTGCATTTATATTTTCATGCATTGCATTTGATCCCCCGACCTTAGTTTAATTTCGAGGACGAAATTTTTTTTAAGTTGGGTAGGATGTAAAACCCAATATTTCTTTATTATTTTAATGCTTTAAAATTATTTTTCTATATTTATTTGAATTTATTTGGTATATGTACGTAATTTTAGATGTGTATAATGTATGTAGTTGTGTGCGTGATAATTTAGATACTCCTAATATAGCTTACCATGTTACCAAATATTTTTATTACTTATTAAGAATTTTAGTAAATTTTCTTATGAATATATACATATAAATATGTATATATATATATTTAATATTTTGTAAAAAAAAGATAGTGGAGGGGGGGCCGAACCCCCAGAGCAGTGGTGAGCTGCGGTGAGAGGGGGGTGGGCCCGACCCCCTTAATGAAATTGGACGCAGCAGTAGCTGCAGTGGGACCCCGACCCCCAATTCCTAAATACCCCCGACTCAGCAACTTAGTTGCTATAGAACCCCATAAACCCGAGCCCATATTTCCTACTACCAATAGGTATACTCCTATGATGAATAATAGCAGCGACAGTATATAACCCGCTCGAAACCAAACCCTAACCCCTCTCGTACGAAAATACTTCTCGACCCCAAGGCCGCCAACCTTCCTCTATACCCCGCGCTCACCGTCGGCCGCGTACTCGCCGTCGACGACGTCGGGATCGCTCGGAGTCGACAGCTAACAGAGATACTCTGTTTTCGAGAAACTCAGGTACCCATCTTCCAATTCGATTTCTCTAAATCTGTTCGACGAAAGTTCGATCTATCGAATGCTGTGCATAGTAGACATAACCCTCTCAAAATCCTTTTTGGTAGAATCGAGCGAAACCCCATATATCGCTCGGTATTCGGAACCAAACTTCCCGAAAAACTGTAGAAACATAACAGTTTCAGGACAGTCCCAAACCCATATTTGGAAGCCAAAATCTTGGCGATTCTTCTACTGTTTTGTAAAACTAATTGAACACATGTGAAGACAACATAACCGAGATCACAATGCATCTTCTGGATCGTTGTTTCGATTAATGTGTAGGAAATAAACTGATGTTGAAGTTGGAGAAAAACCTGTGTTAACTTATATAAAATTTCTGAAATTTTCTCCGATACGACGTACGCCCCGACAAATGGGCAACATGGTCGCACACAATACACATCGAAAGGCGCGTATGGATGTTACCGACGTATGGAACTGACGGAACTCGATTTCGTTGCGTGTGTGCGACGAAATCAACGCGTATCCGTCGAGATACCCCGTATCGGCATTTTGCAAACTTGTCCATAAATTCGTGTACATCGTCGGATTGAGACGAAACTTGTGCCAACAGGTCCGGATCAAAATTTTGGTCCTGCATGCCAAGTTTGGTTCGATTCTGAGAAGGTCGAATGGGAACCAATTTTGGCGGGCCCGCAACCCACTCAAAGGGCGATTTTGTACACGGCTCCTCGGAATCCAAAACTGGACATACCGTTTAGTTCCTCTCCTCAAACTGAAATCGTAGACATATAGTTTGACGGCTTTAGATACCGTAGACTTTGGCACGCGTTTCGGTGCAAAGCGGGTCCAACGGCGGATATCGTTTTGACCCAAAATTACGATTTTGCCTCTGTTCCAGAATTTGACTTTTCGACAGACGTTTCCTAGGTATATCTTCTTCACCGAGATTATTTTGATGTTTGTTTTAACATTTGGAGTCATCTGTGATTTATGAGTTTTGGTGCTGACACTTGCTACTCTTGGATTTGCCCTTCTCGCACCGCAGGCAAGATACCTTGCAACCTTACTCTGTGATTATTATATTCTTATTTTCAGTTGTTATTTTTAGCATTTTATTTCTTGATATTCAAACTGTGCGTCCAAGTGATACTTTGGTGCAAGCGACTCTATCAGTCGTCTTTCTTGCTTTATTTATTCTCTTACATTGACTTAGTTTATTGACCACCCACGGATGTTGAGGTATTGGTATATCTCATATGGCCTTGACACTTGTTGTATCATGTGATGTGTGTCACATATAGGACACGTTTCTGCGTAGTTGGCTGGCCACCGATGCGTATGGAGCGTGCGATGGATAGGAGTAACTGCCAAAAGTATTGCATGTTAGAAGACTTGGCGGTTACTAGAGGTTCATATCAGTCATGGAGATGATGATACTAGATATTGGGTGGGGAGAACAATACCTGGCGTTTGGGCCTCTTTACACTTCCATGATTACCTGTGCGCTCCACCGGAGACGTAGGCTCCAGGTGCCCTCTGACGTTTTCCAGAGCGTTATGGACGTAGCCCTTCACATGGTGCCCTCTGACATTTCCCGAGCGTTATGGACGTAGGCCCCTGGTACCCTCTATGGGAACTATGCCGATCCTATTTTCAGCCAGGGTTCATGCGTCAAAGGATTGTAACTCAACTGCATATTCACAGTAGAATGGTCAGGAACCCGGTTGAATGCATACATTTCTCTCTTATTATTATCACAGTTTTATATGGCATGGTACTTTCTTGTATCTTGCTATGTCCCCTGAGGACCTGGTTATCTCTCCAGGTTTAGACGATATTCCACAGGAGTACGGAACGGCATTGGAGTTATCCTACATTGATGACGAGGCAGTCACTACTGATTTCTAGTTTATTACTTATCTGTGACAGTTGTAGATATTATTTTACATCTCTTTTCTTTCTATTTTGTGGAGGTCGGATCCCGATCTTGTGAGACTATTTTTCATAGCTGTTTGGAGTGAGTATGTTCACCCGGCTATCTTTTGATACTCTTATTTATTTGGACTTCGTTATCTTCTGTGTTGAGCTGTGATGAGATTAGATATGTTATTCTGGCATGTGATTATTTATTTACAGCTTATGTGCATATATGAGGAATTACATATATTGGAGTGTTCTTTGTATATGTGCAGCTGGCATATTTACGTACTTGGTCCTACGTATTTTGGGACTGGGGCGTTACACTTTGAGCCGCTGAAGCTTAGAATCTGTTGATTACACCATCTTCATCCTCTCAACTATGCTGGACTGAACTTGCATGTTGGCTATCAATACCACATTGGTAGGAAGAACTACTTCTATTCCCATCTTCTGAAGATCTGCTAATAATTTTGGCTGTGTTGTTAGAAAATAAGCTCCTGCTCTTCTGCTCAACGCATCTGTAACTACGTTGGCCTTTCCGGGATGATACTACATGTTGATGTCATAATCCACCAGTAACTCTAGCCATCTTCTCTGATGCATATCGAGATCTTTCTGGGTAAACACATACTTAAGACTCTTGTGGTCGGTGAAAATCTCCTCCTGATCTCCATACAAATAATGCCTCCACAACTTGAGTGCGAAAACCATCGCTGCTAATTCCAAGTCATGGGTTGGGTAATTCCTCTCATGATTAAGAAGCTGACATGACGCATAAGCTACTACCTTACCATGCTGCATCAAGATACATCCCAATCCTCTGCCAGAAGCATCACAATAAACTGAAAATCCTCTAGTCCCTTCAGGAAGCGTGAGAATGGGGGTCGTCATCAATCTTCACTTCAACTCCTCAAATGAACTCTGACACTCTACTGTGCAAGTAAACTGCACATCCTTGCGGGTCAACTGCATCAATGGTGCTGAAATCTGAGCTAAGTCTGACATAAACCGCCTGTAATAGCCGGCCAATCCTAGGAAAGTCCAAACTTCTGCGATGGTGCTAGGTACTGGCCATGTCTCTATAGCCACTATCTTCGGGGGTCCACTTCTACTCCACCTCTGGTAATAATGTAACCTAAGTACGAAATGTGATCCAGCCAAAATTTGTACTTACTGAACTTTACGTACAACTGGTGTTCTCTGAGAATCTGAAGAACTACACGAAGATGCTGCTCATGCTCTGCCTCATTCTTGCTATAGACTAAGATGTCGTCTATAAACACTATCACGAACTGATCCAAATAGGGCATGAAGATACGATTCATGAGGTCCATGAATACGGCTGGTGCATTGGTCGTACCAAATGGCATAACAAAGAACTCCCAATGCCCATGTCTGGATCTGAATGCTGTCTTCGGGATGTCTAGCTCTCTGACTCTGATCTGATGGTACCCTGACCGCAAGTCAATCTTCGAGAATACTGTTGCCCCACTAAGTTGATCAAATAAATCATCTATCCTTGGTAGGGGATATCTGTTCTTGATTGTTACAAAATTCAAGGTACGATAATCACAACATAATCTTGACGTATATCCTTCTTTTTTACAAGAAGCATCGGGGCTCCCCAAGGTGATCAAATAGCATGAATGAATCCCTTGGTTCTGAGTTCTTCAATCATCTTGTACAGGATCTTCAACTCTGATGGTGCCATTCTGTAGACTTTCTCTGACCCTGGTATAGTCCCTGGAATCAAGTCGATAGTGAACTCTATCTCTTTCTCCGATGGCATACCTGGAAGCTCTTCGGGAAAGACATCAGAAAACCCTTCTACTACTCTGGAAAATTGAACTGCTTCTACTACTGCCATCCGTAATACTGGGGGAAAGGTTCTACTTTGCCTCTGGAAAATGAAAACTCTGGTTCGCCTGGAATACCAAAAATAATCCAGCCAATATGGAATTCTATTCTTGCGTATTGATCCTTCAACCAATCCATTCCTAGGACCACATCATAGTCGACCATCGAAAATTCTATCAATCTAGCAAAAAACTCTCTACCGCTAACTACGATTCGACACAAGGAATAGACTATATCTACCCCCACAAGACCGTTACTAGTAAGTATATTGTGCCTTACTAATAATGACTCGGGCTCCAGTCCTATCCGTGTTGCGAACCGTGCAGACATAAATGAATGCGATGCACCCGAATCAAATAATACTGATGCTGGAAAAGAGTTGACGAGAATGGTACCTGCCACCACCTAACCTGATGCCAATTCCTTTGCCACGGTCAGAGCCATAGCCTGCCCTTGTTCTCTTGGTGCTGGTCCCTCTACTGGTGACCTCTCTGCCTGTTCTGAATCTGAGCTTGGACATACTGCTGAGCCTGAGGCAGCAATGGCCTTGGAGGCTGGTACTGCTGTTGCACTGGTACTGGACCTCTAACCGATGGACTGGTTAGGTTTGACGATGATGAACTGGCTCTATTCGGATAGGACCTTATCTTGTGGTCTGGTGCCCCACAAGCCAAGTACAATCCTTGTGCTCTGTGACATTATGATACTACATGTCCTAGCTTCCCACAATGAGAGCAGCCCAATGTGGAAGACTGCTTCTGCTTCTGCTATTGAGGATACGTCGGTGTCGAGTGTTGAACCAACGAAACTGTGGTTGCCGTCCTAGGAGCTCCAATTGTTAAAGCCTAGCTGCCGGGGCTGGTGCTGATGACTGGGACATCTGTCCATGAGACCTCTTTCGTCCTCCGCTTCTATCTACAATCCTCTGCGAAGTAACTCATGCCTCTTCGCTGCTCGTAAGACGGCATCAAACATCTTGTGCTCAAATTGCTTCACTGATATAATAATCTCTAGGTAGTGTCCTTGCTGGAATCGCTAGGCTCGGTCCAATTCGGTTGCCACCAACGTGGTAGCAAACCGACTAACTCTAGAAAACTCGGTCGTATATCCATCGACTGTCCTTCCCATCTGCTTGAGATTAGTGTATCTCGTCTGTAGATCATACCGAGCTACTACATCGAAGTACTTGGTCTGGAACTTGTCGCTGAATACCGCCTATAAGACAGGCGTCGCCAAACCTACTGCTAGCATCGCCCACTAGGTGCAGGCTAAGTCCAACAATTGCAGACGCACAACAGCCACCTTCTTATCCTCAGGAATCCTAGTTGCTTCCAGAATAACCTCTGAGTCCTGAAGCCATGCATCAGCAGCAATAACATCTTCAGTTCCGTTAAAGAAAGGAGGGTTCATGCGCTTGAAGTTGTTGGCTGTATTGTTCCCTTGATAACCAACTCTGCCCATAGCATCTTGTACTGTCTGGTGCAGGGCATCGCCCCGACGATCTTGTGATGCAAGCAATTCCTGGATGAGTCCCACCATAGTTCCATTATCAGGCTCTACAGGCTGGACGGGTTGAACTGGGAGCTCTGGATCCCCGAAATGCATGACTCGGAGGCTGCTCCAGATGCTGGGCTTGGTCTCCAGGTTGCTGCTGGTCCACTAGAGGTGCTCCACCTTGCTGATCGGTAGGACTAGGAACAATGCCGCTGAAGAAACGACATGGGGAACAATAAGGAAGGACCATGATAGATCGAGGATATAAACATGTGATCAGGTCAAGAATTCGGAAAGATTAGAAGACATGAGTAGAGATCAAGGGCGAGTGCTGATTGAGACATCTATTTAATGAAACCCTCATACATCTTGATTTATAAGACCTGCATGGGCCACCACTTAAACCGTGTCATACCCCAGAACCAGAATACTGGAGAGTGGGGGACAGACACAGCCAGACATACATTAAAGTATAATCTACCTCGATATACGGTCACGGCTGTCTAGATGCATGAGGGTTTATCTACAAGCCAACAGCTCTTATAGTCATGAACAAGCTAGTGTCTCAATCTCAACAAGCAAGTAATTGTTACAAGAAGTAAGATCATCAAACATACAAAGTAAGACATCCCAAACATTACATATTCAGATGAACATGAAGCTAGTCATACAAAATTTGAAGGCTAGCAAGAGTTTAAGTCATACATGATCAACCATAGGATTTGTCAATCATGTAACGGCCCGTAGGCAGACAGAAATTAAAGTATACCACGAGCAACACTTGCTCGGCGGCTAAACACCTCAAAAGAAGAATTTATAATTAAGTGGGAGAGCAAAAAAGAAACCCACTCGTTGCCAGGATTACGTCTGGTGTTCACCATCTGGCTGGAAGGCAGAGAGATCCTCGGGAGCTACTCCGAAATCTGGCCATACAAGTTATACATACAAGTTATAATTAAGTGGGAGAGCAAAATAAGAAATCCACTATCCGTTAAAGAGTACAAACCTCCCATGTCGCTTTGAACTATATCTGTACGACATTGAATTGACCTGCGTTGTAATGCTCTTTCATGTTCTCTGAGAAAATAAAGGTGCACAAAGTTATACATACACACGTATAAATGAGTTTGCATACTCCCACATAAAATACACCTCAAATATGAAAAGTGCAAAAGGCCTAAAGTTACTTGAGTATCCTACTAATTACATATGCATAATAAGATATCATGAAAGATATTACATAGGCATTCAAATGATATTTATACTATAAGCCAAACCTTATGTCATAGCTAATTCACTTTGACAAAACCAATTGCACATGCATGTAAATATAGCATTTTGGCATGAAAAGATAACATATAAACATCACTTCCAAATCAGAGTTCTAAAGTTTTACTCTAATAAACTATTTTGAACTTATTAAAATCATTTTTGAGGGTAACCTCCCAAAATTCCTAGTGCTAATTGCTAAAGTAAATTGCAATCTGGGGACCAAAACCAAATGTTCAGTTTATTGACCAAGTATATTTGTAATAATATGTGATAATGTTCTCGAGAAGCTTTTTTTCTCTATTGTCGCCAAGATAGCAGATAACATAATAAATAGAACAAATCACTAAAATAAAAAAACTCAACATTCATATTCTTTTAAATGTGCAATCTTTGAAACAAGAATACATAAGATACGAAGCAAAGGGAGCGAGGGCATGGGCCGGTGGAACAGAGGGAGGGGAAAGATAGAGAGAGAGAGAGGGAGAAG